>JAWZYV010004034.1:600000-1103430 GCA_038373885.1 Cheiracanthium punctorium
AATAGTATGGTGGAAAACTAAAGGACCGAAATGGGGCCAGAATGCTGAAACTTAGAATGAATGGGGCAGCAAACTGAAGGACCGCACCGGGCGCCAATAACCCTACCACTAAACTGCTAAAGCAAAAGATCATTATTATGCTCCTTTTTTGGCAAAAGTATAATGTCTTTCAATTGCTTTATTCGCAAAACGTCGCAAATCGCACGTTTTTTAGATCGATTTGAGTGGATAAAGCCACTGAACATAGTAGACGCCGGAAGCGTTGAAGTGCGGCCGCGCTGTCAGTCTGGAGTTCTTGTCGGTTTCATCAAATGTAACGTCAATACACGTTAGAACTCTTTAAAAAGTCATCTAACCAAGGCACCCCCCTTAGGAGATATCCCTTGTCTAGGCTTGCCATAGCAAACAAGCAAATCACGCAAAATTTTCGAATAGCAAAACATCGTTTTGCTATGGCATACTTTCTGTATCATCCTTAATTATGTATGGTTAGTAAATAGCTGTAAGCCGATTAAAAAGAGGAAATCGTTTAGAGGGAAATTTAAAAAAAAAACTTGCTAGTGCGCAAAACTATTAAAAACATAAAGAGCAATAACTATATACAGCTGGCGACGAATTCTGGAATAATGATTGTTTGATAATTAGCAACTACTTATTGATCAAACGTACCTACCAATATTTGAGGATTGACAGATGGAATCGCAAATTTTTAGATAACTTAAGAAAATTTTGATTTTCCCAACCGTATTTTCTTCCGCCAACTCCTAAGTAAAATGCCCAGGTAGTTCTGCCGGGCCGATCGGGCTTCTCATTGAGTCAGCAAAAACAAAACATACTAGAGAGGCCCCTTTTTGGGATACTCGGCTCGCGCAAATGCAAAGACAATGAAAAAGGCAGTAACAGTATTTCGATCTGAAAGAATAGAATATTTAAAAAAGGCATTTGTGGGAAAGATCCGATTTTATAGACGGTTTTCGTGAAAGGGCCGCTTTCAATCGAACCTATTTTTATGATAGAGTTATTGTACTCAATCGTATTTCTGTGAAGGAGCCGTTTTAATTAACGTATTTTCGTGATTAGCCGCAAATTTTATGTAAGAAATAAAAAGTAGTGATTGCTGACCAATAATAATAAAAATGTAAAAGCAAGAGGGCTTCGGATTATTTGAAATCATAATTTTTTGAATAAAGATGAGAAATAGGGCCGCCGGGCACTAAAAAGACGATAAAAGGGCCACCGGGCGCTGCGCCTTGCAAAATCAATCTAAGTCAACACTTACAATAAATGCAGATAAGAAAAACAAAGTTTGCAAGCGTGGCAAAAAAATTAACAAAGAGTCAAAATGACGGTTTCGGCGCAGCTCGGCGCAAAAATCGGCTAAAAGCGCAGTTCGGCGCAAGATTTGCGTTTCGGAGCAGCTCGGCGCAATCGGCGCAGAATTAACATCCCTGTATAATCATGAAAATTTACGAAAATACTTCAAAATTTTAATTCACGCGCTTTACATGTATTTTTTAAATTTATTTACAATTTCCTTTCAAAAGATGTTATTCATTTCAAAAAATAAATTTAATGGCAGTAAGCGTACAAGTAGTAATGGCAGTAAGCGTACGGGAAAAGTTATATTTCAACTTTTCCCGTTAATCAGCTATCGAAAAGCGTATCTAAAGACTTGTAGTTCATAAAGAAAGGTGAGTTTTATTTAGCGCAGGTAAAAACGACAAAGGAGGTACAAACTAGCCTAGGATGGTTGGTCAACCAATCATGATATTGTTTTAACATGCTTAAAATCTTAGCCACATCAGATTGTGAATCTCAAATGGCTATGTGGTGTGTCGTCACGTATTTCGATTCTGCGTCGCGTAAGAACCCAGCAAACACACACCTGCTGGCAGACTACCTTACCAGTGCCGTTCTGCCTTTACGTTCAGCATCGGCACGGCACTGCAAAAAGTAACTGAATCGTACCAAACGTGGTCGCCCGAGAAGTACCTTGCCAGAAGCCCGGGAAGGCAACGGCACTGTGCTGGTACTATGTCACGTAACAGCCATCATTTACAATAAAGGCACTGACCCATTAAGTTTACAATGCCTAAAATGAAACGACAGGTGGCGGGCTATTACTGAAAATAAGGGCACTGGACTGGTATTTTAAGAGTGGCTGTAATATAATGGCACGGTGCCGGCTTAGTGCATATTTACAATAATGCTGCCATAATTAAAATAACAGCCAGTATCGTATCCAGGGGAGAGGGGTTAGGGGGCTCATTCATCAACCCCCCCCCAAAAAAAGACATTGCTTAAGGGTAGCATTTCGATTTACTGTACGTTTCGTTTACGTAAAATAAGCTTTCATTAGTCTCTATCCAATCAATTTACATTCAAGCCATTATTTAAATCAGCCCCCATCTCTTGAAAAAAAAAACCGTTACATTAATTCATTGTTGCACTTCAGCTTTCAAAACAGTCCCACTTTCTCAAATCTTAAAAGATTTTTCTCCACAGTTCAGTATTATCGTCGTGATCTGCAAGAATTTCATTTCTTCATTTGATAAAATCAACCGCTATTATTTTTCAACCGCGGTGCTCTACACAAATTTTCGTAAGTCATAAACATAATAAATTAAAATAGTCCCGGGTAAGCCGCAACCCAGGTAATCCGATCTCGGTTAATCGAGAGTCTACTGTACTTATATGGCGCACATGGGAATAACTCTGGATGAGAGCGATTAAAACTACACAATAAATAAAAAAAAATATCAGTAGCAAAATCTGTTAGTCCATCGTTTGCAAATTATGCTCACCCACCATTAGTGAATTCTGTACTTTTCATAAACTGCAATTTTCTTACAAATACTTACAATATACTTTTCTTAGAATCTACACACACACACATATATATATATTAATCGAATTCTTACAGGAAGTAATAATAAAAAACGTTGTACTATGGTTACACACACACATAACTTTCGGGTAACATTTTGCTATGTATTGTACATGTTGTTTAGATCAAATGATTTTTCTTATGTTAGCTATTCTAAATAGAAATTTCTACATCTAAACCTGTTGTATAACGACATAATTCAAATTTTATGGAGGAATATAATTTTATACACTAAAATATGCTATGAGAGTATGAATATTAAAAACAGTGAAAATTTTGCCTCTAATATTATCCAATGTTATAAATCCAAGTAATCCTGCTAAAATCCATCAATGTTGTATCATAAACCAACAGAATTTCAACGTTGAAGTACTGTTATTCTTATATTGCTCCAAACGACGAAACCAAATTAGTTGTCTTGAACAGCTTAACCAAAGCAATTTAACTTTTCGAAATTATACAACAATAAGAAACCGGAAAAAATTGTATCCTAAAAAGTGTACTTGATTCGTAATTCATCAATTATAACTCTCTCGTTGCTCAACGTATGCAAGATATGCGACGGAAATTAGAGACCAAAAAAAAAAAAAAATGAAGGGTTGCTAACTTAATGCACTCCAAAATGCGCCAAACTCGCTAATTTTCAAAGCATCTAACTGGAGCAGTCCTGTCCCCACCCCGCACCCTATTAACTTCGTGTTTCATATTTTATGTACATTATATATATATATATATATATATATATATATATATATATATATATATATATATATATATATATATATATATATAAAGCAGATAGCACATGTTATATATATATATATAACATGTGCTATCTGCTTTTTTATTTTTTTCACTTTATCAATGGATTATCTTGGGATTCCACATTACGTAAGTTAGCTATTCTATATTATATATATATATATATTATTCAGCTTAAAATTTGCCGTAATAACTGTTATATTAAATTTTAATATATTAAAATAGTTCTCCTTTTGGTGTGAAGCTGTGATCTTCGTTTTTCTCAATTGTTCTGGAAAGTGAAGTGCTTCTTATTTTATGTTTGTAAGAATTTGAATATAATTATACACTATTCATTTATCCCGAACGTAGCTTATAAAAATTTACAGGGCCCGATTATGACCAACACGGGCCCCGGGCATTGATGAATTTGGGGGTCCCCTTATATAAAATTTGTTTTCTTTTTCATAAAATTTTGACATATAAAAGAATATTTCAGAACAACATTTGAATGTGGGGGCCCTTTCGAACAGGGGGCCCTGGGCAAAGTTCCGATTTGCCCAGGCGATAATAAGGGTCTGAACATTTATCAAATATATGTAAACAAGAGTCTGAATAATGGATAATGAATACTGAAGTGTGAAGGTCCCGGGTTCGGGTCAATTAGCGGAGCTGTCGATCTAATTGTCTGGCGTTTTGGTCGGTTTTCTCCAGATGTAACGTGAATACCCATTAGAATCCCTTAAAAAGTCCTCCGACCAAGGTCCCAGGATAGTATTCGCTGCATCTTTTCAATAATGAGAGCGAACAAGTTAAGCATGGAAACGCCGTTAAATGCTTATATACATATAGAATATTATTATAAACTCACTTAAACAAAAATCAAATAAACAGTTTGCACGTTTCTTCACCATGCTCCTGAAAAGAAGGGTGGATCCTTTGTACCACCCGAAACGTGCGTACTATTCTTCCGTGAAACTTGGATAATGCGAGTTTTTTGTCGATTCCTAGAATTTTTTTATTTATCCCCTTTTCTGCGAGAATATACAGTGTTCGGAATTTTTAGGTATTTCGAATTTTTTCTCTGCTCCTTTCTGTGTATTATTATGCTATACGATATTATCCATTTTTCCACTGAAAAGAGGGCAACTCACAACTTAAAAGTTTATTAGATCTATTTTATGCCCCTTGGAGTACGAGGTAAATTCCTTAAAACAAAATGAAGGCCTTTCAGGAAAAACTGCCCCACATTTGTGTATCGAATGGGATAAACTCCCTCCATAGGCAGCCTGAAAATGGATGCGAGATAACTTGCTATCATGTGTTTGTGTATCCAGATTATATTCTCGTCCAAATGGATTCACCTTATTACACTTAAAATGAAATAAATCTTAATGTTCTTATAATAATGGCTTGTTGTAGTACTTATCGTTTACAGTTTGTCGGGAAAGAACCATAAATGAAGTTGGATAATTAAATGGAACGATTTTAATACTTTTTTATTTGCTTTATTTGTTCGCTATGTGCTGGTAATTACTTCACAATAGCCGCAATTTTCTAAAATTTCCCAGGAGCGGCCGTAAGGTACGTGGCGCCCCATGCAAACATAAAAAAGGCTCTCCCCTTTTATAAGTTTTGAGCTCGATATTGCGCCCCTTCGAAGACAGCGCCCCAATGCGATTTTTACTTTACCGTGTCGGGCAGCCCCTGAAATTTCCAATAAACTATTAAAAGATCCTTTGAAAGAAACAGATATAATGACACGTATAATTTTTTTCTCGCTCACACCGACACCGATTTATGTCACTCCAGTTTCCATGAATACAGGTAAAAGGCTGTCTTGCACACCTCTTATTAAAATAGACAAGCAATTTTTTATTTTCTGTCTTCAAACGCATAAAAGAAACTACATCTGTACTGCGTATAAATAATCTGAATTAATATAGCCAAATCCGCGATAACAGTTCGAAGCTTGTTACCATGACTCGTGAGAAGTTAGCTGACGACGCTAGAATTTCTTGGCTAGACATCTGGTCTGTTGGGTATATTGTTTTACATGTGAGGCCCCGCGGTAAATCAAACATTTAATTTAAGAGCAACGAAACAGCGTAGGATGGTTGGAAGAAACCATCCACCCTTACAGGAACCCTTACAGAAAACCCTACAGGCACCCAGGAACCCTTACAGAAAATAAAATTCCTAAGTGAACCCATTGCGTACTTTCTATTTTTGACAATTACATGACGGTAGATTTTAAAAGGGGCTTAACGTAGAAAAAGGTCTTCAAATATGTTTTCAGGAAAATTTTAGCAAAATTGTGAAAAATTAATATAAACTATAAAAATTTTAAAAATATAAAATTAATATTCTGTACATAGGCACTCATATACAGGGTACAGGGTGGGGGTTTCACTGTGGATGTAGCGAACATTTCTATAGCATACTGAACTCGTTTATTTTATTTTAGTTTTTAGTACTAAAATATTTCAAAGCAGAGTATGAACTCTTCCCCTTACAGCCCCCCCCCTTCCAAAAAAATCTTAGCAGTGACCCTGCCTTTGGGTGCCCAGAAAACGCTTCTACACAGTATGAAAGTAAAATAATATTGTTTAATTAAAATAATGGAATTTTATGCTAACACTACGAAATACATACAGGCCCATTACCGCCAAATAGTGCTGGTCGGGTACTCTTTAAATAGTACCACGCCGTTAACTTTTCTGTGCATGTCATAGACACATGGCACTTCCCCATTACTGGTTATGTACTGTCGCATATGCATTTTTCAGATATTGGCATTCCAGTGACTAGCAGTAAACGATAATGTACAGGGTGGCCATAATTAAACTGCAAGTGTTCAAGGGGTGCTGGAGAGAAAACTACCAGGAATATTCCAGTGAAACTTGGTATCTACACGTTTCAGAACATGCGCAAGACAAATTTGCAATAAAAAAATCGCCATTTTCACCCGATAGATGGCGCTATATCATGTTTCAATGCTTATGGACGTCCTATAGGCAAATTTTAAGCCCACCGAACAGTGTAAAAACAAGACCCCATTGAAAAATGGTCAATCGTGACTCTGAATAAGAAGGAAGGAACGTGCATTGTTAGTGAAGATATTCTATCAGAAGGGTAGCAATTAATCAGCTACTCTAAAAGAATACCGGCGTATGAAACGATTAAGAAGAGGTCCAACGAGTGTCAATGAGAATAAATAATGGTTTAAGACGTATTGTTTTCCAAAGTGTTTTTTTGTTCTTAGTACTGTTTTCCAAAGCGTCTTTATGAATTGTTTAATTTGGGATCTTAATTGACGTTCATTTTTTGATGAAAAGTTACTGTAAAAATTTAATGACTGATGCGAATTGTATGGAATTTTGATAAACTGTAAAGGATGTTTTATATTGTTTATATGCCTCTTAGAATATCACTATGCTCTGTCTATCGGTTTTGCAAGTTGTATAGGCCACCGGTGAGCTTTGAAATACGGTACAGCGCCTTCTATCGGGTGAAAATGACGATTCTTTTTTTTTTTTTTTTTTTTTTTTTTTTTTTTTTTTTGCATATTTGACTTGCGCATGTTCTGAAACGTGTAGATACCAAATTTCTCTGGAATATTCTCGGTGGTTTTCTCTCCAGCACCCCTTGAAAACTTGCAGTTTAATTATGGCCACCTTGTACTTTGATCCTGATATATGGCACTTGGCCAGCACGACCGGTACCCTGCCGTTATTTTGCGGGCAGTGGTGTGTTTGCTGGGAACGTTTTGTTGTTATCTGGCTAATCAACTAAACAAGCATACGTAACACAGAGTCCAAACTAATTAACACGACGACACAGCACATAGCCATTCGAGATTCCCAATCTGATGTGGCTAGATCCAATCTGATGTGGAAGATTTTAAGTACGTTAAAACAATATCATGATTGGTTCAGTAACCATCCTAAACAATGAAAGTTGGTGACCTCCTTCGGCGTTTTTACCAGCGCTATGTAAAACTCAATTTTCTTTATGAATTACATGTCTTTAGATGAACATTAATAAGTTTTTGGATAGCTGATTTATGGGACAAATTGTATTTGTAATTCGTAAGCTTACTGCAATAGTACTTTTTGAGATAAACAACATTTTTTGAAAGGAAAGTGTAAATAAAAAAAAAAAAAAATACATGTTAAGAGCGCGTGAATTAAAATTTTGATGTATTTTTGTAAATTCACATGTGATAATTTCTGTTTCATGTTTCTTGAATAAGTTAGCTTAGAGTGTCTATGAAAAAATAAATAAAAGAACATTGCTAATTTGAGTGGTTGGCCAGCTATCCCTAAGAATGAACGGGGGTGCATCCTTTAACGTTTTTATTTGCACTAAATAAAACTCACCCTTCTTTATGAATTACTTGTCTTTCGATGGACATAAATACATTTTTGGATAGCTGATTAATGGGAGAAATTTATTTGTAATTTGTACGCTTAGTGCTATGTTATTTATTTTTTTAAAAATACGAAAGTTTGAAAGGGAACATGTGAATTTAAAATTAAAAAATACATGTAATGGCTTGTGAATCAAAATTTTAAAGTAGTTTTGTACTTCTTGTGATTATGTTAGCTTAATTAGAAATCATCAATGAAAGGAAATTGAAATGAAATCCATTTAATACGAAAATATTTTAAAATTTACATTTGGATGTCAAATTTTGGGTTATTTAAGAAAACAATTTAAAATTCAATTTTCTCGAAAATTATTGATTTTCGGAAATATGTAGGGGGAGGGGTTAAAATTGTAACATTTTGGCTCCCCTATCACGTCTCAAAAGGAATATGTAGAGTTACCAGTAACCCTATATATATATATATATATATATTATATTAAACAAGGAATGAGAAGCAAATATATAGTTTGAGCAATAAGTTGATTTCTGTGTTCGTCTTTAAAATTAGAAACATGTTTCCGGAAATTAAAAACATTTAATTACATCCATAACAAATTATGTTTCTTGTCATTTAAATAGAAGCTTATGGAAGTGTAGGAAATCGTAACTATTTTTACATTCCAAAATGAAACTGATAAATACACTGACTATTGCGTATTCTGATTGACCAGAAGTCTAGACTCTGTAATTCTAAACACACAACAGGTGCTTGGCAACGGCGGAGTTCGGAATGTGCTAATCTATGGATTTGTCTCTTTTTTGATTAAACTAATCTCGGTGTTTTAGCTTGTGAACATGGATTTTCTACTCACGGCACTGATATTTCTCGAGATTTTTGTGGGATTTAATGCTCAACCTTCAGGTACTATTTTATTTCACTTTACATTTATGTCCATAAATTACTAATATTGCCAGGCCACCTTGTTTTTTATACTGTGAAGAGACATTAAACGTAAGATGCAGTGAGCTGCTAGTTTTTGCATGATGACACTTTTTAGTGGAATTCAGAAGAAATTTTGTAGGAATGAAAGAACTAATTAGTTATCAGTTAGTAACATGTTATCTTACGAAACGGTTTCTTTCCGTTATTTTCAGTCACAGAATAAGGTTCTTTTCCGTTATTTTCAGCCAGGAAATTCTTTTTTTTTTTTTTTTTCTATTAGACAAAAGTATTTCCCTTTTTTCCCTACATCACGAAGAAGGATTTTAAGCATTATTTAAAATTGTGGAATCAGGTTTTATATCACAATTGAAAGATATTATGCCTTATTTTGTAATAAGCGACATTATTAGACAATCCGGGTACCTACATACTTCCAAAAAATAATTTATTTACCCTAGAGCCTAGAATATATTTTTTATACATTAAAAAATAGTCATTTTTGAAACCAACGTTCTAATTCATTCAAATACATTGTAATACATTCAAATAGAAATTGAAGCACTTTATTTATGTAGTTATTTTGCACGTGTGAAAAAGCTGTTCTAGTCCAACTTTTCCATATATATATATGTGTGTGTAGGTAGATGGATTACGTTAACAAAGTTTTTACGCATTCTTAGTTGTTAAAATATAGAATTAGTTTTTTGTAACTGCGCCACCAGCTTCCATAATAATAATTTCATTTTTTTGGAGGGGGGGGGTGGAGATAGTCTGGTGTTAAAACACCAGAGTTGTTTTAAAAAGTGTACATACATACATATAATGTTATAAATAGTGCACAGATAAAAATATGTTTGAATTATTCGTTTTCTTCATTTTTTATTATCAGAGCTGTAATATATAATTATAAGGCCGAGAACATAAATTTTAAATCAAGGCAAATACATTACATATATCTTAATACACTATACAAAAAATATTTTTTTTTAATAAATAGAATATAATTTCACTATAGTCTCTAGTTATAAAACGAATTCACAGTACAGTCAGAATACGGAAATGCAATCATGGCTAAACCAGCTGTGTGATATAATTAAAGGAGCAACCAAATTTATTTACATGAAAAGGGTAAAATAATACT
The DNA here is from genome assembly GCA_038373885.1 of Cheiracanthium punctorium. NCBI lineage: Eukaryota > Metazoa > Arthropoda > Arachnida > Araneae > Cheiracanthiidae > Cheiracanthium > Cheiracanthium punctorium. The sequence continues at coordinate 610,085 of JAWZYV010004034.1, forward strand.
TACTTCATTCGTTTTAAAACAGCTATGAGAATTTTATAATCCAATCGTAAAAAACTATGTCCATTAAAGGAAAATCTTTACCGAAAGCATCCCCTCCATATTTAGGTTGAATTTATTTCACAACTCTGAATAGGAAAAAGATGCATTTGGTATTCGGATATAAAATAAAATTATCACAAGCGAATACACCGCGAAATAAACTTCGTCGTGTCCACCGCATTAAAGTAGCACCCACAACAAAAGGACTTAGCATTAAGTAAAATACTGTACTCCAATTATCTGCAGTCGTCTGTTACATGCATAATGCGATGATATTTTTCTACATTAAGGGATCTTAACTCCAACTTGAACTGCAAGCAGAATGAGCAACGAACATCTTGCATTCAAAATTGCTAAAATCAGCTCTGTGGGTATTATTTTGATTACGAGCAGAAGTGACTTGGAGGCATTTCATTAGTCCAAGCTAGCAGGTGCAGAAAGAGAACGGAAAATGCCCTTTTAGAACTAGACTTTCAGAAGAATCGCAGATAATCTTCGTTTTTTATCAGAACTTCCGCTGAAAAGCAGCAAAAATCCTTTATTTACCAATAAGGGAGATTCTCCCGTGAAAACCAGGTTGATATTGTCTGTAAAATTCAGATTTTTTATAACAGTGGGGACAAAACCGGGTACCTACATACTTCCAAAAAATAATTTATTTACTCTAGAATAGTTTTTATTTATTAAAAAATAGTCAGTTTTTGAAACCAACGTTATTCAGTACTTTATTTTATACGTGAGAAAAAGATTAAGCTCAAAGTAAGAGTAGTTTTCAGATATGGCCTTTTTTACTGGGGGTTGTATACATATTAAAATACGAAATTTAATTTTTACACTGTCCTTCCTTTCCTACCCTTTATATTTAGAATAATGTTGCTCTTTGCCTAAGAAAATTAATAAAACAAATCTTGTGTCTCTAAGTGAAATAGTTAGCAAACAATTTATTTTTAAAAATGATGACTTACCCCAATTTATTGGCGTTAGTCCCCAGTATATTGGCGTCAGCTTTCAGACGAAAAAATCTTTACTTTAGGGGACCAACTATGAGTTGATAAAAGATAAATAAAGATCCAATTGTTAGGAAAAGCAATTAAATGCGTTCAAATGTGTGAAATTAACACGTACAGTTTCACCTAAAATGATCCGTACTGCTTTATGAAATTAGGTATGATGTAGTCTTTTAGGGAGGTCATCCACTGATTACATCACTCTTCGAGAGAAGGACTTTTAAAGTGTAAAAGAGAATGGCAAAATAATGGTGTAGGTTACTATGGTGTGGTAACTTTCTCTAGAAACTGCCAAACATGCTTTACAGGAAAATTTTAGCTAAATTAGGATTTGAGGAGTCAACTGTGTCTATCGGGTGACTATTAGCATAAATGAAGGTCAGTTGAAAAGTAATTACATTTTCTCACTTTGGAGACATCGGCTTATTGCTTGGCGACAAATACCAAACTTTTCAAATTGATATATCTCGGAAACTATTCCACTTAGAGACAAGGGATTTATTTTATTAATTTTCTCGGGCAAAGAACATTATTCTTGTAAATATAAAGGGTAGGAAAGGAGGGACCGTATAAAAATTAAATTTCTCATTTTAATATGTATACAACCCCCAGTAAAAAATGCCATATCTGACAGCTACTCTTAATTTGACGAACTTTTCTAACTGGAAGTATGTTCCGATCACTTGCGGTTTAAAAAATAATCGCTTTAACATCTATTTTGAATCACACGATATGTGTAGATAGATGGATACATTCTTAGTTGTTAAAATATAGAATTAGTTTTTTGCAACTGCACGACCAGCTTCAATAATAATATTTTTTGGGGGGGGGGTGGAGTTGGTCCATCTAGGTGCCAAAACACCAGAATTGTTTTAAAAAATTGTACATACATGTACACATAATGTTTTAAAGAGTGCACAATTAAAAATATGTTTGAATTGTTCGTTTTTTTCATTTTTTTTAAAATCAGAGCTATAATCTATGATTATCAGCCCGAGAAAATAAATTTTAAATAAAGGCAAATACTTTACATGTATCTTAATACACTATACAAAAAATATTTTTTTAATAAATAGAATAAAATTTCATTATTATCTCTAGTTATAAAATGAATTAACAGTACAGTCAGAATACAGAAATGCAATCATGGTTAAATCAGCTGCGAGATATAATTAAAGCAGCTAACAAATTTATTTACATGAAAAAGGTAAAATAGTATTTACAGTTCACTTATTTCAGACAAAGTAATCCTAACTCCATTTGTTTTACAACAGCTACGAGATTTTTATAATCCAGTCGTAAGATACTATGCCCATTAAAGCAAAATCTTTACCGAAAACATCCCCTCCATATTTAGGTTGAATTTATTTCACAACTCTGAATATGAAAAAGATGCATTTGGTATTCGGATATAAAATAAAATTATCACAAGCGAATACACCAAGAAGTAAGCACCAATTATCTGCAGTCGTCTGTTACATGCATTATGCGACGGTATTTTTGAACGTTTAAGAGATGTTAACTCCAACTTGAACTGTGGGCAGAGTGAGGAACAAACATATTGCTTTCAAAATTGCTAAAATCAGCTTTGCGGGTATTATTTTGCTTACAAGTGGAAGTGACTCTGAGACATTTTTCATTAGTCGAAGTTCGCAGGTGCCACAGGGAGAACGGAAAATTCCCTTTCAGAACTAGACTTCAGAAGACTCACAGAATTTTCGTTTTTTAACAGAACTTCCGTTAAAAAACAGCAAAAATGCTTTATTCACCAATAAGGGAGATTCTCCCGTGAAAACGAGGTTGACATTGTCTGCAAAATTCAGATTTTTTATAACACAGTATTCTTTGAAAAATGCAGAGCAATTGATAACCCTGGGATGCTGTATATATATATTCTGAAACAATTCAACGGTTTGTGGTGTGAAAAATCTTTGGAAGATTCCATTAAATCACTTGCGGTGTGTCATCAAAATGGGATGCTTTTTTAAAAATGGATTTTATATTTTTAGTGAAAATTTCTTTTTATTTATTTATTCGGTTATCTTATTATTTTTGAAGGTAACCCGTTTGGTATATAGTGTACTCCATTTCTTTGAAATGAAGTAGAAACTTTTTGTTATAGTTATTCTCTCTCTTTTGCGTATTATCTAGAAGTTTCCCCTAAAAGACATAAAAAACATTGATATCGAAAATGTAATTTAGATGTGTTAGAATTTGCAAATCTATTTTGACTACGTATGACATTTATTTAATTTTTAAAATATTTTTTTTATATTAAAAACTAAAATGACATAAGAACTTTTATGAAATTAGACAAGAAGGCGAAAATTAAATATTTTTCTTTTCTTTCTTCTTCTTTTTTTCTTGAGGGGAAGGGGGTGGGCATTTGTAAGTTGACGCCTTCAGTCAGTCATAGAAGAAAATTTCAGAAGGGTTTTGAACTGCTTATAGAAACCTGTGAAGAAAGATAAACATTAAATTAAGCATGCTGTCTATTTCCCAACAACAGAGGTGTGCTTTTATCCTGCGTCCTTCACTATCGGGTTGTAAGATTGAGAGTGTATTTGTACCTCTGAAATATTTCCAATGAAGAATCTTTCATAAAACTTGAAACAACAATAGTAATTAAAATAAACTTTTTAATATTTGCAAAATTATTTGTGGCCTATTTTGTGAAGACCGGGGCATTTAAAAAAATAGACCATTTTTGTATGGAATTTATTCATTAGAGAAAAAAGAAATCTTTAAACGTGAAATGCGCAGATAGTAGGTACCGAGCTTCCAAAACTCGAGAGAAATTCTGCTCAATTCAAAATTAATTAAAATTTTCAAAATTGAGAAAAATAAGCTGTTACAGACATTTAGTTTTTCCCTAAATTAAAGATACAAGATTCTTCATAAAGTGTCACTTAAGTGAACGGAACGAAAGATAAAATGTATGATTTCTTGTTTATAAATGAGAGCAGATTCTCGTAGGCATACGCTGTTACAGAAAAATAACCTGTGACAGACATTTAGTTTTTCCCTAAATTAAAGATACAAGATTGTTCATAAAAGTGTTACTTAAGTGAACGGAACAAAAGACAAAAAGTATGATTTCTTGTTTATAAATGAGGGCCTATTCTCTTAGGCATACGGTTCGTTAGATAATTCAATTGGTTCGGTGTAGGCTCTAGCCTATAGGCTCTCACCATTATACGGTTCCCGCATTAGCGGTTAAAATAGCTGGGTCAGTGCCGTACGCAGAAAAAAATTTCGGGGAGGGTCCAAAAATTTCGAAGGGGGACCAAACGGTGAAAAGTCAGGATTTTTCATAAAAAGACTTCATCATTATTATTTTGTTAAAATTTTAAATTTCGGGGAGGGAGGGGGCAGGACCGGACGCCCTGGTCCACCCCCCTGGGTACGGCCTTGAGATGGGTCACTATCTCGTATCGTGACCTGCCACAGTTCTCTTAATTTTTTAAACACATCCATTTGAAATATAAAATAAAACAATGACTAAAAATGGCTGCAAATATTTTATGTATATTGAATCATAAATTTAAATTATAAGAGAAGTGTGTGAGATGGCGATACGGTGTAGTGACCCAGTATAGTAATATATTAGAACTTTGTTTACCAACTGTGTTCTTTTATACTTTACGAACTATAATCACTTTACGAAACCTGATACATAGGATGTGGTTCTTAAGTATAATATTTATTTATATCTGTATATCTAAAATGTACAGAATAGGTCAGGGGTGTCGTGAGAAAAAAATTTTGGGGGTGTTCAAAAACTGATAAAGGTAGAATTTCTCTCAAAAGTGTTTGCTTTATTGACATTTAAAAGAAATCCAAATTTTCGAGGCGTGCCCCGGCCCACATGGCACCCTCCTGGCTACGTCCCAGCAATAGGGTATGGGGTAATTACCGGGTGCCATAGAAAGGACTACATCTTTTTAAAAGTGAATAAAAAATAAACGAATAGTTATTAAAAAATTCTTCCAGGAAACGAATGTGTAATGTCTTGACTTTTTTTTTAAAACACTTTATTATGCTAGTACAAAATCTTGTGGAAATAGGCTTTCCTTTCTGGAAGAATTTTGAGGAGTAAGGCTTTCGATGTGATTAAAAATGTTTGGTCATATGTACTTCAAAATTTTTGAAAGAGATAAAATCATAGTTATGGACAGGTGTGTGTAAAATATGAATATCGTTGTAGACAGGCTCAAAATACATTGAGTAAAAAGAAATGCCGTCGGGGTCAAAGAAATTATCGTTATAGGCAGGTTTACTTTAATAGACAGTATCGTTATGTACAGATTTCGCAGCATTTTCCTCTTTAAATGTTTAGTTTATCTCTTTAATGCATTGCGTAATGAAATATTTCAAACTGAGAATTATTTTTACATTTTAAAAACAGCATAAATGCAAAGGTAATCCGTATTTATAACCATACACATACATACATGCGTATTTGTGAATGAAAGTATGCATGGATATAACATACATACATTATTTACAGCTCCAACTGAGAGAGCCTCAGAGATTCATCTTTGCCCCAGGGCCGCGACAACTCGAGTTACGGCACTCTTCCCCCCTACCTAAGAGGCAGTTTCACATTCAAAGTATTTATTTTTTAAATGTCAGTGCAGCATTATCAATCTACTAAGTTTGCCCTATCCATCTATAAGGAACAACTGAACAACTGACAGGACAAAACATTTTTCTATCGCTTGAGACAAAAAACTATGATGACTATGTACACTATCATAAATGGCAATTGCTCTGGAACATAACCACTTTTTTAAAACAGGATTTTTTGTCTTAGAATACAGTAAAATTTTAGAGTTAAACGCACGTGCTGGTTACTACTTTGAAAAAATATTTATAAAAATATACTGTTTATAAAAGGTGGTTAATTATATTCCGGAGCAGTTGGCAGCTATGACACTACTGTCAGTAGCATGGATGAGCCTAAGTACACAAATACAGAACATCCCTATTCTACGATTGATCGAAGTATCCCTCAGGGTTTGAGGTACACTTTTCAATTTGTCAAGTAAATCTATTGAGAAGGATTGTAAAAATTTCGCATTGGTCCAGTAATGGCCTTGAAAAGCCCACCTTAGTTCAATAAAAGGCAACGAAATTGCCCTTGCTCTATGAAAATATTCTTTTTTCCTCCAGTTTTCAGAGGATTCCTTTTTCTGGCGGCGGTTGGGCATTTTCCTTTAGATTGGCCAGTGACTACATAGGGTAATATTTTTTTCCTGTATTTTCTAGAAGCATTTTTAGTTCTGTCTTAAACACTGACGAATAACATGTCTAAGCGGAATCGTTTAAGTTTGAAAGAATACCATGAAATCTTGAAGTATGGTCTATCACACCCACTGCAGTTAGCAGTTGCACTGACAAAAAATGTTTTGTTGAATCAACAAAAATCTTGTTAAGTCAATAAAATTATCCAGTTGAAAAGCGTCAACAAAATTTTTGTTAAATTAACAAAATAATGTTGTTAAATGAATTTTATTATTTCAACAAAACATCTTGTCAGTTTAGCCAAAGAATTTCGTTAAAATAAACAAATCTTTTATTAATTTAACCAAACCGCTTGTTTAAATGGTTTATTTGGTTAAAATCAACCAAATTATTTGTTTGAATCAACAAAATTTTCTTTGTTTAAAGGTATGTTCATGGCTCATATAACAAAATTATTTTGTTGATTTTGCTATGTTTTTTTAACCCACAAACAGTTCGTTGAAAGTTTCGGAGGTAAAACTAATTAATTATCTATTCATCAAAATTGTCATTTTTATTTTAGTATTTTTATATATCTACAAGTTTAATTTTATCAACTACAAAACATCAGTTTTTTTCCCCTTTGCATAAGACATACTTGGTAAGACAATCAGATTATTCAAAATTCATTATGAGTTTGTTTTTCTATTATGTAGTCAAATTTAAAATAATTTAATGCCAGAATTTGGGTGATTATTTATCACTTACACATGAAAACAACAAATATATATCGGTAAAAGAAGCATTTCTGGTTAGAAGTCAAAATAACCTTTAGCTGTAAAAACAGGTAGGTTTGCACTCAAATAACCGTTGAATTATTTTAAATGAGCGAACCATTGTTTATGCATACTGAATACATAATTACATAAATTAATCAAGGTAAAATTACTTTGTATAAGAATATGAAAAATGTATAGTAAGTTGAGAGTAACATTATTTAAGTACAATTGCTTTACTTATTACAGTCACAACAAATCACGAAAAATTTTTGAACTATGAGAAAACACGGAACAGATTTTATTTTAACAAGGCACGTGATGATTAACCCTTAACATACCAAAGGGGGTCGTCGGTCGTTACGGGGGGTCGTCGGACCACAGAGATTAAGGAATACTTGGTAAGCAGTATTGGCGTCATAAGTTTAGTATGTTAAGGGTTAAGCATCAGGGGCCAATTTTTGGGAGAAGCATGCAAATATGCATGTTAAACCATGAACTAAAATCAAAATAGAAAATAAAACTAGTCATTCGTGATAAGCTCAAACGAATGAAGTATATAGTAGTGCAAACATTACAACCGTCTGTTAAATCAAATAAACATTTCGTTATCTGAGTTATCAATTTTGAATATATATATATATATATATATATATATATATATATATAACTAACAAGTAAAACACAAAACATACTACAAATAAGACATATCTCGCATAAAAGTAACAGCTATTATCAAGAATTAGAAACCAGATTTTGAATCCAAATAAAGTGCAATAATTATTGTGATAGTATAATGGAACGGAAATTGTAACCACTGTCACCATCTTCAGGGGCTACAAACAGTGGATTATAATTTACAGTAAACCAAATAGTAGGGTTTCGGTTGTGTGGCATATCAGAAGAGATATTAACTCCACACATCTGGGCCCTACCCTACTATATAAAGGAAAGAAGAAATCAAAAAGATAACAAAAATTAGAAAGATAATTTTACATACCAGACCTTGAGCACATGGAAATTTTATTTGAACAGTTGATAAGTGTTGCCAATGCTAAGAATTGTAAAAAGTGAAAAATGGTGTTGCCACTAAATAAAAGTGTAAAAGTGGAAAGAAGAAAGTATAGGAGTTGCCAAATACTAAAAGGTAATATTATTAAATTTTAAGAATATCCAGGTATATTAATATAATAAATATATATTGAATAATAATAAATTTAAAAGATTGAATAAAATAAATATTATAGCAAAATTAAATATAACATATTGTTTAAAAAATATAATGATTATTATTATTGACTAAGTATGTATAATAAGTTATTGTATGACAGAAGATTAATCTAGTAAATAAGAAAAAAATAATGTTTAGGACAGAATAATCACAATATAGGAACCCCGTTTTTTTTTTTTTTTTTTTTTTTTTAATTCCTCCAGATATATATATGCATGCATAAACACATCCAAATTGTTTTAAAACATATTACTTTTTATATATATATATATATATAAGAGAAAAACTTCCTCCGCCCGACCCAACCATCCAATTACAACCTTAAAACCATAACCCCACCCAACCTCCAGTAAATTAACAACGACATTAGACACATCATTTTCAAGAATTGTATATAATAGATTTTAGGAACTTAGTGGGATAGTTGTATTGTCTAGCTGACAGAAATAGAGATTTAAAATTGGAGACTTTGAAATCATCAGAACATAGAAACTTGATTCTACAGCAGTGATTATAGATGATATTGCGAAATACAGATTTATGTAAGCAGGAGGAAAAATGAGTAAAGCTATTTACTTTAAAGCTAAAATCTTTACGCTTATCATATATATTGAAACTAAGGCTATTTCTAGGAGTGATGGAGATACTTAGATCTAGAAAACTAACAGAATTGTTAAGCATATCATTTTTAATTAATTCCAGAGCAGATGGATATTTTATGGGGAAGATAATGTTATTATTATTAGTAGTGTTTACAAGTAAGATATCATCTATATATCGTTTAAGAATGATGTGTGTATTAGTATATTCTTTTTCATAGTAATATAAGTAAAGATCTGCAAGGTAGCTAGATGCTGAACCACCTTGTGGTATACCATGATTTTGTAGATATATTTTATTGTTATGTAGAATAAAATTATTATAGATAATAAATTTAGATAGACAACTGAAATAAGTTACATCAACATGGGAAGGGAGCTGAATATTGTTAACACAAGTTTCAAATAATTCATTAATTACATTGTAAAGGTCGTCAAGAGGAATATTGTTGAATAGATCTTTAAAATCATAGGTATATAAAGAGGTAATATTACTAATAGTACATATTGTATTGCGTAGATCATAACTATTTCCTATAGAGATAGAGTAATCATTACGTTTTATATAATACTCGTGCATAACAGACAGTATCTTTAATAGAAGTTTACTTGCTACATTGCTATATGTATTACATCCTATTGTAACGGTTCTAAACTTTAAAGGCGATTTATGAAATTTAGGGATTAGTACAATATAAGGATAGTGTAGATTATTATGTTGTAGGTTGAGAAGTTTATAGAAAGCCAGAATTTTTTTGTTACAAACTACAGTAGACAAATTAGTAGAGGAATAGATACTGTTATTTACAATTGTAGAGGCTAACAAGCTATGATATAACTGTTTACAAATAAAGGCATAGTTATTGGATGATTTATCTACATAAGTAATTATGAAATACTGCTTTATAAAGTCTATTTGAGTATGAAATTGACTATTGACAGGAGAACTATATTTTACATATCTAGCAATATTTTGCTTAAAGATTGAAAGTACTTTTACTTTCCAGGTAGTGAAGGCTTCAATAGGAGTGCTGTATTTTAAGGCAGTATTATATATGTAAAAATCTAAATCATATGTGAATTGTGTTACAATGCCACTAAGAGAGTGTTTTGAAGGAATACGGTGTTTAGAGCCCTTCTGCATGAGTTTTTTTAAACTAATATCTTTTACGATAGCTAGATCCCCAGTAATGATGTGTCCATAATCCCTATTAATGAAGTTCCTATAGTGATTATCATTGCATATACAGGGTGGTGTATCAGAAGGGTTATATGTTTTTGAAAAGTAGTTAAATAGTTTCCTACCAAAGGGTAGGGGATATTTAAAGGACTTTTTAATAATGACATTTTTGATGGGAAAATAAGTGTTATTATTAGAAAACATTGTATTGAAGTTTAAGTTATTGAATGCAGGATTTGTGAAAGTAATTAATAAGTTAGAATTAGAAGGTGTATTATTACTTTTATTGGTTAGGTTTACGGTAAGTGCAGTGGCTCGTGCAACAATGAGATCGAAGAATAGGTGAGAAAAATGTCCAGAAATGTTAAGATTTGAAAAAATAGAAAAATACTTAACTAAAAGTTTCTTTTTAATGGAGTAAATGAAAGTACGTATATTAATCCAATTATAAGTACTGGTATAGTAATTATATATTTTTAAAATAGCAGATTTTATATAACTATTAGAATACTTAGGACTATTACACTTTTTACGTTTACCTCTAGAAGTTCTAATTGTTTTATTATATATAGACAAGTTTAAAGTATTATAGATTGGAGAATATTTATTTATGTTAGTAGTGCTAGTATAATATATTAATTGTTTATTATGTACTAATTGGTTTAGACCATACGGATAACTAGTATTATGAAATTGGATGAAGTAGTTTTCTAAAAATAAACGTTCATTATGGTTCTTCTTTATAGATAGAATAGTGATATTAATATTATTGAACCCATGCATATGAAAATGTTCATACTCAAAGTTATTACCTGAAAGATTACTAGGATAGTTCTTAACATGATTTCGATGTAGATTAATACGAAGGTGTAAAGGATTACTAGTTTGGCCAATATAAGCTATTTTACATTGATTACAGGTTAACATATAGATACAGTTGTATACTTTGCAAAACGTGCTTAAATTAGACCGACTATTACAAATATTTGTAGTATCAGCAAAAGGACAAGTTTTACAGCGAGAAGATGTACATTTTATAAATTTAAGAGTAGGCAATTGATGTAAATTAGTAGGTGATGATAAGTCGCAGGCTTTCGATCCAAGATAATCCTTATCATCATTAATTTTCTTGTACCGAGCATAAGGAAAAATATTATTTCCTTGTTTGCCAGGCGCTAAATTATTATAATCTACCATTCATAAAAAAGTGAGGGGTACATACTAAATTTTAAGTGACAAAACATAGCTAGCAATAATTTCTTATAAAAGTAAACAAACACATAAAAGTAAATTGTATGAAAGTCTGGAGTAGAATAATATATTTACAAAATGAAAAATAGAAAATTACATACACATGACAATAAGTAGAAATATGAATTTAAAAAATAAATAAAATACAGCGAAGAGTAACTTGAGTAAAATAAGAGCAAAAAATTACTAGCGGAAACTAGAATAAAATGAGTAACTTAATAAGTATTAAGGTCTTCTAATAAAGATGGCTTATTAGCTGTACATTACATCAATGTCTAAGTATTATATTATTTTTATATTTAAAAACGTTGCTGTGTGGTTACCAAGAGTGGAAATAACTCGTAAGATTGCCAATAGAGGGCAGCACATTATAATAAAAGCATCGCAAGCAAAGTAAAGTAGTTAGCAACTGTACAAATTGTAGATAATTGTAACTAATTAAGTAATCCAAATATACAGAAAAAAGATGTTGTTTTTTACACTGATTAAATAAAAACAGCAGCAGCAGCAACACCATAACACTAGGCAGAAGTAATTTGAACATTATTGTTGAAAATGTTGGGAAATTAAAATAAAATATATATATATATATATATATATATATATATATATATATATATATATATGTATGTATTTTACCACAAAGACAGATGCGTTTCTGACGCTTTATTTTATCGGATAAATCTGACATTGAATTGTTTTTAACTATGTAGATATAGATAAAAGAATTAAAACAAAATCGTAAAATTTAATGAATAGGTAAAATAATTAGACTTACTTCAGAAACTTTCGATTAACTCAGTAGACCCCCAGTCGATCAGTATATTTTGAATTCTTTGTTTTTGGTGTGGTGTGGGGTTTCTAGCTTCGTTCAGTCAATAGACATCTAACACACTAGACGCCGCATCCTGCAACATGGTGTGTGCACAAGATAACTATCACCCATGGACTTAGATTGGGAAGGACTTGCATTGCATCGTCAATGGGATTCCTTCTGCGAAAGCGGACCTAACGCCAATTCGGTCGACAGATGGCGCTGTTGCATGTTTTGGCTCTTATTAAGCATAGTATTGCTATGACAGAAGTTGAATTTTTATTTTTTAATCGGTGATTTAATTCATTTTTGAATTTGAGATGGCCTGTGCATGTTATGCTTCCGCTTGCACTTCGGGTTATCGGAGCGAAAGAAAGAGAAATGCTGCCCTGGGATAAAAGAAGCCAAGTTTGTTTAAAGCTCCCAACGTAAGCATTGTTTCCTTTTGTTTGCTCTTTTTCTAATGCTTAAATTGAAGTTATATCATAATTATGTGTTTTGCTGTATGATTATTGTGTTTTTTCTTTTATATAAAATCATATTTATATCATAATCATTTAAGCGCTGTTTTTTAAAAATTGCGTTTCCTATGTAAGTATTGTACATTTTTTTTATGCAAAATTAAAATGAAATAGAATCTATATAAACTGACAACTGGTCTTAAAACTAGAATAAAAGGAGCACCTTCGATATACCCCCTACCTTGATTTTTGGCGACTTTTTTTTGGCGCCAAGGCCGTTTTCGACGGCGCCAAAAACGAAAGAGAAGTGGCCAAAAATGCCGGCCGTGAAACCACTTCCGAAAGCGGAAAAACTATAAGAATTAGAAGATTTCCACAAAAAAATTTAGGGTTAAAATGTAAAAATGTCTAGAAATCTTGGCTAGTAGCAACGTTTTCAGAACCGAAAAAAACTATGAGAATTAGAAAAATTCTACAAAAAATTTAGGGTTAAGAATGTAAGCAACAATAAAATCAAGAAAATTTAAGAATTCATGAACGTAGAATTCGCATTTTCGAACAAGAAATTAGAAATAGAAAAATTGTAGAGATAATTAAGGGTCAGGAATCTAAACAGGAATAAATTCAAGGAAATTTAACAATTGATGGACACAGAAATCGCGTTTTCTAGCAAGAATTTAGGGTTAAAAATTTGAAAAAACCTAAATTTCACAAATAATGGGATTTTTATGTGAGGGCGGGCTCTGCCCCCCCTCAACCCCCTGTTTGTTTTTTTTTTACGAAAAAGGTAGTCGGGAAAACTGGAAAAATAAGAAATCGAGTAGAGCGTTTTAAGAAAAAAGCCAAAAACTGTGAAGCCATTCGCCTGTACAAATAGTGCAGTTACCACGATGTATAACGCGAAACAATATTATACGTTAGCAAAAATATCTCGGAAAGGTTAAGCTCACACTCCGAAAGGATGTCTCCCTCAAAAAATCCAAAAACTTCTCCTGGTCCACTAACAAATAGCTCATAACAAAAATTATATTAGCTACACCTTTCTTCCCACACGTGGGATTTTTATCAGACCACTTTAACGTTAAATTTTGTTCAAAAATACCCTGCTAATTTTCAATTACATTAGCTACGGAGGTTCTTAAAAAATCATAAAATCCTAACCAAAAATATAAAAAAAAGTACAGTAAAATATCAAAAGATCACAGTACCTTTGCAGAAGTGCTTTCGGTCAACTTACTACCTCTCTTTAAAAATGTGAAAAAAAAGTTCTCACAAGCTTCCACGTGCAGGAGCTATTGCATCATGGCGCTCTGTCATTGGCCGGCCGGCCTAGGTTGCCATAAATAGCCTCCCCCGATTCTCGACAACGAAATTCGTTTGGGAAACCAGAAAATCCCTTTTATCGCCAAGCTTGGCGCAAAAAACGCAATCTTTGGCGCGAAAAAAAGGTAGGGGGTATATCGAAGCTAAGCCGAATAAAATTATTCGCGTCATTTTACAAAAACATTTTACCTCAAAGTTTACGATTTTAAGGTACTCATTATCCTTGTAAAATTAACATCGAAATCTGATCATTGCGACTAAAACAAAAACTAGATTGGAAAAATATATTCCAAAAACTTCAATATTTTTATATAACAAGTCAATCATATACAGTAAATTTATTCAGAAATCTTAAAATTTAATTCTACTTATTAGAATACCTTAATAAATGTGGAATCGATAAAATTGAACTTAAAGATGCCAACAAAATTAAGAAACTTATCCTGAAAGCTGTAGCATTGCTGCACTACGTTTTAATTTAGGAAATCGTACTCCTTTTATAGATATAATACTTCCTGTATATGTTTCTCTTTAGAACCAGAATACTAAACAAGCTATTAAGAACGGGTAATTTTTATAAAATAACTTTTATTTAATATCAGCAAATGATACACCATACTTAATACAAAAATTACAACATGTACATCGTGTGAATAGCTTCCACTGGCATTTACGTATGTGTAAGCAGTACAACAATTGTACTGGACGAATGCAACTGCTTTATGCTTATTTTGCTGCAATGTCAGTCTTGATTCATCAGTTTTTACAACATTAAATTTGTTTTAAAAAACTGAGTTCACTAAAATAGAAGATATTTGTTTATGTTATGACCACTAGATGGAAGCATCATTAGCTTCTTATTGGCAAGTCAATACTAAAACACTTTTTTTGCTGAAACCTGTTGTGACAAATAAATTTACTACACCAATATTAAAAATTTATTTTTTTCCTGAAAAATATGTAAAAAAATAATAATAGTATCTAAAATAAAATGTGTGATTTTTAAACATTTTGTGGGAAATTAAGTTCAATATTTTTGAAAGTAATATAAGAAAAACAGAGTAAGACATACGTTTTAGCTAATAATTGTGATATTATTAAAATTTAAGTATTCTCAGTCACAAACAAATTAACAGCATTGTATTTTTGTCACTTGTACTATTATCTTGAAATATAAGAAAATAAAGCTTCCCGTTTATTTTATAACCATTTCTTTAAATAATATAACAGGAACAGTGAAATTATAAAAATAAGTAAATAAAATTACCAACTTCTCCTAGTGTAACAAAAAAGATGGGGGTGGGATGTGATGAGGCACTAAAAGAAAAACTTATTTATAAATGTTAAAAATTCAGTTGCTACATAAACCTCTAGGATTACCTCAAAATCTGTTTAAATATGCATACAGAACTTTCAATATTATTATTATTAATTTTTAAAAGCGTTATATTTTTAAATTTTGAAACAAAAAAAATGGTTAATAAAATTAATTTTTCGACTAGTAATTTATGGAAAAACAGATTTTCATGACAAGTTGTTTTCAACTTTCACCGCTAGATGGCAGTGTCAAATAATCCTTTTCTCATTGGGATGCTTGGGCTATTTTTACAGCATGGAGTTTAATCTCCTTGTCCCTCAACCTTCATGCTATTACTTCAGTCAAATAGTCATGTGATACATCCTTATTACTGTGCTACATAGGGTGCGCTGTCAACTGTATTAGATGCCCATGATCAAAGACTACAGCTGAAGAATTATTTCCCCCATAATAACGCCAAAAGAGAGGTAACTGTCTGAAGCTGTCTGCCTCAGTCTAATAGCCACGTGGTACATCCTCGTTACTGCGCTACATATGCGTTGACCATAGGATGCGCTTACTACCGTATTAGATGTCTATGGTTCAGTCTAACGGCTTTGTTCTCATGAATATCCGTGGTACGGTAGAATTAGCCAGCTTGAAATACAAAAAACATTGCCACGGAGTTAAAGCCAGTTAAAAGTATATACGGCCGAGGCCTCCGAGAGAGGAGAAAGAATCCCTACGTTCTGTGGGCCTGGGCACTGGTTTCGATCAGCTGTTGATAGTAGATGGGATTTCGTCTTTCTACCGTTAATGCTGCGGTGAAGTGATCTAATATTTTCGCACAAAAATTGCAAATAAATTACACTTCCTTTTCTCAAGTATTCTTTGGATACTTTGTTAACCATGATTAATAAATTTTCAGATTAAACTAGAATGATTTTTTCATGCAAGAAGTAAAAGTACACTGAATGTTATTGCATATGTTGTACTACATATTTTAGCTATAATAAATATTAACTGAACTTAATAGCTTTAAATACACATAATAGTTTGACATATTCATACATATATTTATACAAACATAAACACACACGTACATTAACTACAGAACCCTAGAAAACATTTTAACAAATCACATACAAAAAATAATAAAACTCTAGAGTATTTTATGAAACAGCAAAAACTGGAAGAATGGAGTATCTTAAAAATTCACATAACATAGACTATTATGTTTGAAATTTTTGAAAATATTTTTTAAGATTAAATAATAATTAAAATAGTAATTACATTAATGGGCTGAATAAACTTATGATGTTAATACAGACAGCTTGCGTTTTAACGATTTCGAGTATGCGTGTGAATCATTTTCAACTTTCGAATAATTATTAAGAAATATATTAATAAAAATCCAAAAACATTTAGATAAATGATGAGTTTTTAAAGTACCACATTCACGTACGTAAAGTACGAACATACAGACGAAAGTTTTCTCAAGTTCCGCTCATGTGGTAAAATTAGAATACTATTAGTTTCTAAAATTTCTTTGTAAAATTTAGGCGAATTGATATAAATTGAAAAGCCCATCCAAGCATAGCGGGGTTGTATCTCCTTGCATTTGGACTTTTTTCCCTGGAGCTCTATCTGCTCGTAAAAAAATTTGTACCTCTCTATATCGTCCCCTTTTTCTTTCATATCATTTATAAATTTTCCAAAAGTATCTAATACATTTTCTATATTTACTGAACATATGTCATTTTCAATTAAATTATTTAAGTACGAAAATAAGTTATCTACTAGAGATATCTTAGTTATGATGCCACATTTTCTTTTTTTCAAATAATCCGAAAAATTTATTGCACATTACTTTTTCACTTTTCACGAAAATTTCAACAGTTAAATCTTCTTTGATTTGGAACTGACATTGAATTTCAAGAGGAAACGCTTTTGGCTTAATTTTGTAAAATTCCCATATGAGCATTTTTGCCCCCATACATGCGATATTTTTGAAATTTTTGCTGTACAAGCCATCGGGTGTCACCCCTTTGAGGGTGACACCCGGGGCGGACCGCCCCCCCCGACCCCGCCTTGCTACGCCACTGGGGACCCATAGTATAGTAAAATGCCGAAGAACTGGCCGCACTTTCCCTTATTTTCGAGAAAATTCCATTTAAACATTTGATGCACTCTTATATACCAGTTATTTGGAAAATCGTTAACGTAATCCGTGGCGCCGTGGTTTCGCATTCGGCCAGAAATCAAAAGGTCTCTGGTTCGTATCCGTCGGAATACGCTCGGCCTTTTCATTTTTTTCCTCCCTTAAAAATTCATAAAACAGTTTAAAATGGTTATGTAAAAAATATATTGTGACTTACTTTGTAAAACTGGAGTTATAAAGTTCTTTGCTGTGTATATATTTTATAATTTACTAATGCTTTTAGGACCAGGGAAGAATGATAAAAATGGATTTTCTTCTTTCTTCATTTTGAATGATGCAATTATTGATTAATGTTTCCCATTCAGCTAAACCGTGTTACACACATGTAATTACAATTAGAAATTCAATATTCGGTATAAACGATCAGTTAAATCTTTTTATATGTTTAAAATATTTATGATTTGATGCAGAATGAATGTAGTTTTACATTCGTCAAAAACTTCGTGAGCAGTAGATAACGAAAAAATTATAATAATAATAAAATACCAGAGCTTTTGGCTTCCGAGTTGAAAAAAACTATAGCGAATTTAATAAAAGAATATTCTAATGTGAATGTAACTTGTTCAAAGTCCGGGAAACTTTCAACAAGTAACCACTATGCTTCATTCCTTGACCGAATTTTGAAACCATATGCAGGGAACGAGAAGTTTTAGGAAAGGTCAAACAAATTCAGAAATTTGTGACGATGAAAGTAATTCATCTTGTCACCTAAAAGTAATCCCACTTAAATCTACATCACTGTTTCAACCATGTGATGATCAGTTTTACAACAACCCCCCCCCCCTCAAAAAAAAAAAAAAAAAAAAAAAATTCTTCATACTTTATGCAAAATAAACAGGAATTAATAGCCTGAGAGATGCAATAAAATTCATTAAGTCATGTATTTTCCGCTATCACCGCATTCACGCATTCTTTTCTGAAATCTTAAAACATACATGGCTTGCAGCAAAATTTTCTGATGAAAGGCAGATATTTTTAAATGTAAATGAATTTTTTTCCCCCACAAATAGAAATGAAAAGACGATGTGAATGCCAAAATGTTTCTTTCATATGTTGTAGCAGATGTCCAAACAATTTGTTTCGCAAGGTTTTAGGACAAATATCACCCTAACTCAATTACAAATCTGTAAAAGTACCGAATAACTTTTCAAATTGTGATTGATAAATAATATTTCTCATTTCCATCGCTTTCATTTGCAGTTATTCAATTTTATTTCATAGAATAGTGTATATTCAATAAATCATGTCAATTTTCTAATGCGTTTGTCATTTTAAACTGTTTTATGAATTTTTAAGAGAGGAAAAATAAAAAAAAAAACCAGGGCGGATACGAAGCAGATACCTTTCGATCTCCGGCCGAATGCGAAACCACGGGGCCACGGATTACGCAAACGATTTTCCAAATAATTGGTATATAAGAGTGCATCAAATGTTTAAATGGAATTTTCTCGAAAATAAAGAGAGTTGGCGGCCAGTTCTTCGGCATTTTACTATACTATGGGTCCCCTATTAGAGATGAGTTCGGGCTCATGTTTTGAAGCCCGGGCCCGCCCGAGCCCGAGCAATATTATTTAAGTCGGAGCCTGAGCCCGCCCGAGCCCGAAATTTCAGTTAAAGATTAAAAATATCCAATTACTTCATTGATAGAATACAATAATTTGCACAAACGGCAAAATTCAAAGACAAATATAGTTGCAAACTCTCAATGCACTTTCTAATTCTGTATATATCTCTGTTTATCAAATAATGTCGGATCTCATGACTAGTCAATATAAGCCGCCGATCTGAAATATCCAAAGAGTTTCACGCACCTTCTAGCGCCAGTGCCACTACGTTTTTTTATAAGTACAGTCAACTCCGGTTATAGTGAGCCATCGGCTATAGTGAATGCAAACCATTAGTCCCGATTCACATACAGTATCTCTTTCCATCATGAAGACACTTGGGTTTTAGTGAACTTCGGACATAGTGGACGAAATTTGATGGTCCCTAGAGGTTCACTATAACCGGAGTTGACTGTACTTTTATTTTCCTCATGAATCACTTTTTAAAATCTGTTTCAAGGAGTATGTTCAATAAAGGAGAAATTTTTCACGAGCCCGAACCCGTTTCGGGCTCGGGATCGGGCTGAGCCCGTCTCATCTCTATCCCCTATAACTCATCCACATTTCATCAAAATCGGTGATACCAACGTCTGAGCCTTTCCTCGTTAGTTTCTTCTCCCCTATACACACAGTTCTCTTTCTGTCGTTTACAGTTCTCTTATTTCTTTTCGCCTTTCTTCTGGGTTTTTTCTTTCACATTTATTTTTCGAAAAATATGTCGGAAGGTTTGGAAAGATACACGGGATTGCGCTTTCTGATAATTCGACTCGTTTTCTTAAGACTGTAATTTCAGAACCATCAGGTCACTTCAGTATGTCTTCCTTTATGATATCTTCACTTCGAAAATGTTTTATACACACAGCACTTGACTTGGATGGTGTCCAGTCTTTTCTAGGGATATTATGAATCCTCTGTCCTATTTTCCCGGGATCAGACGGGGATTTAAATATCTGGATATTTTCTCCCATTTTATAATTTGCCTTACACCCAGGAACACAACAAGATGAAGGCATGCTTTAAATTTCATTAAATTTGGATTCATAAATAACACATATGTCGCTAGAAAAGCTTTTTAAAAGCTGGAAATTTCCTACTACTCTCGCTCAAGTAACAAATATACAGTGAGCGTTTGGAAACTTCAGAAGAAAAAACAGCTTTACAAAGTATGCAGTGTACTCTACAAACGTTGATTGTTCACTGATAATACTTAGAATTTCGTCAAAAGCTATATAAACATGTTTTAAAAAGGTGGAATGTACAGGTGTAAATTCTTTTCTATGTTACCCCCATTGATATATATATCAATGGTTACCCCATTCACCTACCGCCGAATGTATCATCGCTTAGCGTGACATCACAGCGGCGAGATGGATTAGTGCCCAGGCCCATAGAACGTAGGGATTCTTTCTACTCTCTTGGAGGCCTCGATACGGCACAGAATACCAACGAGGGTAGGGACGACCCCCAGGAAAAGACACCAGGGCTTAGAAGCGAACAGTGTTCAGGATGAAGGAGATTTTATAAAACGTTCGACGTATTAATAAAATGGACGTTACTATACCTGTTTTTGAAAAATCTAATCTTTCATCTGCCTCGCACCGTCCGCCTATTGACGCATGCGTAAATGAATTGTTGAAAGATTCTGATTGGTCCTAATTCAAGCAACGGTCTTGTTAATTTGAAAAGCACTTTGTTAATCGAATTGGTGAATCAAACAAACTTTTGTAAAATCAACAAAACAAAACTACCAAACTACTTAATCAACCAAATTTTGTTAAATTCAACAAGACACTTTTTAGCTTGTGATACCCGCAAAGCTCTTCAGACATGCGAAAGGTCATTGGAGAACCTGTTATGTATTCCCACTTTTGACAATACATTAATCATGTTAGAAATATTGGACGCTTAACTGCCCCGTAGAAACAATGCACTATTAATAAGTTTTTAGGTAAGCCCGTTGTGTAATATGTAAATAATTTTTTTTTATATGTGTGGTATGGATTTGTAAGTTTAAAATATTAATTTTAAATAACTAGTTTACTAATTATGAATAGGAAATCAATTAATCTTTCTTATTAATTCGTTAATCCCTATATTTTATCATTTCTTTCTGATTTTGGAGGATGGCAACATGTTGCATTCTCTCTTTTGGTTCGAAGAAAGTTCTCCGCATATTAAAATCAATTAAGTTTGGAACGAATATCATTTTATTAAGCGACCAGTACTGTATTTTCCAAATACACACATCAAAAGTTTTTACTGATTTCAGGAAATTTCAATTTTGCATGCAGTGAAGGCGAAGAGTATCACATGTGCAAGTCCCCATGTCAAAGAACATGTGAAAATATCAGGCAAGGCATTCAATTAAATTGTTCCAGGCCCTGCGAAGCCGGTTGCTTCTGTAAGCCAGGTTTAGTAAGAGCAAGCGATAAATCATGCCTATTGCCTTCGGAATGTATCAGACGTAAGCCAGTTTCTTTTATATTTTCGCTTGCGATTTCTTCATTTGCCTAAAGTGTTATTAAATATGAGAAATTCACACTACATAATTTAGAGGTTTTTTTTTTTTGTTTAATCAGAGACACTCCTTAAACCTGACGTTCAAATACCTTTAAGAAACAAAAGAAAAATGTCCAGTGACCATAAATTTTGTACTGTAAAAGGATATTTTGAAGCAGTTTTTTGAAATGAATTTTTTTTTTTTTCATTGTCAAAGGTTATAACCCAGCTAGCACACAAACGTTGGGCTAACGTATGAATGCATACGTTGGGACAACGTAAAAATGACACGTTGGCCTACGGTTATCCAATGGTTGGCAATTGGTTATTTTTTACGTTGGGCCAGCATATGCTCTAACGTTTTGCCAACATAATTTCTAACCGTTGGTTGGATACGTTGGGCTAACGTATGAATGCATACGATGGGCTAACGTATAAATGCATACGTTGGTTGACGTATGAATGCATATGATGGGCTAACGTACGATTGCATACGTTGGGGCAGCGTAAAAACACTATGTTGTCATACTGTTATCCGACTGTTAGTAATTGGTTACTTTTAACATTTGTCCATCGTATGCTTATAACATCTAGTTAATATAATTGTTATCTGTTAAATTTACGTTAGATGCATATGTTGTGCCAATGTTGAAAGGGAATGTGGGATAACGGATAGACAATGATTGTATATATTTTCAAATTTATTGAGAAATGTTTGACGAATTGGTGTGCAATTTCACTACATTTCTAAAAAAAATTAATTTATGTCAAATTTGAAAATTATACATTCATTATCAAACCGTTACCTAATATTTCATATCTACATTGGTCTAACACATATTTGAGCAACCCCTGGTCCGAGGGCCGGATGTGGCCCGCCACAACTTTTGATCCGGCCCGCTAAACATATCATAACCCTGTATAAAACATATAAAAAACATTCAAAATCCCATATAAATCCCAATTATACGGCCCGTGACTTAGCTAACACCCTGAAGTTTGGCCCGCGACTTCGCTAACATACTAAAATTTGTCCTGCAACCTTTCAAAGGTTGCCCATACCTGGTCTAACATATGCATCAATATAAATAATTCACTCACAAAAATAATTTAAAATGGCCTGCAGCTTTTATAAAGCATTTTACTCATACACAAAAGCAATCCCTATATGAATTTTTGTGGGTGTAGAATAACATTTATGAAAATAATCAATTAAAAAAAAATTATTTTTCCTGTTTATTTATTTATTTATTTGTTTAGTTATTTAACAAAGCATGCAGAAACTATGATAATATATCGGAATCTGTACTTCAGTTTTAAATTAATATAAATAAATAAACGAGCATACATTAAATAAATTTTAAATAGTACATGTATTAAGATGCACAAATTTTTGGCTGTACAATTCTTAAGCCAAACTTGTTGAGCAAAAAAAATTTCATATAAAAATCATTAACTTTTACAAAGATCATATTCAGATTAAAAAAAAAAGTGTGTGCGTGTAATCTTTACGCGCGATTGAAGTAAAACTTCACTTACGACACATATCACTGAAATGATTAAACTTTAACTTAAAAATAAATATCCTGTTATAATTTAATTATATTTATTATTCATGTACTTTACAAAGATTAAATAAATGTTATATTCATATTATTCATTGGAAATAGGTACTTGAATGTCATCATAATTTTTTTATGTATGAAATTATAGGTTTGTGGTAACTATAATGTGAAACATAAATTTCACTCTCTAAATTTGCTAATTTTCTTGAAAATAGAGCATCTATCGTTGTACCGAAACGCGTTGCTGATTGAAGTCGAGAAGTATTCATAGCTAGATCAAATTTTTCTTTTAAAAAATCAACTGACGGCTGAGATTCTTGATAGCGAAAAGTAACATTAAAATCTCCAGTAAGAATCATCGGTAATTCATGATTATTATTTAGAATCCAGGAAGTGTCCATGTTGTAGTATTATTCTTCAACTGTTTTCTTATACCATTGTTCCGTCTGGAGTTTGGGTTTGAATGGGGGGAATGTCTGTAGTGTAGTATTATACTTTAACTTTTTCTTTAACCGATGTTTTCCTCTGTTTGTTGGGTTCGAATGCAGGTAGTGTAAATTTTTAATTTTTTTCGTGTTTTTCTATCAGTGTTCTTAAGCGTTGATTTTTTCTGCTGGTAGGTTTCGAATTATTATTCTGTATCCGTGTTTTTAAACTGCAGGTTCTGTCTATTGTTTGGAATATTGATTGCAGCCAGGGTCCGTTTCTTTGTGATATTCCATCCCCGTGTTAAAGCGTTGCTCCGTCTTGAGGTTGGGTTAGAATCCACGGAGTGTCCATTTTTTATTCTTTTATTTTGTTCTAAACCCTTTGCAGTCAGTGTTTGTTTCTTTGTAGTGTTACATAGCCGTGTTCTTAAACCGTTGTTCTGTCTGGATATCGGGTTAGCATCCAGGAAGTGTCCGTGTTGAACTATTATTCTTTCACTGTTTTCTTAAAACGTTTTCCCGTAGGGTTTGAATCGAGAGAATGTCTATGTTGTGGTATTTTTCTTTAACTGTGTTCCTAAACTGTTGTTTTCTTCTGTTGGTTGGTATCGAATGCACGTAGGGTCTATTATTGGGTTTTTCTATGGCAGTGTTCTTAAACCTTTTTTTCCTCTGCTGGTTTTGCTCGAAGTATTATTCCGTTTAAAAATTTACATTTGGCTCATTATTATAAATAACTCAAAAAACACATGAGCAATATTAAAAGATTACATACTATTTAAGTACAGACAAACAATATTTATGTATCAGGGCAGCCAATCATATCAAGTTTTAACGCATAATTCTATTAAATATTGTAATAATGCCATTGAAAACATGTGAGTAAAGCAACGGAGCTTGGACCACGGAATGCACCATTGTGCCACTTTCTGTATTCGGTGCGTAGGCCTTGTTTACCGGAGGTGACGGGTTGGGTCGCCGCCTGTAACAACAGTGAGAAACAGTCAGCGGGATCGCCGCCTGTTCAGCGAAAGGCTTCCCACAGTGGCTCTGACAAGAGCCTGTCCACTTATCCACTGAACAGAGTCATCAGACAAGATCTTGCTTTAAAACAGGTAGGGAGTGAGTAATGTCGACGCGCAGGAACGAACGCCCGAGAGCTCTTCCGCAAATGAAGGTAGCAAGGGGGAAAAGATACGTCACTTCCTTTAGGGTAAGTATACACTAGCGAGAGAGACCAATGGCGAGCGGTTCGGTGCGTGCTCGGGCTGTCGTCTACACTTGACAGACGGACTCCGAGATTTGCCTGATTCATCCTGCTTGCGAACGAGCTAGAGACCACTTCGGAGAAGGGCTGGGTCATTCGTTTGAGGGATAGCTTGTCACCCCCACGAAGGATGCTTAAGGCCGGCGTTCAGTTAGTGCGTTTCAGTACGCTATAATGGGAACCCAATGTATTTTTCAGAATCTTGAAGACGCACTGCGGAGAAAAGTGCCCCCACTGAGCGGTGGGCGTGCTTTTGTGATTTCACGCGTTATCCTTTGGCGGTGGTCATTAAAAGTCAATAAATTCTTCGACCCTGCACTGTATCCCCCCCTAGTACAATGCCTTGACCATTAAAAAAAAACCCGCTGCGTCCGGAAAAAAACGCAACTGAACGCCGGGCTTTACTCGCCTCCCTCCGGATGGGAGAGTAAGAAATTTTTACACAACGCGTCCGTACTTACGAGAAGTTGATGAGAGTTTTCTCTTTTTTGGGTATTATTGATTCACCAATAATTAATTTCTGTTAGCATGTCACTGGCCAATGCCATAGTTTTTCAGTCCTAAAAATTGATTTTTTTCAAACAATAATAAACTTTTTAAACGGGTTGTTTTAATATTGAAAGAATAGGAAAAAATTGTGAACGGCAAATAAGAACTTTTTAAGCGGGAATTTCTTAAATGGGTTTTACTGTATATTTTTTAACATTTAATTTCTGGTAAATTTTATTTACAATTTCTCTCCATGTTTATTTTTTGTATGGTTGTGCTTCTGTTCTTAAAAACGGGTACATTTTGCAGTTTACTGTAAATTGTTTTATTATCTATGTGTACAGCTGCGGAAAAAAAAAGTCCCACTTGCTCTTTATTTCGCCGTCGTTCGTCGTACAGCAAAGTTATATATACCATTCGTTTGCAAATAACGCTTACTTTAATTTACAATTAATTTAATTTGCATAAGGGGCCGTCTTCATATTTAATTCTGCATTAACTTCGTTTTTCTCAATGGCAACGCCATATTTTGACTTTATTAAACGAAAGAAAACCTTCAAATTACCCTAAATATAAATTTTCACCAATTTTCTACGATAATTTCCGGAGATATTGCGAATTAATTTTTGTGCGTTTTTAAGGGACTTTCTGCAAATTAAGAAACGCTATTTGTAGGTT
The DNA here is from genome assembly GCA_038373885.1 of Cheiracanthium punctorium. Lineage (NCBI taxonomy): Eukaryota > Metazoa > Arthropoda > Arachnida > Araneae > Cheiracanthiidae > Cheiracanthium > Cheiracanthium punctorium. The sequence continues at coordinate 636,040 of JAWZYV010004034.1, forward strand.
CCGAACTTTTCGCTTTTCATTAATTTCGCTCGCGAGAATTAAAAGAAATTAATATTATTTCAAGGAAAATAATGTTTCCATCTCTCTTAAAGTTTTTTGTTCTGAGAATATCAAGGGTAGAATAGAATATTTAGTCTGTGGTCCAAATGACCCTTGAGTTCATAAGATTTAAGGGAAAAATGCAAAATGACTGCTCACGATTTTGAAAATCTTTGTAATTTTGAAATTGAGTATTTCTGTTGATGGTTCTTTTAGACAGGTGAAATGTTGGTAGGAGTTAAGAAGCTGCTCTCTGCTCTTCTGACTACAAGATTGAATATTACTCAGCTATATGGTCGAACTTGAAGAATGATTTCCTGGTAGAAAATTTATTTGTTTGAATTTCATGTAAAAAACGCAATTACTTTTTGCCGACCCAATATTATCACCGTGCTTGTTATTTCACTTTCTTCATTTAATACTATCGTCTGCAAAGTGCAATATTCTTAAGACTTTTGGCGGTATTTTAATTTATAGTTAGATGAAAATTTTTTACCGAAAAACGTGATTTTGAATGTTTGATAAAGTATGGGGAAGTCCAAAGACCTAATGTTTCAGATAATAAAAAAGGTCACATTCATGCCTCGAAAGTTGAGGATGTTAGTTTTTCAGAAATAGGACATTGCATTAGAACACATACATCTACTTCATCTAATTCTATAGCTGGAAAATATTTTATTTGGGGGAATATGGTAGCGGACGCAACAATGCACGCTTTATAGGATCCCCATCAAACTGTAAAATCTCTGAACAGAAACTCTAATTTATTTGCTTCAAAATTTGATATTTTTAATACTGGTATCTTTTACCGTGTTTTTGCACAAAATAAATCTAATTTACGTTTATTTTATGCAATTTTCAAAAAATTTTCACTTAATAAATTTATATAAGGTCCCTTAACTCATGAAAGCAACACATTTTATTTAATATAAATTAAACTACTGAACGTAAAAATTTGAAATTATCACAGCCATGTAATATTAATTTCTGCATCTATTTCTATCGAAATTTGGCTAGGTCGCTATTCATAATTTTTTTGAATATTAATTTAATAATTCATAATTCATATTAATAATTTATTAAAAATCATAATAACATTAAATTATGTTTGGGTCGTTTAGTTCTAATAGTACGAATAAAAATCAGCTTCTTACTACCAATATTATATGAGATATGAATTGAAGTATGAAAAAATATTTTAACGTATGGGGAGGGGGATTTTGGGTGCTCATAACTCACTCATTTTCTGTCCAAATTTATTGAAAATTGTTGTCCGGGGTTAAAATTAGCTAAATTTTTGAAATATGAAGTGAAATCTAGGGGTTGCTATTGAGAAAAAAAAAGTTGGTGCGAATTTTAATATGTAGATGGTCCCCTATGCAATTTTTATGCATAGCAAATTAAAGTGTGCGTCAATCGTAAACGATTGGTATCTGTAACTTTGCTGTACGATGAACGACGGCCGAAAAAAGTACAAGTGGGACTTTTTTTTCCCGCAGCTGTACATTCTCTCAAGAAAGGCATTTAAGTTCAAGCCAAACTGCCTGTCTTTTTCTGGTAGGTATTAATATACTTACATATATACATAAATATTTATACATTGAAAGAAAGTTGATGTATCATGTTTTATTTTCAATGATTATTTCCTTTCTTTCTTTTTTTAGAAAACAATTCTATGTTCAATACTTTATCTCAAAACAGAAAATCTGACTTCTACAAGGGCGTAGCCAGGATTTTCATTAGGGGGGGGGCAGGACATGAAGTCCAATTGGATTTTTACAGATACTGGTGAAAATTGAAGATTCATTTATCGATTCAAGTGTTATTGTTTTTACACAGTCATGGGCGCCCATGTGCGGGGGGGGGAAGAGAAGGTAGGGCGCTCACCCCCTCCCCTCACCCTTATAGTTTCAGCATATTGTCGCATGTTGTAAATAAAATTGCACCACAACGCAAAATCGGTAGTCTGATAGTTAACACATTTACGACGCATTGTTGTCAAAGAATCTCCCGACTCTCTCCTCTTGTTCTACTGGGGAGCCAATTGATGATATTTCAGTGCGCATTTTTTTCATATAATTTTCATTTTGAAATCGACAACTCGGTTTACAGGGCCAATTTGTACTCGCGAAGGCCTATGGTCACTTGACTGTTCTTGACGATAGAATTTTAAAAAAAAGGAACTAAAATTGTTACAAAATAGAATTATTTACCCTTTTTAATCAAAGTACAGCAGAATTTCTCACAATATTCACATAAGTAATACATGATCTTTTACTGTACAGATGCATTTAGTTAAGTACACAGAACACGCACACACAAAATTTGTTCTTTATTTATGCATAAATTGTGGACCTTCTGTTGAAAATAATAAAATAAGAAATTATTGAATTACTTAATTATTAATTCAATAAATTGATCGTTTAATTTGTTTGGATTCTTATGAAAAGGACCGGAACTAGTCATTCAGCAACAAATTGCCCAAAGCAACATCAGCAACAACAACCCAAAAACAGAATATACGACCCACACATTTAACATACACGTTCGCAATATTACTCTGACTTTTAGTCGAATTCCTAATAAACTATTGCTTATGATTACTGGTTTTCTTTTTATAAATATAAGGGTTCGTTCTGATTCATTGTAATTTTTCTTGATAGTTCTTCGGTTTTAAATAATAATTAATAGAATAGTAGCTTTGGCAACACGTTGTACATGCATTCCATGTGCTTTTCAACACTCCAGATTGGTATGTCGATTTTTCAGTGCTTTTTTATTATTTTGATATCGTTCTGTTTTCTTTTTTACTTTTTTATAGTAGGGTAGAGACCAGAACGTGTGGAATGAATATCTCTTTTGATATGCCACACAAATACCTTTCTCATATATATTATTTTGTCCAACATTATGTAAAAATTAATTATATGGGCGTTCTTACCGTTCGCGTTTTTTCTGCCTTCCCCCCCCCCATTTCTCAAAGACATCATAAGGAGGTAAAGAAATAGAAAAGGGTTCACGAAAAACAGAAGTATATAAAGCGCTAGGATTTATTGAAACATAGACACTAAGAAAAGGTAAAGAATTGTTGCACTGTTCTTTGTTAATCACAAATAGGCAGAGGCGCAGAGAGCCAAGTCGGGGCCCCGGGGATAAAATCTTTGGGGTCTCTTTGCTATCCAGTAATCCTTTTGATGTCGTATTAGATCAATCATTTATTCCTTATTAAAATTATTAATCATTGAAAGAAACTTTAAATTAATAGTAGTTGGAAAATAATTAATAGGATTAAAATTATTATTTTAAAAGAGTGTTATACTTTAATAAACATCCATGTTCTAAAAATTACCAACATTTTGTTCCGGCATCATTAATCATTTGAAATTTGTTTTGAATGTTTCGTCACCTCCATAGAGAAACTGCATTTGAAACGTTAATAGTTTTGCATGGCATGTTTCCTCAGTATTGAAAAAAATAATATTTTTATTCATACTTCCATGCAAGCAGGCAGCCAAAAAAATTTCAGAAGGCCAAAAAAGAGAACTCCAATTAGGGTGTGGGATATTGCGAAAATTCTTCTACCACGATGTCCGTCCCAGAGAATGATTTCTGTGGTCAGTTGTTTCAACCCAAACCCCCTGCTGTTTTATCACGCGTCTGAATAGCAAAGTTTCTTTTGATTTTTGAGAAAAAAAAAAGCTACATCGCAGCTATTTTTGAAAAACTAGACTTTCCTTTATTGTTTCCTTATAACGATAAAGAGTGGTAAATTATGAGAGAAAAGAAATATTTCTTTAATCATTTTAGGAGCACAGTATCTTCACACTATATTCATTGATTAGAAAAAATGAATATGATAGATTAACAGGAAACATTGGTTTCATATCCATACTCTCCCAAACCAAAATAAATAATAAATAAATAAACTTTTCAAATTTTCAACACATGGTTCCTACAAAAATAAAAACTGTCCCTTTAATTGAGTGGCGGACCGAGCAGAACAGGCGCCCTGGGCAAGATACCTAGAAAGGTATCTTGCCCAGGGCGCCTGTTCTGGGGCGCACCAGAAGGCGTCCCCTCCATCCTTATTTTTGTCAAGTTGTCTTTGTCTCAGAGACGATTTGGCACCCCTCTGCTAGCAGCACCCGGGGCAGGAGCCCCGGCTTGCCCAACCACACCCATAGATCCGGCACTACTTTGGTAGTGGTTCACATTCGCCCAATTTTTAAACTGCATGCTTGACTGTTAAATTACAGATTGATTAAATCGATTATTCAAGATTCAAGCATCCATTAAAAAATTTCTTTTTATTTTATTATTTGTAAATCTCAATAATTAAGAGCTGTTTAGATTTTAAAAGTAGCAGTAATAATAACAAAATATCAAAGAAAATCACTAAAGTGAAAAATGCATTAATGACGGGCAAATAAGTTTCAAGAGTGTTCATCAGTGAGCCCGTAGAAGATGAGCGCTAATGTTAAACCTATGACAAGGTTACGGCCAAATATTTTATTCGCATTTACAGATTGTTTTATTATTCTTTTTGCATTGAATACATTCCACCCTGACGCATGTCATGTCAAAAGAAAATTAATTTTTCTGATAAATTCAATAATTAACCGGGATTGAAAATTTCACATCTACGAAATCAGAGGTAGTTCTTCATAAAATCTTTTATATTTTACGAAGTTCTGTAAATATCAGAATTTGGTTTTTGAGATGACAAAGAGGGAAGGTCAGACTTTTCATTCAATTCTCTTCAGTTTTACCAATAAAATGTAATTTGACCTGTTATGTAAGGTATATAGGTGTCCAGTTTCTGAAGTAGGTGGTATTTAAAATACCACCTTCTTCAGAAACCAGACAGCAAAAGGTGTTGCGATACGATTTCTTTTCTAACTAAGGTGGCCTCTTAAAATGTGCTTACACGTAGTTCACAATATGTGCTGACCTTAAAAAAATCATTATGTTGTTAAAATTTGTAATAAAAATGTAAATCATGTTTAAGGAATAAATAATATCACAATTAACATAATTTTCTCTTATATTCCACATCTATAGTAATATTCGCAGTATTGAGATTCTCATATTTCGCATAATCAAACGCAAAATCGAAGCTTTCTACTGCTTTTTGCAGTGAAGAGTTCCACTGTGCTAACATTTAATGCCACGACGATTGCTAGTGAAATGCAGCAGTTTGACTGTACTTTCTGTAAATAGACTCCTTAGAAAGTCCTCCGAACAAGGCAGATAGCCCAAGTGTAGCGATGCCCTTACCAAACAAACAAAATAGACTCAGTAGCACTTATATAAAATGATTATTTTCACGAAGAATTTTATTTTGAGAAGCTACGTTTTTCATATGACAGTTTATAAGAAATGCCACGTTTGTCTTTTTAGTGTTGCATCTATGAAGATGTCATTTTCGTGCCTTGCAACGGCAAAGTCAATTAAACAAGCATATTAATGGAATAGAATTTGAGGATAAAAAGTTAAATGATTAACATCTTTTAAAATTATTACCCCACAAAATCCCCCCCCCCTCAAGCCTTTGAATTATTTTGGCATTAAAATAATCCAAATTATACCAGATATTCAGATAAATATGCAAAGTTCATATCAGATAAATATATATGCAGGACGCGCGCGACTCCCAGTAACCTGTCAGGCTCTGTGTTTATTTTTACTGTAGATTTTTAATTCTAAGGTTGATACTAACTTTATTTTACGATTTAGTATTCAATTTTTATTCAAAATTTTGTTTTATGCTTAGATAAAGTAAAAGCATTTTTCAGAAAAAAAAAGAGAAAGACATTAAATAAACATCATAAATATATATACAGTAAAACCCGTTTAAGAAGTTCCTGCTTAAGAAATTTCCACGCTTAAAAAGTTGATATTTTTGGTTTCAAATTTTTTTATTATTCCTACAATGACAAAATAACCCGTTTAAAAAGGTTCGTTCCAAATATTTTCCCGTTTAAAAAGTTTTCTTTAACTTATTTCAGAACGTGTTTACAAGCACTTTTTATTTATTTATTTTTCTTCTCTCTTTCTTGCTTTGCTGTTTGTAAAATTCAATGTTTATGGCAGAAAAAAATTGTATCGCTTACAGTGGATGAAATGTTTGAAGTTAGAGAAGGTGAAGAACTGAGTAAAACTGAGGAAAAGGCTGTGTAACTTCTTACTTTTTCGGATGCTGTAAAAGGACTAGAAACTTTAGAGTCGCGTTATTAAAAGGGTTGAAGATGTGCTTAAAGAAGCTTTTAAAACGTAAGATTACTGGATTGTTATCTATTAAATAATCAACTGAAAAAAAAAAATATGAAGGATTTTTTTCCCCTGCAAAATCTATTTCAGTGATGCTTACGTACCTAATTATATTGCTTCAATATATTAACTAATTTTTTAAGTATAAAACAATTTCAATTTTGAAGTAAAACTAAATTTATATTATTTATGCAATATTTTAATAATACCAAAAAAACTTTCCTGAATATTTATGCTGAATTTTGTTTTTCAAAAACTTAATTTCGTTTAAGAAGTTTTTGCGTTTCATCCACTTCGAAAACTTCTTAAGCGGGTTTTATAAATCTGAGATAAAAATAAATAAAATAAAGCTAGTACAGATCATCAAACACTTATGAAAAACACTTCAACCAAATTTTAGCAACAAAAACTGAGTGAGAATGAAGCAATTTTAGATTATTATTATTTAGCATACTTAATTACTTTCTTAATTAACTAAACGCTGAGATTAACTTTGATGGAGCGTTTTTCATAATAAAGCAAAACTGTAGCACTGTGCAACATTTAAGAGAAGGTGCTTCTAGAGAAGGTTTTATTCTAGAGAAGGTTTTATTGAAGTTTTTACGGCTTATCATTGCTTAGATATAAAGCGACAAGGAATGCAAATGAAATAGAAAGTCTTTTCGTCTGCTTGCTCTGCCCCGAATTGCTGTGAAATACACGTCCACACTGAGAACTTAAATGTGTTTGATCTTGGTGAAAAAGCCGACGCTCGCGACGAACGCAGCCCCTTGTGCCCGAAGCGATGGTAGGGGAAATGACAATAGGGTCGGGCTATTGTATTATTGCTCGCCTTTGGTGTGGCTCACCAGTGTATACTTACCCTTACTGGGCGTTACTTCCGTCAGAAAAAAAAAAAAAAAAAAAAAAAAAAACTGAGTTACTCCCTAGTTGCGTCTTAAGAAGTTTTACTTCAAAAAATTATCTATCTGCAAACCTCATTCAAAACTATCTGCAAATTCATAACAGCCCCTGATAATAGAATATATAGTGCATAGCTGCCAACTCTTCCGGTTTCTCCGGAAGATTTTTCACCACTATCTTCAAACAGTTTTATTTTACAATAAAATTTTGGATTTATTTTAAGCTCAAATTCGTAAGTAAAAATTAGTGGTGGAAAATCTTCCGGAAAAACCGGAAGAGTTGGCAGCTATGATAGTGTATATATGAATACGTTACTTACACACGTATATGGAATGCAACTGTTGTACAACGACTTAAAAATATATTTCTTTTTAAGAACCTGTCCGTCTTTAAAAAAGAAATAACTTCACACAAAACCTTGGAAACACCGCAAAACTATCTGCAAGACCTTTAAAATTACCAGCACACAGGTGCATCCATATTATCTGACTATGAGAAAGATATCATTACAATAGAATATATTAGTCAGATGCTGATGCTTACGCCTTATAGCGCGTCAAATACACAAAAAATCGATGATGGGACGCAAAAAAAAAAAAAAAAAAAAAAAAATGTTACGCCGCATCCAGCGGGACGTGTAATTACCATCGCGCAAAATTTTGAAAAAAAAAAAAAAAAAAAGAGAGAGAGAGAGAATTTTTTTTTTCATAACACGTCCTCTCTCTAATGCAAGAAATAGAATGTCTGTAGAAAAGTTTAATAATGTTAATAATGATTTCAGTTCAGGGAACTGAACTCTCTCAGTCACAGCCTATTATTAAAAGAGCTACTGATATTTTTCATTCAACAAAACATGCAGAGGAGACTTGTCAAAGCAATAAAAATATATTTCTTCCATATTTTCATAGTGTCCTGGTTTTATTTATTTTTCTGCACTCATGATTTTTGTCATATTTTTCATCCCTTTCTTTTTATTTAACTACATGTTTAAATTTCAACATTCATTTATTTCGTACTCATAAATGGTTAATTTCACGGCAAAGTGAATAAAATGTCATGCATGTCACAACATTTTTTTTTAAAATGAAGTTCTAGGTTATATCGATCTTTTATATCGATAAGGACCCACTTTTGGGAAAAAGGGACCCATAAATTTGGAAGTCCTGAGTCCCAAGGACCCATCCCTTCCACACAGCACTGAGTAGTAATTAATAATTAACAAAATTTCGTTATCAGATATTTCAAAACAGTTGAGCGTTTAAACTACTTATATCACGACATGGTAATAACTCTGGATCAGAGCAATTAAAACAATACAATGAATGAAAGATAAAAAACAGCAGAACCCGTCTGCAAATTATGCTCTCCCAACATTTGTGAACTGTGGGCAGTTTTCATAAACTGCGATGTTCTTAAAAATTTTCAATCGCAAAATATATTTTCTTAATGAGAGGTCCATAGTGGCTGTAACACATTTCAAAACCTACATCAAATCGTTTGTTAACACTTTAATTTCAATATCTTATAGTTAAAAGAGCTAAGAAAATATCATTATACATTTTTATTTTCACTGTTTTTAGTACATACTCTCAAAGAGTATTTGATTGCATATAGATTGCGTATTTTCTCCATAAAATTTGAGTCCTGTAGCATATAACAGGTGTAGATACAGAAATCTCTTCTAAAAAAAAAAATAAATAACAAAATGAAGTTGGTACATATATATGAATACATAAACTGTAAAGTACTATAACACATTTGTAAAATATTAGAATAATTGAATTCTAAAAAAAATGTAAAATATTGTATACATACCTTTAACAACAAAAAAACTTCTATGCACAAATTTAAATCCACTTTGTTGATTAACCACTGTCATTAACCAACGAGATTTCACAACTGAAGCTGTGTTAGTTAGTACTACTTCTAGAGGTGAAATCTCATTAGTCGATATAAATCTTGCAAAATATAAACACGGCTCATGTTGATTTTTTTTTTTTTTTTTTTTTTACACAGTAAACTTTATTAGGAGAAAACAATAGTGTCCAATTTTACCTTCTCGAAAGCTGTACAGCTATGAGCAAATGAAACTTTATTATTAAGCTATCTAGCATTGTTCAGTAATCTAAAAACGCATCTTTTAATTAGTACTGTGCAATTATTGTATATTTATTACCATAACTGCATAGTAAGTTGTTTGTTTACATATTTTGAAGATCCTTAGGCTTATGGACAATCGGACTATAATCAAGGCATTCATAATAATTATCGTGATTCAATTTACTTCGAAACTATGCAACGAATAAAAATCACAGAAATACAGCTGAAAAGATAAATATTCGTTTTAGATTTCAACTATCAATCACTCTATAAAAGTATATCATCACATCATAGCCCAGACAGCACATTAAACTTGCAGCAAGCTTGATTTATCAAGTCAATAAATTTAAATTAAGCTTGAAAATTTCAAGCGTGTAAGCTTAATGCAAGCTGGAATCAAGTGTTCAAGTTTACACTTGCCCAGCTTGCATTAAGCTTGACATAGCAAGCTTGAATCAAGCTTGACATAGCAAGCTTAATTTCAAGCTTAAAAATGTTTTCTTAAAAAAAAATTCTTAAATACACGGGGCGCCCGTCGGCGAACTCGGCCCACATATTTTATTTTTACGCGCATTTCACCCTCTATGCTGAAATTTCAAGTTAATTTAATCTGTTTCCATCAAGCGTCCGCGTCTGGGATAGAACTCGGGACCTAAAGGTTGGGAGTAGAGCCCCTGGAATAACGTGGGCCAGCTCACCAGCGGCTATCTTGGAACCACAGATTCGGCTGGCCGACGTATTTGGCGCGCTCCTCGCTGTGTTGGCGCGTTTATGATATCCAGTCATTTCACTCATAATTTAAGTTGTTCAAGCTAGATTTCGAAACGGAAAAACCTGCGACTGGAGCAAGCATTTTTAGTTTAGCGGACACCGATAAAAAATAACATACAGGATTAAAGTAATATTTGAAAAAATGTATTGTTAGCATTTATTGAAATAAATAATAAAAAAACTGTCATAAAATAGCATTAGTGAAAAATAAAATTTTTTAAAGAAATTATTTATGAATCAGAGTAACATTTTAAACAAATGAAAGAAAAAAACAGTACTTTACAATAGAAAAAACTTAAATCCTACATTTTAGACCTTAACTATTGTATGTAAATTGTACACAATAGAAAAAAATTTCGTCTTTTGAAACAAAAACAATCAAATCAATAGAACAACTGATACAACTATTACTATATTTCAAAGGGCTAGTTTATGGACTGACTTATTATTATTATTATTATGCTATGTTATAAAAAGGCATTTTGCTACTTAATTGTTAAATTTGAAAAGATCTTGTTTAGTACTTTACAAATGTTTATTTAGGCCTTTAGTATATGTATCAAATTCATAAATATTAAATACTTTCAAATCTAACTTCTTATTTAATCTATATGGCTATGATAGATATAAACAGGCTCCTGAAATCTACTTTTTACACATGAGGTGTTATACGAATATTTCTTTTGGAAATTCACCATTCTGAAATATTTTTTACATATGTACATATTTGTTATTATTCTTTTAAGTAAAAACTAAAATGTCATGAAGTAAATACTTGATCTGCATTCTGTACAATTTGAAATTTATACTTAATCTATCAAAATGTAAAAGAAAAATAAGGGGGGAGGTAGAAAATGGTTTTTACTCCCAAAATTTTCACCAATCCATATGAAAAAATCCCCAAAATATTTGAGAAAACGGAGTCTGAATAATGGGAAAATGATGACTACTGAAACAGAATAACATACACAAATGAATAAACATAATGAATTTAAAACATTAATTCCTTCAAAACATACAATTACAAAAATTCATCAAATAATAAAAACGATTATATAATATATTAAAATTATAAGAAAAGAGTAATAAATACAGCAATAAGAAAAACCTCTACTGTAGAACTACTACAAATAAAAATTTAGTTACTTACCTGTGAGAATAAAAATAAGTCATTTTTAAAGCTGTAGGAAAATATTACTTTTTTGATAATGACATATTTTGTACAAAAAGAAACAGACACTAAAGTGGTATTGAAAAGATTTAAAAGTTTAATAATTAATTTAATAATTAAGTGTGAAGGTCCGGGGTCGGGTCCCATTGCGCGGCTGTCGATCAAACGGTCTGGAGTTTTGGTAGGTTTTCTACAGATGCAACGTGAATACGTGTTAGAACCCCTTAGAAAGTCCTCCTGCCAAGGCATCCCCCATCCTTGGCAGATCACTCTTGTGTAGTGTTGCCTTAAACACAAAATCAAATAAACTCAACATGGTCAGGAGACGTGCAATTGTGTGTCAGGTGACGTGTCATTGTAAATGTTTCCTGCTTCCGAAAAAATGTGCTAACTGTAAGCAGTGCTAGCCCAACACATGTAGTAACATACTTTACACATGTTAATATTTCACAGTTTTAAAAGTAATGTTTGTTTTATTTACTTATTTAGCAAAATAGTCATTAAAAAGCGCATAATTAATTATATTTTCAATTGAATTTATGTCAACTTAAGACAATTACATATTCTTTAAGATAAAACGATTAAAATACAATAAATGTTATCTACAATTCGAGGCGTTATTAATGTTTCAATATAGTTAATATGTAAGATCTTGACTTTTATAAAATGTAAAACAGCACTTTTTTTAACAAAAATAAAAGCAGTATAAAAGTTATATCGTCATCTAATTAATAAATACAATTTGAGGATTTACTATCATTCATGATCTATGAACATAACCTTTTTAAAAGTTCCGTAGTTTTGTTTACAAACAAACCACACACCGGAACTCAGATTGGCGACATTTAGAATGTCGCCAATATCCAAACATCGTACTATAAACATATACTTTAAACGTTATTAGAAGCTTCCAAAGACTAAATTACAACATTATACGATTATTTAGAACCCGAACTTTATACTACATATCACAAATTCAAGCAAATAAATATTATTAATAGAATTATTTATACTGCAAAGTCGAGCTTCTGGACCCGGGTTCCATTGTTCACGGCTACAGTTCACCATCCACTTTTTTCTTCGTTCCATATCGCTAGGAAATCTAAACATTTTTCCCCCGCTTCCTGAACGATTAGAACAATTCATAGCTGAACAACCCCACATAATCAATTTTATTCAAATTTATAATATATAAACATCCGTTCAGTAGTAAAAAAAAAAAATGTTCGTAATACACGTAGCATATACCAGATTGGAACCTCGTGGTAACCCTGTGGAACCAGAATGGCGAGTGCGCGAGCTCCCCTTTTTAGGATCCTTAGTTGGGAGGCCAGCGTGCTATCCGTTCTGCCAATCTACCTCGCGCTGGCACGACTAAAGTTTGAAGTGACTTTCATGGTTGTCACGCCGTTTTCTGGCGAGATCGATCAGTGCCCGATGCCGATTTCTTTCTTTTATTTTTCCATGGGATGAATCAAAATTAAAATAATGTTATGTGTGATTTATAGACTCTACTAATAGGGAAATAATCATAATATAAACTTAAAAGCAGCACACGTGTTAAAACTTTCAATATCGCGACACTCATGTTGGGCAATACTGGCCAAAATCGAGACAAACGACTGATTTTAAAATCAATTTCGTAGTATAATTGTACTTTATTTTGAAGAATTTCCATATTTGGAAATATAGAATCTTTTTTTTAATTCTATGGCCAATTACATTTATAACTGATGATAAATTATTTTGTGGCGGCACGATCACCTCTGTGCACACAACACCTGGCAATTGAAGGTCGGTTGAACGGGCACCTTTTGGCCGAGCCGGATTGCGCCTCATTCTACCACCCATACACGCCATCACCGCACGCTCTCCCTTCAATTTGTTATGTGGATGTGGCTTTCCAAATCAAGTTGTATTCAAGCTTGGCAATTCAAATGACTTCTCCAAGCTTTCTGCAAGCTTAAAATGAATTGAACTGTCAAGCTTGTATTAATACATCAAATTCAAAGAAATGTCAAGCTTGATTTAAGCTTATGGGCTGTCTGGGAGCAAGCAATGGCGGAAACGGAGAGTAGAAATGTAATCTATCGCTTTCCGGTTTGCTGAATGTGTGTCTCTGCGTATCCGCAATCGGCGTTGTGAAGCTACGGTTATCCAACACAACATTCAGCCATCGGATGGTCAACAGTTGTTTACCTACGGTTGCTCTACACAGCATTCAACCATCCGATGGCCAACGGTTGTTACCTACCGTTTGCCATCACAACCTTCAGCCAACAAAATACCGGCATTTCCGTTTGGAAATCATACCATACGTTTGCCCAACGCAACAACCTTGTGCCAACGGAAGCACAACGTATGAGTGCTAGCTGGGAAAGAACTCTCGAAGTGAGATATATGCTTTTACAGCCAAAGCAAATTGCAGGTACAGCTTTGATTTACGGTCAATCAAGAAAAATTCCAGTATTTCATGCTTTTAAACAATTGACAGTTCAAAGTGAAAAGAAAAATTTTAGTCTTTACCTTCTGAAATTCAATTTTAAATTTTACAAATTGTCAGAAGAAAGAAACTTCTTCAAAGCGTCCATTTTGCCTCACATCACTTAATGCTTTGATAAGCTCGTAAAAATTAAATTTTGATTGAACAATACTAATCAAGATAAAAATGGATTATAATAGATTCAGTATTTCATGAAGTATTGTATGAGGTATATATATTTTGGAAGTATAGAAAGTTTTCAAAATCATTTATTATTTTTAATTTTCTTCAAAACAGGTTTTTACAATATTAAAAAAAAAACACGTTTACACTGAAAACTATAAATAAATTATTAAACAATTTTAAAATATTGTTTTTATAAAATTCAGTTAAATTATTTTTAAGCAAAAATATGTCCTATAAACGGATTATGTATATTTTCATTTAATGTTCCTAATAAATTAATTTTAAAGCTTATTATACAAATATTACATGAATTATATATCAGTGTAATCAAAAGTTGCTACTCTTTATTTTTATTCCGGGAACCGAAAAGTAATATCGTTTTTTCACATTAAATTCAAGCATATAAATTTTCAACAAACGTTTAGTTACAAACAAGGTGTGTCTTAAAGTAGGATTCGTATTTGTTACAATTTAGCCCGACGGATGGCCGCGCGCATAGCACTCTCAACTGAGAGGCGGAAGGTGCCTGGTTCAGACCCAGGTCGAGTACGTCGACTTAGCCATTCGGAGTTTTCGTGGTTTTCTCCGAAACTTCGCGTAAATACGGTAAGGTCTCCTTAGAAAGTCCCCCACGGAAGGCACTCTCCCTTGGCCCAGATCCCTTGTGTAGATAATCGGCCGTTTTCCCAAATTCGAATGAGATCAATTGTTAGATTTAAAAGAAACAATATTATAGGTAGTATTATTTTTTCTTTCAAGAATGACGGTCACCGTTCCATTTTTTTCACGTGCACCCTCCTTGCAGGACAAATTTGTATGTATTGCAACTGATTTTTAAGTATTGGTTAGTGCATGGTTTTACAGCAGACTGTTATGGATATGTCTTTTTTTCTCTATCATGCGGAATGTGTTAAAATAACGTTTTGGCCTTCTACCTTCCACAGGTTACGAATTTCGGAATGTATAGCACCGATGTTAAAAAATCATACTTATATAATTTCGTATTATTAGCTTCAGTAGTTTAGCTCAAGGGTGTAACGGTTAGTGCATGGTGCCGCCGTTCCACAGGTCCCTGGATTCGATTTCCGGGCTGGACGAGGTTAGCTCAGCATTCCATCGAGTGGATCGATAAATTGAGAACGAAGTATGATTTAGGACTACAGTGGAGTCTTGACTTACTCGAGGGATGCACTCCAAGACCCCTCGTGTAAGTGAAAATTTCGCGTCGTAAAATAGGTTATACATACGACTTTTTGAAACACATACACAATAATTATTTTAACACTTATAAACAGCCTTCAAACTGGTTTAAGCCATTTCCTAATTATACAACGGACATTCAAAAAGTACACGGATGGCAACATTGCGAAACAAGACTGAAGCTTAATCAGACGATAGTTCAGTTCCACGGCTTTCAACGGTAGCAATTTCATTCGGATAGTGACAATCGTTGGTGTGTACTACGAAAAGGAAATGCCGCGTAAACTGGAAGCTTACTCCAACGTTGAAGTACGCGGCACACTACGTATTTATGGGCAAAACGCTTCAAGCAAAGGCATTGTCCTCTTGCATGACAACCTCACAAGCATGGGCTCCGGCAGCATAGGGCAAGAGGGGGGCAATGCCCCCCCTGGATTTTTGTACGCAGTGTTTTCCCTTGCTTTTTTGCTCTTTCCAACACGGTAACCATAAGTTGAAGCAGTCTTTGTCCCCCCTTGAGTAGTCTTTGCCCTCCCTGGGAAATATTCTGCCGGCGCCCATGCTCACAAGGCACGCACAACACAGGATTTGGCTCGCAGCTTTGGATGGGAGGTTTGGCAGCATCCACCGTACAATACCGAACTGGCACCCCTTGGAGTAAGCTTCCAGTTTACGGGGCATTTCCTTCTCGTAGTACGCACCAACGATTGTCACTATCCGAATGAAATTGCTACCGTTGGAAGCCGTGGAACTGAACTATCGTCTGATTAAGCTTCGGTCTTGTTTCGCAATGTTGCCATCCGTGGAGGAACAAGTGTAACCTACTTTTTGAATGCCCCTAGTATATTAGCATTTCTCACATAAAGTAGTGTATAAACAATGTAAGAATAAAAAAAGCAGTGTTATTCAACATAATACTGTACATGTAAAGTATTGCAAATGCACAAAATTTATTATCTGTAGGAAAGAAACATGAGAGAGAGAGAGAGAAGTACAATACTGTAAGTACAGTAAGCAGTAAAAATAATAATAATAATGCACAATAATAATACTTCATTGCACAGTAATAACTATTATAGTACTGTTCTATAATAATAATTATTACTAAGTATCTCACAGTACTGTACTAATAATTATAACTGTACAGAATAATACTGTATCATGGCCCCCTGACGTTTCTTACTATTAGCGATTTTTTTTTTTTTTTTAAATAAGCTCCAGTAGTTTTCGTAAGGCGAAATATTGACATACGAAACGACATTACTTTCCGGTCCCAATAATATTCTAAGTTGAAGGTCTAGTTTTCTGGAAGCTTATCTTCGCTTCGCCATTAAAATTCATGTAAAGCGCTTGGTGGGGGGGGGGGGGAAAGGAGACTAGGATGTTTCGTTTTGTAGGTTTAAAAATTAAAATGCAAATGAACATAAGTAGATAGCAGCCGCGTGAGATATTCAATTTGTTTAATATTGAAAGCTAAAATTTAATGAAAAATAAATCAATTATTTTCAGCTGCATGTCCTGAAAACGAAGAATATCTGGAATGTGGATCTCCGTGTGAACTTAACTGTACAAATCTAAATACTGGTATATTCTGCACAAAGTCTTGCCAAAGTGGTTGTTTCTGCAAACCTAATTTCGTCCGAGACTCAAGCGGAAAGTGTGTTCACCCTAGAAGCTGTTTAAGTAAGAAGAAAAATCGTTGAACATATGCCATGTTCATATTTGTGTGTGTATGTACTCATTTTCCCTGAAAATATGACCAAGGTTTGAAACACTTTTAAAGCTTTATTTATTTTTTCCTAAAATTTAAAAGAACACACCTGTAAAAGTTTCAGTTAATCGCTTATATTACGTTGCTCTGCAATTTCTTCTAAAACTTGAGTTTCAATGGTTTCTTCTACTTAAAAGGTTAACTATATATCCCCCTCTTCCCCCCCCCCACAGAAAAAAGTCTCACAGTGACATCTAGGTGTAATAATTGGAAAGCAAATAATTCAATGAAATATTTTATACTTTAAATGTTCGTTGCAAACTTTACTTCTTTCTGTAATCCATAATTTATATATATATATATAATGTATGTATGTATGTATATAATATTTAATTTTTTGTAAGAAGCTACTTTATAGTGTTGTTGTAAAAAGTATTATTACAATTTTTATTCATTTCTCGATGATATCCTTCTAATTTAAGGACTTTTTTAAAAATACCGAACAAATTTTAGTTTTTTTATTCAGATTCGAGGTGCAACACATTTTCAATTGCACTGTAGCTAAAAAATTTAATTAAAAGTTATTAAATTATGGAAGAGTCGGTAAAACACGACGTGTAGACAAATCAAAAATCCAGAAATAATAGTCTTTTATTAACACGCTTTTATTAGCTTCACCTGTATGTAACGGAATCTTGCAATTCAGTTTTCACCCACTTCCAGACTAGGGATGTACCGGATATCCGGCAAGTATCCGTCCTGTCCGGCCTATTTTTCAATATTCGAAATACCGTCGGATATCCGAATCATAGCTACCGGATATCCGACTTCTCTGACGGATATCCGGCTATATGCTACTGAAGTTCTATCTATGCATGGGACTATATATGCATGGGACAGGACGGAAAATTATTTTTGAATATTCTTGATAAAGTGATACATAAAACAGAGGGATATATTTTTCAACTGAAACAGCAACAACAGCAAATTTAACACTGGAAATTGATCATTCAAAATAAACACACAATTTAAACATTTGTTCAGTAGTTTTTGAGGACATTTATAACTAGTTAGGCTAATATTTAGAGTTGATTTCATGCTGCAAAGTGCCGCTTAGTAAACATTTTCTGAACTAAAAAAAAATAATAATAAAATAAAATAAGCACATCTCATGTAGTGGTCATGTGCAAATTTGGAGGTGATCTTCTCATCCTTTTCGGCTGTGGACTGCTGTTTAGGGGAAGTTTAATTATAAGCACTGTTTAGTATAATTTGAAATGTGCATTCAGTATATGCGATTTCTCTCATGATAGTCCCAGAAAGAATTCTCTCAACATGGAGTTTCTCCGATATTTTTAATTTGCTCCGGAAATCCGATATTTAACAAAAAACTCCGATTATTCTGTCTTAAAAATTTATTTACAGAGGCAGGGAGAAATTTTCAAACTTCATCCTTTTCCTAAATGACAATATTTTTTTAACTGGTAGTTTAAAAAAATACATTTTCGATTAAAGAAGTTTAATGCATAAATTGAAAAATTCTGTTATGTACCTGTATAAAACTACAAAAGAAAGCATGATAATTTCATTATAATATTTAAAAGAGATTTACTTTTTATTTATCAATCTGTAAAAGTAATTTAACTAAAAATAAAACTAAAAATGACTTAATGTAAATTATTATTAAATTATTAAAACAGAAAAAAGGCATTAAACCTGTGTTTGGAAAAAAAACTAACTCATCTATCATAGGTATCTTATCAAAATACATATCTTATATTAAATAAATAAAATTTATTTAATATAAGATATTTATTATTAATTTATTATTAAATAAATAAAAGAATGCATTTCTTTGTGAAAATTATCTGCAATTATAGATTCATTAATATTTGTGCCATGGTTAAAATTTATTCCCTTCTGACAGTAGTGCACCCATAAAAAGAATATTTTAACTTTTTACATTTTAAATAACATTTTTTATGCACACATGCACACGCACACACACACACACACACACACACATATATATATATATATATATATTTATATTTAGTTTTTGTAAATTCTTAGTCAATTATTAAAAAAATACTTTAATGATGTGTGAAACATGTTTGAAATTTATTATTCCGATGTCATTAAATAAAAAAATGAAAAAACACACTTGATAACTAAATACATGTTTAGTGCCGGGTATCTGATCGGATATCTGGTCGGATATCCGTATCCGGCAACCAATGGAGCTTCGGATATCCGATATGCGGTATCCGGCAAAATCACTATCCGTTACATCCCTATTCCAGACATCCAATTAACTTGAAATTTTGCAGCCATGCCGAGATGACAATACAATACTATAGAAACCAGTGACAGTACATTGACAGTACCAAGTACATTGAACAGTGACAGTACAATACTATAGGAAATGGTGTGTATAGCATGAATAATTCCCCTTAAAAATTTCGAAACACGTATTTAGATTTTTCAGGGTGCTCGAAAAATATTGTCTGCTGAAGCAATCGATACTGAGTTTCCGAACGTTTATTTCAGTAACTAAATGCACGAGAGCAACCAGGATAATCTTTACAAATGCATGCTTTTTCTAGTTTTTTTTTTTTTTTTTTTTTTTTTTTTTTTTTTTTTTTAATCGTATGCTGCAGCATTTGAAACTGAGTTTCGGAACATTTATGTCAATAAACTAAACTTACGAGAGCAATGAAGACAGTCTTTACAAATGCAGGTTTTTTCTAGTTTCTTTTTTTTTAAATAATTTATGGTCTGTAACAGTGAATAGAAAAATAAAACTGGCATCAAGAAATTTTATCAATTACCCTTTTATCAGACCTCTTGGTGTGTTGACCGTTTAATTGTCCATTACTCGTGTGAACGACAATGAAAAATGAAACTACAACACACACAAAAAATAGAGGATTTTGGCTAAAAAAAGAAAAAAAAATTAACATAAAAAATATCAGGACACTCTAATGAGAAGAACTAATAGAGAAAAGAACAGAAGACGACTTTATATGAATAAATAATAGTTTAAAAAACTAAAAACACGCTTTTATAGCAGATCGAACTAAAAAGTAAAAAAATAATTTTAATTAATAAAATTTTATCCAATAGCGGAAAGTCAACTAGCTCACTAAAATTAAATAATTTTCAGAGAGTTTAAAATAAGAGTAAAGTGATAAACAAAAAATAATTATCACAAAAGCGTGGGGTGCTCTATATCAATTGTAATAGATGTTTCATTAGTATTTAATTCTAAAAGTAGAGTTAGTATAAAAACATAAAACAGAGCACCCCACGCTTTTTTTATAATAATTTTTTTTTGTTTATCACTTTACACTTATTTTAAACTCTGAAAATTATTTAATTTTATTTGGTTGACTTCCATTGCTATTGAAGAAAATTTTATTAATTATAATTATTTTTTTACTTTTTAGCTCGATCTGCTATAAAAGCTTGTTTTTTAGTTTTTTAAAGTATTATTTGTGTGTGTGCTTGCAGTTTTTGAGCAGTGGTTGGGTATAATCAGCAGTTTTTCTCTATTCTAATGAATATCTGAATAGGGGATAGAACCTCGGGGAAGCGTGCACAAACGATGCAATAAATAACATAAATTACCCTCTCTTAGTCAACCTCTCTAGAAAGACCTTACTTTTATAGGTGATAACTTCTTCTAAATCATTTTTTGTCACATAAATTAACACTTAAAATAGTATTACGCAACATAAATACACTCTATAACAAAAAAATAGACGCACCAAGAAACAATCATCCGATTGCTTTGAAATTTCGTATGCATGAATTTTTTGAACAGATATGCAAATGATTCAAATTGGGTGTCCTATGAATGAATAGTTTGATCTCTAGCGCATCGGAACTACGCATCCAGCAGACGTATATAAGGAGCAGTTCTTCAACGGTTGTTAAAACTTTCGGTTGGATTGCGATTCAGATGACCTTTCAACAACTTAAAAAATGCCTCGCTGCAGGATTCGTGCTCATTACGAGCAACTGTCAGAGTTTGACAGAGGTCGTGTCATTGGATTGAAAGAGCCCGGTTGGACTCATCGGAGAATCGCTCGTTATTTGAGTCGAAGCGATGCGACGATTCGAAGATGCTGGCAAGGATGGATGGAAAATGGCAGAGTGAGCGTCAGGATGGTAGCGGTCGACCTAGGGCTACAACAGATCGTGAGGACAGAGTGATAGTCCGATCCGCTGTCACAGCGCCTTCTTCATCTCTATCAACCATCATACGTTCAACCTAAACACCAGTGTCCATCATGACTATTCACAGACAGTTGAGAGAGCGAAATCTACGCTCGCGCCGACCGTTACGCCACCTGCCACTCAAGCCTGCACACTGCGGAGCCAGATTACAGTGGTGCAGGGCTCGATCAGGTTGGAATGATGCCGACTGGGGGGACGTATACAGTGAAATCCCTCTATAACGATATTTCGGGGGTCAAAATAATATATCGTTGTAAAGAGAATTATCGTTATAGAGAGAATCGATATTGGAACGAAAAGAATTTTGTTCTTCATATATCCCATACCCTGCGGTGTCAAAAGAAAGTGTTCTGTTTTCGCACCTCGTCCTGTTTTTACCCTCGCAAGTAATATATAATAAATGAAAGGAGAAAAACATGTTTATAGTTTTCAGTAATTTTCAAAACACTCACAAATTTTAGTTAAATACCCTTGCCACCTTGCCAGGGATTCTAGCGGCGATATAGCTTATAAATATTTAGCATATTTGAATAACAAATATATAATGTCTAAATAAATAATACCTGAATGCCGCAAAATCGTTTTTTTTAAATGTATTAGATATTAACTGAAAATACATACCCATTAATTTATCCTTATTTATTTTGAATTCTGTGTAAAGAAATCAGAAATTGGCAACAGTCGACTGTGAAAGTCCATATTTTCTGCAAACCTCAGCTTGCTTCATGCCTTTATCAAAATCTTTTACGATGTTGAATTTCACTTCGATAGATATTTGTTTTCTTTTACCCATTTGCTTTCGATTTTCACTAAACAAACTTCAAAGTAAACAAAACCCATAAATACACTGCTGGCCACCCAAATTGCAACACCAAGAAAAACAAGAGATATCACAACAAAATTTATTGTGTAGATAACATGTTGACCAAGTAACAAATGATTAAATTTACAGCATTCTATGAAGCGTGGTTCCTGCCAAAATCAGTACCCAGAGTAGCCGCCGTTGTTGGAGATCACAGCTGCCACACGCCTCGGCATTGATTCAAAGAGACTTTGAATGTGTTCTTGGGGTACAGCAGACCAAGCAGCTTCCACACGTTGCCAAAGTTGATCTGGTGTGACAGCTGGGGATGAACTCTGGGTCAGTCGTTGAGCAACCATGGACCACATGTTTTCTATCGGCGAAAGATCCGGAGAGCGCGCCGGCCAGGGAAGCAATTCAATCTGGTGATTGACGAAGAACCCTTGGACAATGCGTGCCACGTGTGGCCGTGCATTATCCTGCTGAAATATGGCTGTTGGCAAGCCCTGAAGGTAAGAAAGGACAACTGGCTCCAACACCTCGGAGATGTAGCGCTGGCTGGTTAAAGTACCGGCAATGCGTACTAGAGGAGTGCGAGAGAGATATCCGATACCGCCCCATACCATAATACCCGGTGCAGGACCAGTGTGAAGGTGCATAATGCAGCTGTTCAGCATCCTCTCTCCACGGTGTCTCCAGACTCGAATCCGACCGTCGTGGTGTTGCATACAGAAGCGTGACTCGTCAGTAAAGAGAATTTCATTCCATTCTGTCGTCCACATCCTTCTTTCATCGCACCATTGGCGGCGGAGACGTCTGTGGTTCCGCGTCAGAGGTAGACAAAGCAACGGACGTCTTGCGGACAGACCATTCTGCTGTAAACGACGTCGAATGGTACGCGCAGACACTGGATGATGCGTTACAGACTGAATCTGCTGTGATATGGTTCGTGATGTGACTGAGCGGTCCGTCACTGCCATGCGTACAATCTGCCTGTCATCACGTGACGTGGTGCACTGAGGTCGATGCGGTCGATCACGTCTGTCCGTCGTACCCTCCTGCACCCAACGATCACATATCCGCATCACAGTTGTTTGGTTTCGTCCAATACGACGACCGATTTCCCTGAAAGATAACCCACAATCTCGGTATGCCACTATCCTTCCTCTGTCAAACTCGGATACTTGATCAAAAGATGATCGTTGTTTCCTACGAGGCATAATTTATCGTTTTTTTGAAAAAAAAGCAAGAAAAACACAATTGCTGTACTTGAAACCGTCGAAATCTCCAAGCCTTAAATAGCGCTTTGAGGTGGCGCCACAGGCGCGCTTGATGTGCGTCTGCGCTGAAATTCTAATCATTTGCATATCTCACCTCAGCTAATGCATGTTGTAAATTTCATATTATTTGCATGCTTCCTTCAGGGTGTTGCATTTACGATGGCCAGCAGTGTAATTTAAAATATCCTTGTGTAATAATCGACCTCGATAGGATTTATCGGAGGTTAAAATTCTTACTCAAAAGTTCAGACAAAAGAACGTATCGTTTTCTATATCAGTCCCGGTGAAAAGAATCCTTGACCATTTTTTAAAGAGGGGGATAGGAATCAAAGTTGAGTCATCCAGGAAATTCCAACTGTCCTTCCACCTTACGAGAAATGCACTTTCTCATTACCATAGTGTTACATCAGCAAAACGAAACTTAGAAGACGTTCTTTGGCAGAGGCGTGGTCCAACCACATTTTACGTCGACTTTCTTTGTGTAGCTTTCAATGTGTGTGCATGAGTTGGGCTTGTGATGCATCGTAGAAAAAAAATATATCGTAGCAGAGAGAAGTATTGTGATGTAAGGGATAATTATTACCATCGTTGTAGAGAGAATTATCGTTTTAAAGGATATCGTAATACAGAGAACTGTTTCACATTAATCTAATGGGAATTCAGCCAGGACTATGAAAAAATATCGTAATAGAGAGAATTATCGTTATAGAGGATATCGTTGTAGCGACATTCTACTGTAGTCTTTAGCGACGAATCCCGCTTCCAATTGTGTCCTGACGATCACCGAAAACGTGTTTGGAGACGCACAGGGCAGAGGGGGGATCCTGCTTTCACTATTGCACGCCTCACCGGCCCTCAACAAGGCATTATGGTCTGGGGTGCCATTTCCTTTGACAGCCGGACCCCTTTGGTCGTCATTAGAGGTACACTTACTGCACAGCGGTACGTGGACGACATCCTAAGACCTGTTTTACTACCGTTCCTTTTGCAGTGCCCTGGGCTGGTTTTTCAGCAGGACAATGCCAGACCACATACGGCTCGTGTTGCTCTAAACTGTCTGCAAGCTTGTCAAACTCTTCCTTGGCCTTCCAGATCGCCAGATCTCTCTCCCATCGAGCATGTCTGGAATATGATGGGAAGGCGATTGCATCTGGCACGGACTGTTGATGACCTCGTTCGACAATTGGAGCGAATTTGGCTGGAAATACCGCAGGAGACCATCCGAGAGCTTTATCGGTCTATGCCACGCCGTGTGGCAGCTTGTATCCACGCTAGCGGCGGGTCAACACCTTATTGAACTTGTTACTGTAACTCTGAAATAAATAATTCAATTGTTCTGAAATTTTAATCACTTACTATTCTGTACATTGTCTTCCTATCCACCAATTTTCGTCTCAATCGAACACTTCCTTCTTGGTGCGTCGATTTATTTGTTATAGAGTGTATATTAGTGAATCCAAAAAGTGCACAGAAATACTATTTACTGATGTTTTTGAGCAGTTCTACGGGCATATAGTATGAGTATAATGTCATCAAAATACCGTTTTATAATAGTCAGGATTTTCATATTTTACGTAAAGTGTATGCGAGAAAGAGAGTGAAATGAACATTTTCCTGCGCAAGATTTCGAAAATTATAACCTCCTATCTGCAATCAATTTCTGATTTTATTTATCGGAATGAAGAGATATTTAAGAAATGGGTTGGGTTTGTTTGTTGTTATTGCAAGCCTACACGAGGGGTATCAGCCTAGGGAGAGCGCTTTAGACGGAGGACTTTTTAAAGAGTTCTAACGCGTATTCACGTTACACCGGGAGGAATGTGCCAAATACTCCAGACTGTTAAATAGACAGCCGCGCAACAGGCTCCAACGCGGAACCTTTACACTACAGCCATTTACCATGTTCAGTGTCTTATCCACTCGGACCTGAAATCGGCCAGGACAACAACTTTTCCTCCTGAAATGAAATTGTATGTTTTTAGGAGTAATCTGATCTATTGAATTAATGGACTAGCAAAATATTAATGATTTGTCTTTTACAGATCATTATCAGCAATGCCCTGCGAATGAGGTTTACGTAAATTGTATGAATCTATGTAATTCATGCTTTAGATCTGAGTATTGTGTAACTCCTTATTGCATACCAGGCTGTGATTGCAAACCTGGATATTTCAGAAATGAGTTTTGGCAGTGTGTTACCGAACGACAGTGCCTAGCGGGGAGTTATGGTAAGTTTGGTTATTATATTTTAATTAGAATTCTTTTAAGTAGTATTTACACTTTAGTAACGTAATTTTACCAGTTTAGAAATAAAAATTGAATATAATTATGCTTTGATTAAATCAAATGGGTTTCATTTCTAAGCCAAATCCAATATGTTCTTCTATAGGCTTGTGCATTTTACAAATTTACTCAGGGCCGTAACCAGGATGAAAGGGCAGGTAGAGCTATGAATCTAGTTTTGTAGGCAAAACATAATTATTAGTAGTAGTCGGGCGTAAAAAAAAAGTTTTTCAATCTGTACATATTTTTCTAGAGTATTTACTTCTCAAAATGTAATGCACTATTGTTACTTTTAACTTATCATCCAAATCTGAGTTTTAAAATATTGACACATGCATTCTTTGACATAAATATGTACAGTACATGTATCCCACAGATAAACATGAAACTGCAAACCGGTAGGCACACGCTTTGAGCTGAAGAGATAAGCTCAGCTGGCCGCTGCTCAATTTTGTTGTAGCCTGGCCGGTACCTTATGGTAGTCCGTGGGGCATTGATGTGGATCCAATCCTCATGACTGGCTGTCCGACATAAATTAATTCACACTTCTGGTAAGAACATAATTTATCAAATCTTAAGAGCTTCTCAATCAAATTTCTCTGGCTACAGAGGTTACGAGAAATCTCTACTGATACTTTTATTACCAAAGGTCACATGATTTATAAGCTAGTCACATGGCTCAAAAAAGGTGCATTTATTGGCTATGAAAATGCTCAGGTCTCATAGTCCCTGCAAATTCTTGAGAGCTGTGGTGACTATGGGAACGGCAGAACAAGGGAAGATATATAAATTGCTTTTTTATTAAATTTAGATCCCGAGACAAATCCTTTGTTTGAAAACGAATGCTGTTACGCCTCTATAGAATATTGAAGGAAGCTAATAGAAAATGTGAATTTTGAGAGGATATTTAGTTTTATATGTTATTATACAAATGCATGCGCCTATGTCTATAAGCAAATATAAGTAACATCAAAAAAGATCTAGAAATCGCAAACTGAGGAGAAAATTAAACTTTTCAAATGCAGATTGTTTTTAAAAAAAACTTTATTTTCAAAATTTTCGCATTTTATCAGTAAATTAAAAGAAATAAACACCGCAAAATCTAGAGGAGACTGGGAAGATCTCTAGGTAGGGTTCAGCCCCCGTAGCCCCCCCCCATCATAATGCAGTTTTTAACATTTTATTATGTTATAAGATATTATTATTTTTAGTAGTTATGACTAATAAATTAAAACATAATTCAAAAACATACAAGTATATTGAAGTTCAGGAACAGTTTATAGAAGTTAGTCACAAGAAAAAAGAAGTTCCGCATTTTTCAAGTGGTTGGTGTCACAGCTGTATAGACTGGACCCCCTCGAAGAGAAAATCCTGTGTGTGCCACTGAGCCCCCCCTCCCCAGTTTTCTCCTTCTGGTACTGGGCCTGAAATTATTTAACTTTTGGTTTGCCAATTCCGAGATGTTCAGTTGGTTTCAAGGCTAAAACAACTTTAAAAACTCTCATAGTACAACTTGAATTTGGTGTTTCTGCGAGACGACAATTTGAGGCCCTGGAACAGATCGTTTAATTAGCTGCCGAGACATGACATGCAAATGCAACTCGGGCACACAAACATGGGTGAATGTTCTCCCCTTCCCTCAAAGTAGTATTGCACTTGTTTGTTTTTAACTCTTTTTTTTTTTTTTTTTTTTTACCTAAGCAATCATGGCTCGTGAGTTCAGATCGTTAATATATCAGGTTGTAACGAAAGTTTTCCGCCATATCTGCCTGAAATACTAACTTCTAACTCCTTAGATAACTGTTTTTGAACTTTCGGTACCAAACCTGCAGAGTGTCACATGATACAACAATAGTACTTAAAGCTGTACTCATAATTCGTTGATATTATGTAGCTGGCTTTTTGCAACACCAACTGGAAGTAAATGATGGTTCTAATCCTCTAGAGGGATAGTTCTATTTGAGATACCTTATACTTAATGATAACTATATTTTTTACAGATTTCACAACACAGTGTTATAAAGTAAACCTCTTTCTTTCAAATGCCAAAAATCGTTTGACAAAATATGAGCAAATACGCCAACGAGAACTGTGTGCTGTCGAAGTTTGCGGTGGCGGGAAACTTTCGTTACAACCTAATATATATGTACCTAGAGCATTTTATTTTCCGTGCTCACTGCGTATGTATTTAAACATTTTCAAATGGGATTCCGAGTAATTATTGCTGGTTTTATAACCTAATTGCATTAATCTTAGAGAAACTGTTTTTACAATTAATCGAAAAGCCATCTCAGACAGCACATACAGATTCTCTGAACATCTGATAGCGTTCAGAAAACGTTCTCTGAACGTTAATAGACGTTAAAAGAACCTGGTTGTGCTGTCTGGGATTTTCCCCAGTACATTTAATTTTTGAAAGTTTTTATCTTCATTCCAGCTGTTTACTTTTGAAGTAAAACTTCTTTAGCGGCGACTAGGCAGTAACTCAATTTTTTTTTCCTGACGGAAGTAACGCTCAGTAAAGGAAGTGACGTACGCGCCCCGAAAAAGAAGAACCACTGAAAAACCCACCTTTTCGACCTGCTTTCGCCGTTCCCCGAATTCATCGTGTAAAAATACGCGGAACCCGTTTGGAAAAGAAACAGCGAGAAAAACAGTCAAGAGGTATCTTAGAGACATCAATCTTTATTTATATATCAATAAGCGTTTTGAAGGCACATTCAACATAATATTTTACATGTAATCCCAACCTCACAGGAGGATCTCGATAATCCTTATTTTTAGATGAATAATATACAATACATGGTTTTAAAAAATCCCAAAGAAATGGAACCTGCCTGCAATCGAACCGGCACAGTAGATGGAAACGTTAGTTTAAGAACACATTTCTTGGATTCTAACCCAACTTCCAGACAGAACAAGGGGATGGAACACCACAATTAAAGGGACAGTGGCTGCAAACGAACCTAAACAGCAGAGGGAAATTTTCGTTTAAGAACACTGTTGGAGGATCATACTTCGATCCCACGAAGGTAAATTTATAGGAGGGGATACTTCTCTTAAAAAATTGGATAACGCCGTAGTTGCAAACGGATGGCACTGCGCATCTTCTGCTTCTGCGCATCTCAGGTTGTTTATATTTCATCGAGGCGAAGTAAATGGAGATCGTTGAATTAGCAGAACTTCAAAAAATTAAATAAATAAACTTAAGAACGTGATATATAGTAATTACTGGCTTCAGATGTGTTTTAATTACATAATTGTCTTAGAATACTATTTCGTAATGATTATAGGCAATAGTTTCGAAGCGAAGTGATATTATTATTTGTCAAATGCCAGTTACATTGGCTGTTAGGCTATTAAACTCCTAAATATTATGTATGTCATATCTGTTATTATTTTGCCCAAAAACTGCATTTTAAGAAATTTCAGTAAATTTAGAAGAATGTAGTTTGTGTGAACGCAATATTTATAATGATATATATAGTGTAATGATATATATATTTATATATAGTAATGATATATATATTTATAATGATATATATACAACAGTTTAAGAATACGGGTATGTAACACCACAAAGAAACAAACACTGGCTGCAAACAATTTAATAACAAAATAAAAGAATAACAAATGGACACTCCGTGGATTCTAACCCAACCTCAAGACGGAGCAAGCAACGGTTTAACAGGGGGATGGAACACCACAAAGAAACGGACCCTGGCTGCAATCAATCCCAAACAATAGACAGAACCTGCAGTTTAAAAACACGGATACAGAATAATAATTCGAAACCTACCAGCAAACGAAATCAATGCTTAAGAATACTGTGATAGAAAAACACAAAAAATTACACTACCTGCATTCGAACCCAACTAACAGAGGAAAACATCAGTTAAAGAACACAATTAAAGTATAATACTAGACTATGTACATCCCCCCCCATTCAAACCCAACCTCCAGACAGAACAATGGTATAAGAAAACAACTTTAAAAACTCTCATAGTACAACTTGAATTTGGTGTTTCTGAGAGACGACCATTTGAGGCCCTGGATACAACTCAAGGATACAACACAAGAATAATGCTACAACATGGACACTTCCTGGATTGTAAGTAATTATCATGAATTACCGATGATTCTTACTGGAGATTTTAATGTTAATTTTCGCTCTCAAGAATCTCAGCCGTTAGTTAATTTAAAAAAAAAAAATTTGATCTAACTATGAATACTTCTCGACTTCAATCAACAATGCGTTTCGGTACAACGATAGATGCTGTATTTTAAAGAAAATTAGCAAGTTTAGAGAGTTAAAATTTATGTTTCACATTATAGTTACCACAAATGTATAATTTCATACGTAAAAAATTACGATGACATTCAAGTAGCTATTTCCAATGAATAATATGCATATAACATTTATATAATCTTTGTAAAGTACATGAATAATAAATATAATTAAATTATAATATGATATTTATTTTAAGTTAAAGTTTAATCATTTCAGTGATATGTGTCGATAACGTCAAAGAAGTTTTACTTCAACTGCGCGTAAAGATTACACGCACACACTTTTTTTTTTTTCTAATGGCCGTCCTCTGCCTTGAAGGCTTTGGCCCCCACGTGCGGATGGAATCCCAACACTATCGCCCGAATTCACCATTAACTTCAACTGGCAGTTCAGTAACTCCCGGTTGGAGAACTCGACTGGTCAGTCCAAAATTCATATTCACCGTTAACCGGCGAAAAAAAGTTACTGAACCTGTGGTTTCTCAACCTAGGTTGAAACTGGGCCAATCAACGTGGTTGAAACGGGATTCGCTTGAAATCGAAACGCCCATTGGTCAAGTGTCCACAAGGCATTGGGAGTTCACATCACGCCGCAATTCATCCTTTCGCGCCTCTCCAAGGGCGCGTTCGAGAATTCATCGATTGTGCACCGGTAACACCGGTGCACGACCAGAGTGTTCGAAAAGGCGGAGCTATGGAATTAACCGCGTTCGAAAACGTTTCGGTCATGTAGCTGTTGTCTGCTCAGCGTGACCAGAGCGCAACCAGAATGACCCTGCTAGCGAGGTGGGCTATTCCGGTTATTAGCGTAGTGCTGCCAATGTTTATCTCTGTTTTCTTGGCTTGGAATTGGATGTGGTGAGGATGACCGAAACCGGTTGACAACCGTGACGTCACTTAACCAAAGAAGGACCGCAACCGGTAGCACCGGTGCTTAACCGACCGGTGAATTCTCGAACGGGCCCCAAGTGACCCCCGCAATCGCTCTGCTTTCCCCCCCTCCCATCTCCCCTCATGCCTCTTTGTCCGGAAGGAAGGGAAGAGCCAGTTCTGCGAAGGAATGGAAGGGGGAAGCTAATTTTTCGGGGAAAATCTTAACTGAGCATGCTCGGTTACTGGAAAACCTTGCTCTGTAGCAAGGTTGAGTTTCTCAAGCTAGGTTCGGATTTTGTGGGCGGTTTGTTCCTGTCCGGTAAACGGTGAATACAATTTCAGGGTTCGACCGACGGTTCGCTGTCAACCGGCGGTCGAGGTAGACGGTGAATACGAGGGTAAAACTTAGACTTTTCTACCCACCAGTTTGATAGGGGAAAACGCGCTCGCGCAGGGAGAAATGCATAGAAGATGGTTTCGTGGGGAAAAGTACGTAGACATTTTTGAGCAAGGATTGCTCTGCCTATTTATCAATCGTGCTGTCTGTTCTCATTTTTTGCTTTTGGTAATTGAAATGAACGATTGTTATTATCTATTGTTATTATCACTATATATGTATGGATGTATGTACATATGTACATTGTAACTGAACGATTGTCATTATAAAATAATGTGTTTATCTTATAAATAAAAATGAAATTCTGTTTGTTTGTTTGTTTGTTTGTTTGTGGATTTGAGTTGTATACAAATCCACAAAAATGGACCTATCAGCCTGAAATTTTGCATAGATATGTAAAATAATATAGAATAAATCATAGTCCACTTTAAAATTTTGAAAGTCCACCCGTTCCCGGAATTTAAGAGATTTTTTATGTTCTCCACGCAAAAAGCTTTTGTAACCCCTGTAGTGAAAAAAGTGTGAAATAAGGATCATGGTTGCCATATGTGGCGATTTTGCCGAATAAGATGTTTTAAATTCTCAAAGTAAAAATAAAAGAATAATAATGATTTTTTTTTTGTTAGTTTATATTCGTAAGGTTATATCTTTTTTAATTATAATATCGTGTGCATGGGAAATCGGAGCAGGAATGAAATGTTTTATACGCAAAACAATAAGAATTGAAGATTTCCGAGGCTAATATGTTAAAATTTTTTAGTTTGGCGAAAAAATAAAATGGCTCAAATGCCGAGAAAGTGAGTTCTAGCGGTTTGCACAGTTTCCGGCTTGGCGAATTTACTGAGAGCTTAAGGAAACGGATTTTTGAAAACAAGTACAAAGGTTTTATTAGAATACAGCGTTAAATTTTAATGATCCCTGCGAAAATAATGCAGTTATTATTCGATTTCAAGCGATCTATCTTCAGCATTCTCGCGATTTTGAGGAGGATTCTAACGCTTGGCGCTATTTATCGTAATTTAATCGTCTGCTATTTGGGTTATGAATACACCTGCGTATAAGTTTTTGAAATTTTCATTCAGTTGGAATTGTGCATTTTTCAGAGCAGCTTTTCTGCATCTAATGTATTACATCCAGAAAAAAGGATGTTAGAAATATCAATTTTAATTTTGTTTAATCACACTCATGAATAATGATACACTTTCCAACTTAATGAAAGAAGGAACGAAAATAGGGAAGACCCATGGATTATAACTCTTTTTATATATAGCACTTTAGTGCGTATTTAAAAATCTGAAAGTGTGTCAGATTTTCTATGATTCTAGCGCTTGGCGCAATTTAATGAGAGGGTATTTTTAAAAACAAGCGTAGGTTATCTTATAAATAAAAATGAAATTCTGTTTGTCAATTTGTTGATTTGGGTAGTATACAATTCCACAAAAATGGACCTGTCAGCCTGAAATTTTACACAGATATGTAAAATAATATAGAATAAATGATAGTCCACTTTAAAACTTTGAAACTCCACTTAAAAACGTTTTCCTCCTGAAGGGTTCCCTTAATTTCCGTTCCCGGAATTTAAGAGATTTTTTATGTTCTCCACGCAGAAAGCTTTACGTAATATTAACCCCTGTAGTGAAAAAAGTGTGTGAAATAAGCATCTTGGTTGCCATGTGTGGCGATTTTGCCGAATAAAATGTTTTAAATTCTTAAAGTAAAAAAATAAGAATAATAATGATTTTTTTAGTTTATTTTTTTGGTTATTTTTTTAATTATAATATCGTGTGCGCAAAAGAAATGAGAGCAGGAATGAAATGTTTTATACGCAAAACAATGAGGATCGAAGATATCCGAGACTAATATGTAATTTTTTTTAGTTTGGCGAAAAATAAAATGGCTGATAGGCCGATTTTTAGAGTGTGAGTTCTAGCGGTTTGCACAGTTTTAGGCTTTTTGGCTCAATTTACTGAGAGCTTAAGGGAATAGCATTTTTGAAAACAAGTGTATAGGTTTTCTTAGAATACAGCATTAAATTTTAACTATCCGTGCAGAAATAATGCAGTTATTAGGGCATTTCAAGCGATGTAGCTTCAGAATTCTCGCCAATTGAGTATATTGATTTAACTTGGGGGAAATCCGCCAAATTTCAGAAAATTGAAATCTTCGCATTTAGTACATCGAGGTAACGATGAATAAAACATGTTATAGTGGATAATTTAAAAAATGCGGCTGTATTAAGGGATTCCACTTTTCAAATAAATGCCTGGCGGTCGAACCATTTCCCATTTTGATTGCTGCTAAGTCAATGCTTCGAATGATTCCCTGAAAAAACTCTTGCAAAATGGCGTATGCTGGCGAATATGGTCCAACAAATTTCGATGAAATTTGGTACACGCGAATATTAGAACACGGAGAATATTTTTCACTATCCGTTTGCTGTAACTCACCGCTAAATAGCGCTGCAACGCATCAACTTCTATACCGTTCGACTGATCGGCATAAAATTTTTTATACTTACACATTTGAGAACGAAGAATATATTCTAACTGCGTTACTTTTGATGTTACTCACCACTAGATGGCACTGCAATGCATTATTATTTTAACTCGCCACTAGATGACGCTGCAGCAGGCCAAATTTTTGACCATTCAAACGGTGGCTATGAAAATCAGTATACATAACTATTTGAAAAATGAGAATATTTTGGCGTTATACATTTTGCTATAACTCGCCACATGACGGCGCTGTAGCAAATCATTACTTTAATTAACCACTAGATGGCCCTGCAGTGTATCACTTCTTGACTGTGCGAATAATCGCTATGAAAATAGGTATACATAGATATTTGAACACGGGGAAGAGTTTGGCACGATCCATTTTCCTATAACTTGACACTAGATGTCGCGTCAACACATGAACTTCAAGACTATTCAGCCGATCGTCATGAAAATTCGTATACATCGATATCTGAATGCGAAGAATATTTTTGCCGTATCCGTTTTGCTAAAACTCGCCACTAGATTGTGCTACGCCGCATCGCCTTCTGCACCGTAAAAACGATTGCCTTGAAATTCAGTATGCATGATTATTGAACACAATATAACGCGATATCCATTTTGCTATATCTCTTTATTACAATAAATAATAATCACAACAAATATTAATATCAAAAAGTCCATTCATTCCCGTACGAAGAACGGGTACTTCAGCTAGTTATTTATATATATGAATATATAAATAATTTTTTACTAACTATTTATAATTTATAGTCAATAATGACTCGAGGTCAGACTTATTTTAACTAACGGTGCAATGGCCACTAACTTTATAAAATATGTCAAAAAATAAAAATAAATAAATCAGAATACAAAACACTTCCTAAAAAGTTCATTCATTCTTAAAATAATGGTTACGGTTTTTAACATACGTCTCTCAACCAGTCTCTTAAAAGAAGTGTGTGTACCCTTCTGCCACTGTGTCAATCGTTGCGTTTGGCAATCGGGAAGCAACGACGATTAGGAATGAAGAATTGAGAATATTACCATAATCTTAGAGAACTTGACGCCAGAATCATTTTAGGGTCATTTTCAAAATTTGGTGCCATTTGCTTTTCGTGTTTAATTTTTTTTTTCAATAAATTATTTTTCTATTTACCATGGTTTTTTGCCAGACGGTTTCCAGTACTGAAACAATAGATTGAAAGACACACTATTTAATAAACATTTAAAAAATAAAAGAAATGGGTAGAGAAGATGCAGAACTATAGCTGTCCGAATCACAGAACATAAAGTGTGTTATGCAGAATTACGGTCCCAAAAATAAACTTTCTGCCCAGACATGCTTTAGCATTGTGATATAGACTTTAAATTACATTATGAATATGTTTTTATAAGGTTTTAAGAAAAATATAAGATCGTTGATAGTTAAATATAGCTGTCCGGACATTGATACCATGCAGAAGCGTAGCGTGCCTTGTCGGGGCCCCGTATAAAAATTTTTTTGGGGGCCCTTAGGAAGGGTAAAGATTTCTCACAAAAGAAAAAAAAATATTTGCATGAAATTAAAAGAAATATTTATTCATAGTAATTACTGTCTGTCTAAGCAGAATGGTGTCGTCCCAGAACCCGCGGTAACCCCAGAGTGGGGTGGAAAATGCTGGGGAGGAGTAGCTCCCGCCAAAAAGTCTGTGCCAGTCTGCTGCCGTAGAAACAGGTCTCGTCCCATTTTCGACGGGGAGAACTAACCAGAAAGGTGTCGTCCCAGAACCCGCGGTAACCCCAAAGTGGGGTGGAAAATGGTGGGGATGAGCAGAGAGAGAGAATATTCTCTCTCCTTCAAGGTCGCTAACGAGATCGTGGGGAGATCGTGGGATTGCAGAATTCAACTGAGCGATAGTCCCTCATTCCCCCCCCCACACACACACACATTTGCACACACACACACTTGCTTTTACACTCTCTTATCAGTTCTGTAAGAACCCGTTCAAAATATAAAAGCGAAATAGGATGGGAGAATGGTTCAATATGAACCAAACTTTTTTGGGGGAATTTTAAATCATACTCATTCTTATGAAAAGAAAATTAATGAATATACAATGAAAAATATTATAAGAATTTTTTTTATCAACAAATAATGTCCCCCATCCCTCCCCCCCCCCCCAAAAAAAAAGAAAGAAAAAACCTCGATTGTAGTCCGCTTTAACAATAAATACTCTAAGGAGACAATTTGATACAAATACATATGAATTATTAATGTAAGTAGAAATTACATTTTTAGAGAGATTAATTAAAAGGTTTTTGCAGATATCGTATAGCGAAAAGTTTTTTCAAGAATGTATTTTCCTTGGAATAAACTATAAATTTTGACTTCGTTAACTGTACACAAACTTCAAAACAAAATACTGATTACGATATGTTTCATCAAATGAATTATGCATTTAAAATAAATGCTTGAATTCAAACTTATACCCGGAATAAACTTGCATTTCTTAACATTTTTTATTTAAACATTTTTATTTTATTTTGGTGATTTCAAAGTTAAATTCATAAATAAAGTGAATTGCAGAAACTTTGAAAAGTGCTGGAAGAAAACAAGATGTTGATGGGTGATTTCTTTTCCTCTTCTACAATAAAGAAACAATATCACCGCAATTATTTAATATTGTTGTTTTGTTCAGGCAGAGCATTCTAGGGCTATCTTCCAAAGAGGAAAATGTATTGAGCGAGCACTTTTTAAGGAGGCCTAACGAGTATCTATGTTACATCTGGGGAAAAACCTCCCAAACTCCAGATCGACAACTGCGCAGTAAGCCGGAACGCTGGGCCTTCATGCTTCAGCCATCTGAAAATGTTCATCAATTATTTAATTGTTAATATTTTATAATGCATTTTACAAATTTAACAGTGCTTTATTGGATGTATCAAGTTGCGCTGTTTTTAAAAGCTCGTGATGTAAATATTTAAATAGTTTTAATACTTTAAATCAATAAAGTTTTAATGTAGTATCTCTGATCGGATCACTTTTTTTTCAACACAAGGTATCCCGGAGAATTTTAAATGATGAAAAATCAGCAAATCCGTGAGATATTTTTTTACATAGTTGGTTGTGGAATGTATAAGTACTTTTGTTTCTGCAATTCATAGAAATACATCAAGTGAGCAGAAATTTTATAGGACAGGAAGAATTATAATTTCAGAATTTTAGAATACTGGAAAACGAAATTTTTTATTCACCAAAGCAATATTCCGTTAGATTTTCAGAGAAATAGTACATGCTTATTAAATACTTATATTGTTAAATATAGTATTCTGAAAGATTGAAATTTGTTCGGTTATTCAAAATTTTCTTCTTTTTTTTTTGTCTTTTTTTGTGCGTGTGTTTGTGTAGTAATTTCGATTTCTCCTTCATTTTTTTAAAATTTAACAAACGAAAGAATCAATGCCCAAAATAGTTAAAACATCATTACTGTTATACAACTTTTTGTAGCATTAAATAATTATTTATATATATAAATTTTTCTTTTGGCATACATACTCAGTCTTATAATTAAGTTGAATACCCTAAGTTAGTCTCTCAGTCTATATTTTAAATATACATATAGTTATAATTCGAAAATAGCAAGAATAACCTGATATACTGCAAAAATAATAAATGAATAATGCACAAAAAATATCACCCTTAATTTAAATCAGTTTTATCAATCTCTCGTGCGTTTTGTGAGCAACTTTTTATTTGGTTTGTTTCATTTTTTTCTAAATAAGGAAATATTTTTAAATAAGCGGTGGATACCGCTATAAATGTTTTTCTATCTTATTTTTCCACAAGACTACCACCTATCCTCAAATAGGGTAGACGATATAATAGATATAGATCATTCATTATAAGAACTGTTGGGGATACAAATATATGTAGGTGTTATTTTCTTAAGTAAAATAAAAATTGGATTATTGTTTTTAATAGTTTGTACACATTTTCGTAACACTGCTAAGGCTTTGAGAATTTGGGCTGGATTTCACACAGACATGAAATATATAACTCTTGATATTGTTTGGTATCCTATTTTTTCAGAGGTAGGATATCACTTTATTACGAAAATATCATAGCCAAT
Organism: Cheiracanthium punctorium; assembly: GCA_038373885.1. Classification (NCBI taxonomy): domain Eukaryota; kingdom Metazoa; phylum Arthropoda; class Arachnida; order Araneae; family Cheiracanthiidae; genus Cheiracanthium; species Cheiracanthium punctorium. The sequence continues at coordinate 673,647 of JAWZYV010004034.1, forward strand.
CCCTCAATATAATAATAGACCCCCTCCCCCCTTTTTTTATTGCACGCTGTTGGTGGTGCCTGATGAAGATGTGATGCATATTCTACAGCTTACGAAATATTGCAACAATAAATTAAAGCTGTTGTGAACTAATAGTATTTAAATATATGTAAAAAATACATGTGTTGCATATTTTACAGCTTACGAAATATTGTAACAATAGATTAAAGCTGTTGTGAACCAATAGTATTTAAATATATGTTAAATTATGTCGCATACTTTTATGTCGCACTTTTGTGACAGATTTTTCGGACAATTTTCAATAAAGGGGTTGAGAGATAAAATGACATAGTCATTAATATATATTTGCTATATAAGATTTGTTTTTCAAGTGGTTAATATAAATTTAGAGTGTAGGTGTGAATATTATTTAAATTGTTTCAAACTGTGTAAAAATTTCTATTAAAAAAAAAAAAAAAAAAAAAAAAAAGGTATTGAGAATGATTTTTTAAATAATTTTTCTGTTTAAAAATACTACAGATTCAATGATAAATTTTGTTGAATCAAAAATTTTAATCAAAAGCCATTAAGAGAACAAGTGAATTAAATTTCATTAAAATCCGAGATAGTGATTGTCGAATTTGGGTTTTTGCTGTTGAATTGACAGGGAATGGACCTGCTACTTTGATCACTATTTAAAACGGACTTTAAGAGACGGACTTTTTTTTTTTTTTTTTTTTTTAGTTTAAACTATTTAAAAACGGACTTTAGGTCAGAGTAAATGTGTTAGACCTTTTTTTTTTTTTTTACTTAGTCCGTCAAGTCTTATATGGGGTTCCTTTTCAGACATAGCTAATTAAATATTGACACTTTTGTGTAGTTCAACTTAAAATAAGTTTAATTTTACTTAATTTGTTCATTTATCAATTGACCATACCATTTAATAATAACAATGAGAAAATTATTAACATTTTAAAAAAGCTAGAAAGCTTGCATGTGAGCAGTCTATAAACTTACATTTGTCAATGTAATTGAATTCCATCAATATAACTAAATGTTACACAGAATAAATTAATTACATGGAAAGAAAAACTATGCTAAAGATAAGTGTTTCAGTGTTTTTAAAAATGTTTTTCTTTCTTATTTACATAATTTCATATCACTTGATTTTGAATAAAAAAAAACAAAACTTTATCAAAAGCTAAAGGGCAATGGGGCGTTTCGGACGGCCATGAGGCTACTGGAAAAATTAACTGACTGGCAATTTTCAATAGAGATAAATACAGAATACACTAAAGTACCTATGTTAACGCCCTTTTGGACGCCCACTTGTTTCTCACATTTTGTTTTTAATTCATGCCCCCCCTCCCTTATCTTCTAAATATACAAACCCATTCAATATTGTGCGCTTTTTTTCCGTGATTCATTTTCGACTATAGTTTACATTGGTTTCAAAAACTGAATACACTGATGGGTAGTTTAAGTAATAAATGAAATATTGAGACTTAATAAAAGATTTATATTTAAATTTCAGTAAAGATATGAATTAAGTTTGAAGGAGGAGAAGGTGTATCAAGGTAGCTCTGTAAATATCTATGAAAATGGCTATTTTCATGATTTTTTTTCAAGTTTCCCACTCATGATAGAAATGCAACTTCTATTTAAAAAAATCAAGTCAATTTTTAACTTTATCTGCTAATTTTTTCAAATCAATACTGATAAAGTTTCATTCTTGAATAAATTTTTAATTTGATGTTCCCAGTTAGGAATGAAAAATTTCTGGCTACGCCCCTGTCGGACTGTAAAAGTTTAAAAGAATCAAGTAACAACAAAAAAATTGAGAATGTCCACTCATAAGACGTATTAACATTATTATAACAACCAGACCTAAAGAACATTCAGCGAGAGCTAAAGAACATTCAGTAAAAATCTTAAAAATGCAATATTTTTAAAGGTCTTTTGAAATGAAAGATGAATCAGAATAATTTGTCATGCAATTTCTGTGCTTCTCAAAGTTTTTTCTTAAACTTACTCAGTATATACCTATTGGCTTGTCCGAGAGTAGAGCTTGTATAGTAACATTGTGTATCGCACTAAACTAAGTTTGTTTTTGAAATTTGTATAGAACTTTATCATGAAAAGTCTTAAATTCTCTCATAACGAAATATTTAATATAATGGGCACCGTTAATAACATTTTTCAAGAGACAGTAACTAAAAACTTAAAAAAAAAAAAAAAAAAAAAAACAACATGAAGGAAAAATCAACATTGGGGGTGTCTGTTCTTGGAGAGGATGCCTTGAGCGAGGTCACTTTTAAGGGGTTCTAACGCGCATTCACGTTATATTTCGAGAAAACCGCCCAAAAATGTAGGCCGTCAGATCGACACTCGCGAGTAAACTAGAACCTTGGTTCTTTACGCTTCATGCATCTACCATATTGACTGTGCTATCCACTCGCCCATATGGCAGGACCGTTACAGAATAAAACCTGCCTTAAGTAAACCCTTAGCTAAGCATAAACTTATTATTTAAGAAAATATTTCTTGGTCCAGTGAACACTTAGTCTATTTCTATATAATTTTTATTCAACGGAAAATGAAGTAAACAGAAAGTCTTAAACAAAAGTATGTCTTTCTATTTAAGACAAGTTTTATCGTATAACAATAAAACTTAATTTCATCTATATTTAATTTTCGATTAAAATTATTTTCAAATGAAATTTAGTGTAATATGTATAGGCAAATCCGAAAGGTTCAGTTAAATACTATTATGTACCTTCATAAACATGTATCAAAATCATAAAAATTCTTATCGTTATTTTAAAGTTTAAATCCTACTTTAATAGATACATGTATCGACTAAATGTATATTTATTTAGCATTTTAGTCGATATATGTATCGACTTTGATAAATATATCTTTTCAATAACTTGCTTAAAAATAGACTACCTTGTAAATGATTACAGAAAGCATGCATGTAGGTTTTATGAATGATAAAATAATATTTATTTGATTCGATGCTCTACTTGTGGTAAACGAAATCTCGTTTTGAAATAGATTTGGATCTCCATACTCGAAGAAAAGAACGCGTAAATGCGTAAATAAGAGTTTTCTTCCGGAAGAAAACACATTCAACGGAAATCTCTTTTTTAAGTGAAACTGCTTCGATTTAACAATAGCCGTGCATGACCCCCAAACTTGACCCCTCCACATGCTGGGTGGATTTTCTGCCTCCTGTATAAGGGACCATCTATAGGATTTTTGTTGCCCAAAAAGAGCTCTGAGAGGAATGGGAGATTCGGGAAAAAATCAGGGGGGCATAAAGGGGAAAGTAGTTTTTGACAGGTTGGCGGTTTGGCTGCGCGGAGAGTGAGGTTTTCGGTTTAGAAAAGAGGGGTTACTTCCCACACATCGGCACGCCAAGAGATCGCCAACAATTTCACCCTCTTTTCAAGAACGATCAGTGCGTGACCCTGCAGATCTAGACTCACGGAAAATATCACGAGGATGGCCCCCGTTCTAAAGTGGGGATGGCAAAAGCGGGAAGATAGCAACCCATAAATTACTCCAGCCAGTGTCATTCGGAGATGTCTAGCAAGGGTATAATAAGAGTTCCTTTATCAGCAGCAATAATTAAAGCTTGTCTTTAGAAAAATATTTTAAAACGCTAGAAGCATCGCACTTACTCGCTTGTTTTGAAAAAAAAATTTAATATTTTATTATTTTTTTTTCACGATTTTAAAATTCGCTAATTTTAATTTAAAATGCGTGCGCTCACTGTCTCAGGAAGGAAAAAAAGAAAAGAAGGGAAATTTGAAGGAAGAAAATTGCGTTAACTATTTACATATATTTACCTCAAAATTTACTTATTCGTTTTAGTTGTGGATGCAGGATCTTATTTTAGGCTGTGTATTCGGAGCACGTGACATGGCGCTTCCATTTTATAGTTGTCCTAGAAACTGCACAGATAGTATCAAAACACGTACTAAAATAATCTTTCACACATTATGAAGGTTTAATTTCTACCTGAAAATCAAAGTAAATTATCTGAATATTTTAATTGAATCCAACAAATTGTTCGAAGAGTTTAGTTTCATAAATTGACATTTATTTTCCTATTTTATAAAGATAGTTGCAAGTTATGCATAAATGTATAAATTTAATAATATCTGATGCTAATAACTAATAAGTGGTTCGAAAAATCCTCTAAAGTTTTAGACATTCTAAAATTTAAACTTTTGGTCAGAGAAAAGAGAAAATTAGATTTTTTTTTTTCGGAAACATATATCGTAATTTAATGTGTTCTCTTGAGTATTTGTAGAGCCTGAAATATTTAACCCATTAACCGTATATAGAACACTGTAAAACTAAACAAAAAAAAAAAAACCTGTTAAATTCTTTTTAAAAGCATTTTCTTAAATTCATGTTAAATATTTTTTGCAATTCCCCTAAAGAACTCTTCAGCAATGTGACACAGGCATTTAAAAGTTTAATGTTAAGAAAATCTTCATGCACGGGTGATTTGTGAAACGTAAATTAATTTCATTTAAGTAATATTCCACAACAATTTTTTTTTCGGGGTTTCCCGCAAGTACCCTACAGAGGGTGTTCACACATTTTTGTAACGATTTTGCAAAGATATATATAGAAATAAATATAAGAATTTTATTTTCTAATGTGTTCAGTCTGATAGCCCTTTCTTTGAACCATCATATTACATCTTGATTTCAAAGATGAAAGTCCTTTTCTTAAAACATCAAGGCTGATATTGTTCCACTCCTCCATCACAATCTTGTAGTAATATAATCTTTTTTAGTAATATATGAATGTATCTTGTGTTTGCGTGATTATGGCAACGCTATACTAGGGCAATCTGCCAAGGATGGGAAGGTGCCTTGGTAGGAGAACTTTCTAAGGGGTTCTAAAGCGTATTCACGTTACATCTGGAAAAAACCTACCAAAAATCCAGACTGTTAGATCGACAGCTGCTCGATGGGACCCGATCCCGGGACCTTCACTCTTCGGCAGTCTACCATTTTCAGTGACATAACTACTGTGCGATGGTAAGGCTATAAATGTATCTTAAAGTAGAAAGAGAATTCAACTCATCTTCGTTTAGAAATATATTTAATTTTATATTTCTATTCCATTCATTATCACTGAAAAATAACGTTCAATAAATACTTGTCAGACATTTTTGCTTTCATGCCTTTTAAGATGCAATTTATTCCAGGAAAAACTTATGTATATGTAAAAAAAAAGTTACTATTACATTTGTTTGTTCATCTTAAAATACACTGGAATAAAATAAACTAGAAGTTTCTGTAGAAAATTTTACTTAATTGAAGTTTTAGACGTATTTCGTATTTTGTATGTATTAAGAAAATAAATGTATTTTGTATTTTTTCAATTTAGAAAGCATTTTGTATTTTGTAATGTTTTGTGTTTGAATAAATGTAATTTGTATTTTGCATCGAAAATACATTTTTTTTTATGTATTTTGCCCAACTCTGCTTCTGTAGTTGCTTTCAAAGAGCATTGCAGAGCAAGCAGTAATTATTTTTATTTCCAACGGAGGGGAGAGTATGAGGGAGCGTCCTCTAAGTGAAACTGTACTCCCCCTCTCTAAACAACGGGGGATGAGGGGGAGAAAAGCAATAAACTTTAGGTTTACCATTGCCGATCTCTGGGAAGATAGGCTTCTAAATCACAGAGTCGGCAGGGGTAAAAATCAATCCCCCCCATCCCCAAGGTTTTTATTTTCGACGCATAATTTGATTTTCTACTTTTATGAGAAAAATGAGTTGAAAAATATAGCGAATATATACAAATAAAATAAGCCTATTATATAAACTTAGGTTTTAAATGATTTTATTGTTAATTTTTGGATAACTTTCCAAATAGTTTGCTTTCTGACTATAACTATAGAATCACCATCCATTGATCATAGTATTAATACATGTACATATTAATACATGTTATGAAACAGTCATTTTCATCAATTTAAAAAAAAACGGTGTTAAATACAAGTAAAAAAAAAAAACTTTGTAAATAACACGACCATTTTCATGTAAATTTATTCCCAATGTATTTTACATTTATTTATTTATTTTTCATAAAGCAGAACTTTGGCGGGACAGGAATGGAAAAGCGGAACATTTTTGGGTTCTGTGGGGACAGCAGGACAGATAGGTAAAACTCAGGACGTCTGGTCACTTTAACTATCAAGTACCTTTTTTATGCGTGTTTATTTTACAAAGTTTTAATCATTTCATCTTTTAAACTGCAGTTGAATGTTGTTCATCGATTTAGCTCTGAGATTTAGCTCTCTATTTAGATTAGTAAAAATACATATTTTAAACACGAATTTTGTAAATGTGCTTTTCTATATTCTGAAACTCTGTCTAATGTGTGCAAAATAATAATGCTAATTTTTTTTTTTACTTTTTTAATTTGTTTCATAACAGTTATTGATTAGCATATCAATAGATCATTTTCATTTAAAGGGTTGGGGGCTCAGTGTAACCTCGGGCCTCTATTGGTCTTAATACAACACTGAGATTGAAACAAAGAAATCGAAACAAAGGTGTTTTATGAAATCGGTAAATTACAAATTTTAATTAATTATTTCTTAAATATCTGGTTAAAATAAAATCTTGTAATGATGTATGGCGTATAACAGTATCTTTCGCTTAAAATTACTCAACTTTTAATTTAGCAATGGTTAGCTTTGGGAAAATTTTATGAAAACTTCACGATCAGTGTTGCTACTATTCCATTATGATTTTAATTTTCCAGCGAACGTAGTGAATGGCGTGTTTCTTGCGCCATTATTATATTTTCTATTACATCATTATATTTTGGCTTGTTTGCCAAAATGCAATGGAGAAGGGAAGGGAAAAATAATTTAATGCATTTAAAATAATAGTATCTTTGAATCACAATTTTTTTTAAATTTTAATTTTCAAATATGACAGCTTTTTGAACCACTTTTATGGATTGCCCCTTTCCCCCCCATCTTGTTTGTGGGGTGGGGGCGCAAAATCTTCAGTTGTCCCCGGGCGCTGATAACCCTAGCTACGCCTCTACAAAAGAAAGCAAAAACTTTTTGGAAAAGATAAATTTTTGTAATTTAAAAAATCAGCATGCATTACACCATATACCTGTAGTGCATCACCCCAGATCCGCAACTAAGGAAAGGGACAGCAAGTGGGGTACGTACCCCGAGCGGCGTGCTAAAGAGGGCGCTAAAATCAGTTATGACTCCATGACAAGGGGGCGCCCAAATTAAGGTTTGCCCCGGGTGTCGTGAACTCTAATTGCGGCCCTACGTCATTTTATGCTAATCAGTGACGCAAGAGCGGAATCGAGAGGATTCTGATTTGGTATAAAATTTTCGTGTGAATGACATTCATAAAAAAAAATTCTGTGGGTCCTCAGCTTCCAAAAATTCACAAGAATAAAAGCAACGCAGAATTAATTTCATGTTTTACATAAAACAGATAAATTATTTTTTCATTATGCACGATTCCTTCTTCTCCCCTTGGATCTTGGATTCTCAATAAATTTGTTTCTACAAAAGTACCCTCCAATTTACAGTTATTGCAAAATGATGCCGTATTACTTACATTGTGAAATATAACCAACAATACAAACATTTCAAGTGCATCTGTGCATTTTGCACTGCAGTGCGACATACGATTCGTACATATAAACAAATAGTGAAGGTGGCCCCCCTCAAAACTTTTTCAAGGGAGGCGGGTTTTTGTGGTGCGCCATGGAGCTTGCGATATTAAATTTATTCAGGGAAACACTAAACAAAAAAAATATTATAAATAATGATTACATATCTCGCAACTATCCCTCCTAGCAGGCATGTATCCAGAAAACAATACGGAGGGAAGAATGCTGCAAAAGGCAGAATTTTCCCACGAAAAAGCCTGATATTCAGCATCCAGTTAACAAAAATCCAAATCCCCCCCCCCCTGGCTACGTCCCTGCCTCCTAGTCTGTGTTAAGTGTGTTTCTTTCGAAGAAATAAGTCGTAAAAATTTTTTGAATAGCTTTAAAAACAAACCAGTTATGTTAGATACTCTAAAAATATAATATGACTTCTTCATAAACTGTAGTATGAACTCATATTAGCAGTAAACTTAAAAATCTTTAGCTGATAAATTCGCTCCCGTATAGAGAAATACTGCAAAATATCTTTTTTTTTTTTTTTTTTTTTTTTGAGAATGTTTCAAAACTTTTATTGGGTGAACGTTTATATGTATTCAATACCGCCTGTGAAGAGTCTTTCTCAAAATTTTCTGAGTCTCCAGCTTGAGCAATTCTTTAAAAAGCTGTTCAAAAGTTGAATGATTTCTTAAAAGAATAACCTTAAAGTAATTTGCTAGGAGATTCTATCGCATGCAATTACTTTCTGATGCTTCATACCCGGAAGTAAATATGAAGACATTAGATAGTAGGGTGTATCACGAAAAATTTTTTTTGGAAATTCAAACTTTCAAGTTGATAAAAAGTTGTTACTGTCATCACATACCTACCAAAAAAAAATTTTTTGAAATCGAAAAATATTTAGGTCTCCCGGAATGACCCTGAAGTTGTCAGTTTTTTAGTCAAAACGATATTTTTAAACATTTTTTTTTTATAAAGTATGTATAAGTCAAAATTAAATGTTCAACAGCAAAAATGGGCAATTTCAGATGGAATCTATCAATAAAAAAATGCATTGCTACTGAAATTGAACATTTAGCTCTCCCGGAATCGTAATGAAAATCTCCAATTTTTTGTCAACTAGCCGTATTTAAGAAATGTTGAAGAATCTCAAATTTTCAGTCATTGTATTTATAATACAGGCACTGCAGTACAGCGTTCCGAAATAGTAAGAATATTTTTGTAGGCGAATATGGGGCTCAGATTTCAAGGTAGTGCTGTAAAAGTAACGACAAAATGAGTATCCGTATGTATTTGTTACTTAGATGTTCGCTATTCGTTACTAAGTATTCGTTACTCGTTACTTTCGTTACTACTAATAGAATCGGTAATAGGGTGTTATATAGTGCCCCATAACAACACATCCTGGACAGTGTTGTTATGGGTATATGCCGCCCATACATAAACCCATAGCAAAACCTAACCAAAAAGAATTTTTTTTAGCGAAGTTGTACAAAGTTGTATTTAGAGCTTATTTTCTCTGATTTACAGATTGTTTTTATACACATTTATGGTTTTATACAATGCTAAATTATCCGAATTACTGAGTGCACATAGAAATCTTCCAAAGACATATGCCATTCTTTTCTTTTCTCAACCCCCCCCCCCATTTTTTAATTCTGAACGCTGGTTTAACCTGTTCATTCTTATCATAAAAAGTGTAAAGGAAAGTTTGTGACTCGTGTTTCTTCTGGGTTGCGGGTTCTCGAATACTGAGATCCAGGGATTGGGCCACATATATAAAATTCACAGGGCAGGGGATCTCAGTATGATATCAACTACTTTGCGTTTCTACAAGCATAATATCTTTATTATTTGTGAGTTCTTATTTCATATCAAAAACTTCTTTTGCTGGATCATTTTTCGAAGTAAATTAAAAATTACCATATTTTAATTTAAAATTGTTTAATTCAGTGAGAATTATCTATTTTTAAGATATTTCCAGTTCTATTTCTGCACTTTTGGGATGAAAGGGGTTAGCCCCTTCTGTGGGTGCATATATGAGAGCATCCTTTAAACAAAAATTATCACTCCTTTCATACAGAAAGAATGGTTGCACCGGATTATGCGTATTCCATGAGTTCATGGAATAAAATGTACCATAAAATAGGGCAGATGGCCCCCTAAACACCGACATTTTAGAAACATACTGAACTTTATTGAAATATTTTAATACCAGTGGCTTACGCAGGAGTGGGCATAGAAATCCCGGGTCGCTCCCAATTTTTTATATATTTTTTAAACAATTACTTAAAAAATGTGTTTAGGTTTCCATGCTAAATATTTTTTTAGTTCCAAATAATATTTTAAATAATAAAAATGTGTGAATTCGTTTACTTTATAAAAATATTTTTTTAAAAGGTGTATTTAAATAATTTGTTATTTATTACTCATTTCGATTCTAGCTTAAAAAAAAAGAAAAAGTTAAGTTCGCAATCCTGCTTCGGAACCACCCTGAAAGAAAGAATTCTGATTGCACCACTATTTAGTACTAAAATGTTAGAAAGCCCGAAATTAGCACCCCTTACTAACATGCTTCTCTTATATGTATTGCTCCTCTACAATTATAAGAACACCCCCTTCCCCCCCCAAAAAAAAAGAGTTCAACTGCGCATAATAACATACTATACACCGGATCGTATCCCCCCATTGTACGACCCATATCAATAGAGCAGCAGATACTATTCCATCTCCATAACTGTAACGAAACATACGGATTCTTCCAAACCTCATCAAAACGATACCATTCGGCGCGGCACAAACGAATTGCAACCAGAACATACTACTACTCAAAATCCGAAACTGATTTTTCCCTCCCAACAGCGAGAATCCATAATACTTCCGGTATCTAGTAACGGAAAGGAACATACTATTACTCAAATACCGAAATTCATTTTCTCCCTCCCGCAGTCTTGTATTCGAAGTTCGAACCTGGTCGATCCGAAATGCAAACTCGAAAGTCATTTTCCCCCTTGAAACCGCGATCCGATATCCAGTAACCCCAGTAACAAATAACAGAAGATATTAGTACTCGATTACTGGAACTCGTTTCCCCTCTAGTTCGCCTCGCCTGGCAGTCTGTATTCGAAGTTCGAAGCTGCTCGATCCGAAACATCTTCGGATCGAGTAGTAACGATATCAACCGAAAAGTAACAATTCGTTACTTCGAGTCTGAGTGATTATCCGTATCTTAGTACCGAATACATGCGGTTTGCTTCAGCTCTATTTCAAGGTGATAAAACTGTAGCTCCCCCATGACTTTGGAGATAAGGGAAGTGCAAGACCATCACATGATTACTTACCTCTCCCTCGTCCACCCTTCCTTTCTTTTTCAGTTTGTTTTTAGCGTTTTTTATGTACGAAGCGTCCATTTAGTGACCATTTATGTTTTTGATTTGTGATTGAGTTCAATTTGGTTTTGTTGTTTTACCATCATGAGTAGAAAAACTCATTCTTCATCAACAAGGAAAACTACTGACGATCCAATTGTCGGCCAACCTCTAGATATAAATGATAGCAATGTTTTACCTACTAAAATTGATGTACTACGTTATTTTGAATGGGCAAGAAATCAGTTGAAGTCTGAAGGATGTCATCAACCAAAGAAAAAGGTAGTTGCAATGCGAGTGGCCCGTAAGCTAGAAGAAATATGGAAGAAGACTTCTATTCCTGTTTCATCTGCATCCTGTTTCATAAGCAACATTACTTTTATGATTTTAAAACTACACGAGAGATCTGAAAGGATGAAAAAGTCATCAGGGTGTAACGCAAAAAATGCCAAGAGCTTTAAAACGTCCGTTGAAAAGTTCAAAATCTGACATTGTAAATAATCTTTTTGATATTTGTTCATGCAAATGTATAGATTTAGAGAAATGTTTGTGTCCAGCACAAAGGAATATTCCACAACTGAAACACAAGTTCTTGAATGACCAACGAAACCTGAGGCTTATGGTTATAGGAGGAATTGGCACAGTAGACAGTAAAAAAAAATTGAGAAACGTGCTAAAGGAAAGTCCATACAATTCGAAATAAACTGAAGTCTCCAATCAACAAATATCCCTACTTTACGACATGAAGGCATTGTTAGTGACACTGACAGCGATTCCATTCAACAGGATTCAAGTGATGAAAGTGTTTTAGCTATAAAAAATAAAATACCAGAAAATAAAAAGGAAAATTCTAGCGTTTCAGTAAAGCAAGTCCTTCCAGTAGATTTGCCACCATTTTCCAGAGTATGTGATCGCAGAGCAATTTCCAATAGAGCGGGACCGCAACTAGCAAGTGCTCTTTTGCAGGATTTAAAAGTTGTGACACCAGAAAATCAGACGGCGGTAATTGATAAATCGAAAGTTTTTCGTGAAAGGGTAAAGTACCGTGAAAGTATTGCAACTCGCACCTCAGAAATAATTTCTCTCTATTTTGATGGTCGGAAACATGAAACTATAGTCAAAGAAAATGTACGTGGTAAATCTGTCCGGAAAACTATACAAGAACACATATCTTTGGTTGAAGAACCAGGTTCAATATATCTTGGTCATGTCACTGCAGACAGTGGTTCTGGGAAAGCCATTGTATCACCAATAATGAAACCCATGGAATGTAACTGCATTGATGTTGCTCTTGGATGTGATGGTACGCCCACAAACGCTGGAGTTTCTAATGGATCAGGTTGCAGGTTGGAAAAGCTACTTGCATTTGTGATGCGCTGCCTACAATTATCAAAATAAATAGACAGTGAAATCAAGATTTATTTTGAATAACCTTTACATATTCAACGTTCCTTATTTGTAACCTTTATGTGTGTGTTTATATCTTTTGTAACCTTTTTCATCTAAAGATCACACTTTCTGATTTTTAATTTTAATATATTTTTGTTCCTCCAAAATTTTTTTCTAATGTGTAATTATTTCTAATGTCGCCCCTCCCTCCCCTCCCCAGAATAAAAAAGGAACTGGGAAACTAATAAACTAATGAAAAATTAATATACATTTCATTTGCACTGTTGCTAGAAGTTTACCAATGTAAAATATCGTCTGGAAATTTTTGAATATTTGATAAAATAGCAAGGTTCTTAAAATTAGATTCCGGCATACTAATATAGTTAATGGTACAAATGAATTTTTTAAAAGGCTGTTGTCTTTCTAAACTTCAAGTTTATGTACTTAAAAAATATAAATATACTTTATATTCATGTATATATATATATATTTTTAAATACACATTTTAGGTCAAAAAAGTTGTATTTCAAGTTAATTCCGGGAGACCTAAATATTTTTCGATTTCAAAAAAAATTTTTTGGGTTGATATGTGATGACACTGACAACGTTTTATCAACTTAAAAGTTTGATTTTCCAAAAAAAATTTTTCGTGATACACCCTATTAGATAGTATGCGACTATGCTAGACCCATGCTATGCTAGACTATGCTAGAAATGTGAAACGATTGTACATTTTTTACTTTGAACAAAGAAGTAAAGAGACATTTTGGCGGAGACAATATGCGAGATCGGTCTCGCGGTCTCGCAAGAGACGAGACCTCGAGACGAGACCTCCGGGTGCGAGACGAGACCTCCGGGTGCGAGACGGGACCACGCGGTGCGAGAAGAGACCACGAGACGAGACTTGAGCCATTTCTCGTCTCGAGTGGTCTCGCGTCCATCCCTACTCACTGGGTCCCAGGTGATTTCAAAAGTGCCGATGAAGCACCCAATGCAGAAATCACCTTTTATATATTTTTTATTGTTGCCTCCGAAACTCCAGTTGCTTCAGAAGCTCCTTTCAGAGCTCGTGGGAGTGGAATCAATAAAGCTTTCGATGAAGCTTCGCCTGAGCAAAATTCCGCAACATTATGCACAATTTTACGTGGCGATTTTCCCTGGATTTTTGTATTTAGTGTTTTCTCTTGCTTTTTTGCTCTTTCCAACATGGTAACCATACGTTGAAGTAGTCTTTGCCCCCCCCCCCCCACCCTGGAAAATTTTCTGCCGGCGCCCATGGAAAATAGCGAATAACAATTAACAGAAAATAGCGAATAACGAACAACAAACAGCAAATAACAAATTCTCAATTTAAATTACGAATAGATAGCACGTGCAACTAACTGCAAGAAAATCCGAGAGAAACAGAAGAAAACACGGGATGTCAGGTTACCTTTCATTCCGCGAATTTGGCAAATTCCTCCCACCTTCACCCCCCATCAGAAAAGGACAGGTCCAGTTACTACAGCGACCGCCACTAAGCAGACTTTTTGGCGGGAGCTATTCTTGAGACAGACAAACAGTATCTATCTGTCACTTTTTCCAAAAGGTGACACAAAAAGTTCCAAAAAGTTACAAACAATTCAAATTAAATATACACTCTCCTTGCCTTTTTTTCGGCAAACGGATTTATTAAATCATTTATAGCTGATGATGACTTTAGTTTTTCTAAAGTTTCTGCCTCTATGGACAATAGTGACAGGTCTGACAGGCGTTCCTGTCCCATCGAAGTTCTTAGGTAATTTTTTATCAGTTTTAATTTTGAAAAACTTTCAGCAGTTGCGGTTGAAACTGGAAGGGTCAAGAATAAAAAGCATGCTGTTATTACCTCCGGAAAACTCTATGCAAGACTATTGAATTTTATCAGCAATAATTCAATGAGTTCCTTAATGGAATGAATTTTTTGAATTTCAGATTTTAAGCATGTTTTTAGAGCCTTTAATTGGTCATAAAGATTAACTGAGATGTCTTTACTGTATTTAGCCGACAGTTTTCCGGAAGCGTTTAATATCTCTTCGTTTGAAGAAGACAGGAGTTTCTCCGGTTGTAATATTTCGAACATACTACTCAGGTCGCAAAGGCTCTGAAATCTCTTTAGTTTGAGAAATTAATATATCTAAACAGCAATAGTAGACATTGACTTTGAAATAGGATTCCGGGTCTGAAATTCTCTTCTCTTGTCAGTAGCGGATCCAGGGGAGTGGCTAGGGGGCTTCAGCCCCCCCCCAAAAGAGATTGCTAAAGGGTAACCTTCTGCTTTATTATATACTTTAATTAGATAAAATGATCTCTTTTTAAAACTTAGCCCCTCCCAAAAAGTTTTACATTACTTTAGACTAAAATTTTGCTTTATTGTACATTTTGTTTGTGTGAAATAAGCTTTTTGTCAAAATTTAGCCCCTCCCAAAAAAAAATTCTGGATCCGCTACTGTCTCTTGTGATAACTCATCAAAAAAACGCTTCCTTATCTCGCCTTTAGTTTTTAAAAACAGTTGTTACCCTCCACTCTTTTACTAAATCTTTGGACTCATTTAGCAAACTATTGAATGAATTTTGATTTCTTAATTCGCACAGTCTATTCAAAAGATTACTTAATAAAATACTAGTTTTCTGTAAGTCATTATTTTCATGTTGTAGAGCTTTAGAAACAGAATTAATGATTTCAAATAGTGAAGAAAAAATGTGACAAGCACTAAGAAATCATAACTCTCTAAAATGTTAATTATATTTTTACATTCTTGACGTTCATCTTTTTTTTTTTCGGAATTAAATTTAGTTGGTACAAAGTTTTCATGATTAATAAATAACTTTTCTTTACCGCTAATAAAGCGTCGTTCCTTGAAGACCATCTGGTAGGACATACCTTTTTAAGGGTAATTAAATATTTTTCAGATGAATCGTCACTTAACATTGCCCAGCGTTGTATACTATTGCCAGAAAATGTATATATTTTTTCTAAATTATCGAAAAACGTCGACACTTCAAGAACATGTTTCGCAGCATCGTTTAAAACTAAATTTAATGCGTGCGCAGCACAATGAACATAATCGGCATTCGGAGCATGCTCTTTTATTAGGGTTTGTAATCCTCCATAAACACCCGACATAACATTTGCTCCATCGGAACCCTGTCCTCTACATTTAGTCAAATAAATTCCATATCCTTTAATCGTATTTAAAATTTCAGTTTTAAGTCCTTCAGCTCTGCAATCGGATACTGCTGTAAACCCCCAAAAAGGACTCACAGATTTTTAATTCTTTAGGCACATTATCATCATTTTCTGAAATCGAGATGTATCGAAAAACTAGAGAAAGTTGGTCAATTTTTGACAAGTCTTGTGTTGTATCTAGAATTATTGCCAGAAATGGAGCTTTTTTAATTTCTGAGATAATATTGTACCTAACTGCGATACCAAGCAAATTAATAATTTCATTTTTAATCGTAAGGCTTAAATAATTTATTTTGCCTTTTGGTTTTAGAAGAAGTTCTTTTAAAGTTGCATCATAATTCGATAGCAAACGTAAAATTGCCATAAAATTTCCAGAATCAGAATCATGGCCTCTTAAAGGTAGATTATAAGATGCTAAAGTAATTATAACATTAATTATACGATACAATACATCTCTCCAGAATGTAATTTTACTATTGATTTCACTTTGCAATAGAGTATCGATGGTATTTCCTTGTAACCAATTATTATAAGATAGGCATTAATATGCTGTTGTGACTTTTCATGGTCAAGTATAGTTTGCGTAAAATTATTTCTAATGGAAACACCGTTAACCCATGCAGAGGAGTATGATTTGCTTTGACGATCTACTAATAACCAACAGAAGTGGAAACTTTTTCCATTTCTGAAAAAAAAAAAAAAAAAAAAAAAAAAAAAAAAGGGGAAGTTTTTATTAATTTTTGCTTACGCACGTTGGGGGCCCCGTATAATTGATACGGCTGATACGGCGGTAGCTATGCCCCTGATGATCCGACTTTCAAGTCTGTTGCCATGCATTATTTTCAATTTTTTGAACAACAAAATTGAAATTTGAGAATAGCAACATCAGTTCATCATTAGAGTGTGGTCAAAAAAAAAAAAAAAGAAAAAAAAAAAAGAGAGAAAGAAAAAAAAGAAAGAAAATTGACTTCTTGAGTTTTTGGCATTTGACAGAAAAAGCAAAAACTTGTTTGTTATAAGCATTTTTATCGCATGCCATGTATGTTACCCTAATTAGTTGTACAAAATATGTTTATTTGTTAATTCAGTTGATTAATTTAGATCATTTGATTTTTAGTCGAAATTAATATCTCATTTCATGTTCTTGTGGAAGTATTTAGACATGAATTTTTATTCTTGAAATGTTAATAAGTAATAGACATGGCAAAACAAAAATTTATGAATTAATAAATAAATAAAAATAAAGTAAAATAACAAAAAGTATTTTTAAATGGAAAAGACTACATTATATGGGTGAAAGGACTCTGTACTTAAGTAACATATCACTTTGCTTATTTTCCGTTAAAAGACGTGATAATTTTCATCAAGTCTGATAATAAAAAAAACTCTATGAAAATTAAAAATAAATGCATGAATAATATGCAAACAATGCGCAGAAACATGGTATGTTTTATATTATGGAAAAAAGACTTTCTTGAAATTTATTCTTACTTCTTAAATTTCCAAATGGCACCCAATTTTGAAAATGACCCTTTAACTAATGTTATAATAGCATATATTGAGTCTTTCGTACAGCGCCAACATATTGAGTCTCTGGTGCAGTTGAAAATCAGCGTATGCGTTTGGGCAAACGGGAAGGAACGACGAGCAGGGAAGGGGAATCGCAACCACCGACGTTTTGGTTCGATTACAGATAGCGGATGATACCAAAGGCAGTAAATTATATTTTTAAATCACATGATTTTGTGATCATCTTAGAGAATTTTTTATTAGCTCTTGATCCTTTTACGCTAGTTACAATCATAATATCTACTTTATAAAAACGACCTGTACATCGGGTTCTACTGTAGCCTCACCAAATAATTAAATTAAGATAAATAAGTAACAGGAGTAGCAAGCAGTGATTTAAAAATATAATTTATTGCCTTTGGTATCACTCCCTACCTCTTACCAAACCAAACGCCAGTGGTTACGATTCCCCTGCTCTGATCGTCGTTGCTTCCCGATTGCCCAAAATGCATACGCTGGATTTCAGTTGCACCAAAGATTCAATATGGTGGTGTTGTACGAAAGACTCAATATATGCCATTACAACATTAGTTGAAGGATCATTTTCAAAATTGGGTGCCATTTGGAAATTTAAGAAGTGAGAATAAATTTCAAGAAAGTTTTTTTCCCCAAAATAAAAACATACCATGTTTCTCCAGATTATTTAAATATTATTTATGCATTTATTTTTAATTTTCATAGATTTTTTTATTATCAGACTTGATGAAAATTGTCATGTCTTTTACGGGACATCTTCTTTGAAATTTGTACTTTTATGTTCAGCACAAAATAAGCAAAGTAATATGTTACATAAATATAGCGTCCTTTTGTCTATATAATGCAGTCTTTTCCATTTAAAAATATTTTTATTATTTTATTTTATTATTTATTTATTTATTTATTACTGATTTATTTATTTCTTAAATTTTTGTTTGCCATGTCTGTTACTTATTATAGTAATAGGCATGACATTTCAAGAATAAAAATTCATGTCTAAATAATTCTACAACAACATGAAAAGAGATTAATTTAGACTAAAAATCAAATCATCTAAATTAATCAACTGAATTAACATATAAATAAACATAATTTGTACAACTGATTGAGGTTACATGCATGTCATGCAATAAAAATACTTATCGCAAACAGGGTTTTCGCTTTTTCAGTCAAATGCTAAAAACTCAATATGCCAACTTACATTT
The DNA here is from genome assembly GCA_038373885.1 of Cheiracanthium punctorium. Lineage (NCBI taxonomy): Eukaryota > Metazoa > Arthropoda > Arachnida > Araneae > Cheiracanthiidae > Cheiracanthium > Cheiracanthium punctorium. The sequence continues at coordinate 692,021 of JAWZYV010004034.1, forward strand.
CTTTTTTTTGACCACACTCTAATGATGAGGAAATGCTGCTATTCTCAAATTTCAGTTTTGTTGTTTAAATGTTGAAAATAATGTATGGCAACAGGCATAACATCAATACAGCTATATTTAACTATGAAAAATCTTATATTTTTCTTAAAACCTTATAAAAACGTATTAATAATGTAATTTAAAGTCTATATCATAATGTTAAAGCATGTCAGGGTTGAAAGTTTAGTTTTGGGACAGTAATTGTTCACATAACACGCTTTATGCTCTGTGATTCGGGCACTTATATTTCTGCATCTTCTCTACCCGTTTCTTTTTTTTTTAAATGTCTACTAAATAGCGTGTTTTTTAATCTATTGTTTCAGTACTGCAAACTGTCTGGTCAGAAACCACGATAAAAAGAAAAATAATTTATTTTCCTCATATCTTGCAAAAAAATATTTTACACACGGACAGCAAATGACACCGATTTTTGAAAATGACCTTGAAATGATTCTGGCGTCAAGTTCTCTACGGTAATATTCTCAATTTCTCATCCCTGATCGTCCTTGCTTCCCGATCGCCCACGCAACGATTGACACAGAGGGTGAAGGGTACACACACTTCTTTTAAGAGACTGGCTGAGAGACATATTTTAAAAAGCGTATCCATTATTTTAAAAATGAATGAACACTTTAGAAAGTGATTTGTAATCCGATTTATTTCTTTTTATTTACTGAAATCATTTTTAATGAAGTTAGTGGCCATTGCAACAGTTCAGTTACAATGTACATAAATATATACATACATATATAATAATAATAAATACATTTTTAACAATTGTTCATTTCAATTACCAAAAGCAAAAAACGAGAACAGACCGCACTATTAATAAATAGGCACTTGCCCCTTGCACATAACCCCTGGCACTTGCCAGCGCCGGCGCAAGGTTATCCGGCGACAGCCTGCAAAAAAGCTAAAATCACCCCCCCCCCTCCAATTTTTTTTTTTTTTTTACAGGAGAAATAAGTTTTGAAGAAAGCATTTGTTGAAAAAAAGATAAATTTATTTATCAGGAAAAATTAATTTTTCTGCCTTTCATATTTGCAAACTTTTCTATAATTTCTTTTGTATCTATCTCTTGACAGATTTCATTTTCAATTGCAATCAAAGTTCTAAATTTCTCTTCTGGAGATTGAGGGGATTCGTCAGCATGTTCGTAATCGAAGTGACATTTCTTTTTCCTTCGTCGGATTTCTTCAACAGTTTTAAAATGGGGCTCGCCATCCACTTCTTCACTAAGTTCTTTGGCTTTCTCAAGAATATTCTTGTTATTGACGTCACTTCTATGTTCTTGAATGAATCATTTTAAGTTACTTATTGCCTGTAAGGTTATTGTGCACAGTCGCCTGTGTGCACACTAGAATCAGTGGCGGATCCAGAATTTTTTTTTTTTTTTTGGTAGGGGCTAAATTTTTAAAAAAGCTTATTTCACCCAATTAAAATATACTATAAATCAGAATTTTAGTCTAAACCAATTTACATGCTTTTGGGGGGGGGGGCTAAGTAATAAAATAGGATTATTTGAGTTGTTTAAAGGGTATAAAAAAGCTGAATGTTACCCTTTAGCAATCTTTTTTTGGGGGGGCTGGATCCCTCTAGCCCCTCCCCTGGATCCGCTACTGACTAGAATGTCATGATATCCAAACCCTTTTCTTGCAATTGTTTGCTGACAGGATTAATTCTGTTAAGCAAATCGTGCCAAAGCATCAAGGAACAAATAAATTTATAATCCTTGATTTTGGCGCACAGACTTGCGTGCTTCGTGTTGCACTTCTTTTGAAAAGCATTCACCTTCGGATATTTCAAAAAGAGCGTCATAGCTTTCTCCTAGTTGATATCTCAAAGGTCGAATGGCTTCAATTTTATTTTCCCATCGAGTGTTTAAGAGGGTTTCAATGTTAAACAGGAAATGTTTTTCAAAAGAACTGCCCATCGTTTAGGAGAAGAAGCAAATAAATTATATAATTCTTGAATTGTCGAAAAAAAACTAACAGTATCTGCAGTCATCTTTGCTGCATCGTTAATCATTAAATTTAAGCTATGAGCGGCACAGGGAACATAAAAAGCACGAGGATTTATTTTTAGGATATTATTTTGAAAACCATTTTTCTTCCCTTTCATATTTTGCCCCGTTATCATATCCCTGGCGTCTCATATAATCTAGAGGAATGTTCCACATTTTCAACATTTCCATTACTGTCTCACATAGGCCGCTATCTGTAGAATCATCAACTTTAATAAAGCCTAAAAAATGCTCCTTGATTTCAGCCCCTCCTTCACTGCAGACGACAAAACGTATGACGACACTAATCTGTTCAGTTTTGCTAACATCAGGTATATAGACCAAAATTATAGAATAATACTTGGCTTTTCGAAGAGATAGTAAGATTTTCTCTCTTATACTACTGCCAATAATTTGCAACATTTCATTTTGACTAGATTTGCTTAGAGAATGAACTTTACTGTTGCTACCTTTAGGTCGTAATGCTCTTTCTACGTGAAATTCCATAACTAGGTCGAACTTTGGAAACAATTCCACTAATTTTAAGAAGTTTCCGTTGTCTTTTTGGTACAGCCCTCGAAAGGCAAAATTCTGGCTGCCAAGAAATTTTGTGATCTCAATCAGTCTTTCTAATAAATTTGACCAATGCTTTTTTTCATTTTCATAGATCTCTTGTATTTCGGAATCAATTGTTATTTTATTTTTCAAATTTTTCTCCTGGAAATCTTTCCATTTAAGAAATGCAGCGGGGGGGGGGGGGGACACGTACCCTATGGCCGCCCCTGCGTTTACATATTGTAATATATGCTTCTAAAAGTTTTTACTTCCCTTTTACATATAGTAATATACAAAACCATACCCAGGGGGTGGGCCCTATGGATCCGGACACTGCCCCTCCCCGAAATTATCACATTATATATTTATCCTATATGTGTGTGGGGGGGGGGTGGGAGAGAGAGAGAGAGCAGTTATATATAAAATGATGATATTCAAACAAACAGACCTCCCCCCCTCTCCCCGACTCCCTAAAATATGTCGGACCCCCTCCAAAATTATTTTCTGGGTACGGTCCTGGTAATATATGTTCCTGAGCCTCCCCCCCTCTTGGCTACGGCCTTACAACACATTTTATCAGACAAATAAAAAATTATATATACACTGCAATCCTTATTAATATAAAACATCTCTTCCTAAAATCTGTCCATTTTTTAAAAGTTTTTGCTTTGGGGACAATTTGGCGCCCCTCTGTGTTTGGCGCCCGCCTGCAAAGAAGGCCTTGCAGGCCCGCTTCCGCCGGCCCTGGCACTTGCACATAAACCCTTGCTTAAAAACGTCTAAGCAGTGATGTAAAATACCTGGATATTTATTTTCAAGGGTAAATACCCGGGTATATACCCAAAATGGGTATTTACCTGGGTATTTATTTTTGAATTAACACCATTGTTTAAAAAAAGCTTGTATTGGTGGGTAAGGATATTCACACACACACACACACACACACACACACACACACACACACACACATATATATATATATATATATATATATATATATATATATATATATATATATAATATATATATATATTAAGTATAAAGTATTTAAAAAAGAGAGAGAGAGAGAAAAACGAGAAACTTAGGAACCCTTTACAACTTTTTAATTTCATAAAATTCAAAAAATATAATTATGAAAAGAAGCTATGTGATACATGTTGAATAAAATACTTGATTAAATATAGCCTATAACTGTTGGAATAAAATGGTAAATAGGAATAATAACAAGGAGCAGTGTATTTGACAATTTGAAAAAAAGGAGAGAAATTCAACTATACTAAATATATACAGACAGTAAAATCTGAATTACGAATCTGAATCTCAGGAGACCGAAAATCAAATTTGTAGTTCTGAAAAATTCGTTAAACGAAAATTTTATTATAAAAAAATGGTATTAATGATTTTTTTAATAGAAATATTTTGTTCATCAATCTGAAATATTCATAAAAGTTTAAATTTACGGTAAAAAATATGTTTTTAAACCTATTACTTATAACTACTAGTTTTGTAACTATTTGCATGTAATTTTTATTTTAGTGATCATTAAATCAATCATTAGATGCATATAATCCCCTCTCCCCTTCAATAACAAAGCATAATAAACTATAACAGTTTAAAAAATTATAAACATAAAAGGAGCTCTGGGATATAATAGTAAACTTAAAATAAGCTATGAGGTATATTAATCAATGTAACACATTAAAAATATTGCCAAAACTGTCACTTGCACAAAACAATTTAAGGACTACCATAAAACATCCTTCATTATTAAAGTTAGTGAAAAAAATGCGGTATGACTGATAAACTAGTTTATGCCAAATAATCAAACGCTTAATAATAATAAAAAAATACACCACAAAAATTCTCATAATGAAATCAAATTAAAATTAAAAACTTTGTATTAAAAAAAGGAACAATAATAGAAATCTAATTGGTATTAATCATAAATGTTGTTAAGAACAGTTATTCCATTCTAAGTTGAAAATACCCAGTTTTTGGGTATTTACCTAGGCCTTGGGTAAATACCCAAAAAATATTTACCTACTCAGTGGGTATTTACCAGGGATCCGTAACTTAACGTAATGCGCGTTATAACCAATTCGTTATTCGTTACAAATCATAACGTTATTCACAAGCTAAATAACGTTATTCATACCGTAACTTTCAAATCGTTCTTCACGAAATAACGTTATAATCTATAACGTTAATGATTTGAGAAATCAGTATTCGGTTACTTGACCCAAGAGTTCTCGGGGAATAACGTTATATTTAATAACGATATTCAACGTACACTTAATATAACGTTATTCTTTTCTGTGCTATACATAATAACTCTAAGAACAGTAACAGAATGCATTCGGTTAATCATGTTAACCGTTTAGTTTATAATGTTAAACTCACGTAACTATTTGATAACGATACCAGTATGAATTAGTTAGAATATAACCTTTCGTTCAATAACAATTTAAATACGGTATGAGACCATAACGTTAAAGGAACAGAACGACATCTTCATACCGTTATAACGCAATAACGAAATGCCATTCATATTGACACAATCCGTTACAAAATATAACAAATTGGTCCAACATATTTAAATACGGTATAAGATCTAACGGTTCAAATAACTTAAAGATTTCTGATCCGAATCAACGGCTTTTCGGACTGAGAGGAGGGTGTAAGATAAGTGCTGCGTGAGAGCCACCCTTACTTATGTTTTGTATGTAGCACACACACGGACATAGGGGCTGTCCAGGAGCAAGGGCTTCGGAAGCATAGGCCAAGGGGATCATTTGCCTCCCCCCTAGATTATTATATGCCGTTTTTTCTCTGCTTTTTAGTTTTTTTGCCAATACGATAACCATATGTTGAAACAATCTTTGTCCTCCCCCCACCCCTGCATCGGAAAATTTTGTGCCGACGCTTATGTCCAGGAGTCGCGAGTCAGACAGTATGATAGGGGTATATTGAATAATATAAGGGTATATAAAGGGGTACATACAAAGCCATTGCTAAGGCTTTATTTAAGGAGGGGAGATAAACTGCCAAGTCAAATATCGGTTTTTACCAACTTATTAATTTTTTTATCAACTATATTACCAACTTTTAATTTTGCTAACTGGATTTGTGTAATTTTGTCAAGCGTATGAGAAATGAATTATGGTTTTCGTTATTTTATTTATTTATTTTTTTTTACCAAGTTTGCCAATTAGGAGTCTAATTTTGCCAAGTTTAACAGAATTTTGCGAGTATTAGAGGCCAGACTCCCCCTACCCCACCTCCCCCTTTAGCAAGGGCCCTGTGTACATGATCTTGAAGAAAAACCTTTTTTTGTAATAGTGGGTGCATGAGCTAAATTACTTGAACTTCTAAAGCCGAGATTCCAAAAGGAGTCAATTAAGTTTTCAATGGGTCTATATTATTCCAGGGACGTATTCGGGATCGAAAATAACATTTCGCACTTTTAACAGATTTCTTCTTCTATTTCTGTTTACTTTTTAAATAAAAAATTTAAACATCTCTGGGGCACAGTCAGCTGGGACATGCCACCTTTTTACGATTGTAAAAACTGTTTTGGATGAAGTGGAAAGTCTCAGCGTTTTGGCTTATCCCGCGGTTGTCAGTCTGACTCTGGAGTTTTGGATATTGAAGGGAAATCGTTTTTTATTATCTGGGTTATTTAATCGTCTAAGCCGAGATTTCAGAGGGTGTCAATGAAAGTTTTAAATGGGCAGAGGTTTCAGGGACGTTTTGAAGGGTGAAGATTATTTTTTTGTGTTTTAACTGCTTCTTGTTTTCTTTTTCTTTTTTAAATGAAAAAATAAATTTGTTGGTCTATTAATAAAATGAAATTAAGGAAGTCGAAATTAGAGGCGTAGCAATGGATATATATCCCCATCGACGCCGAAATTTTTAGATCAGTTACCATGAGCTTTTAGATTTTTATGTCTTGCAGAAATTATATTTATATATTCCCGACACTAATGCATATTTTTACCCCGAATAAATTACCCTCTACATTTCTGGTCAAGGTAGTGAAAAGTTTGGGAATCTGAAGAGAATTTCGACAACATTAATACATTTTAAGAGACATACTGTTTTACGTGTTTAATACCAAAAGTGATATCGTTCTTTTATAATTGCCGACATGTGCCGATCATTCTCGTTACAATTTTTTTCAGAAGGGGGGGGGGGATTGGTAATATGAAGTGTTCGAAAATGATACAGCTTGTTCATTAGAAATATGAGTGTCTCACGTTTGAGTACCTCATGCGTGCTTAATCATGTGTACTATGATTCACGTTAACCACAACAGGGCAATAATTTGCTAGTGACAGTGTTCGAGTAACCTAAAAATTTTGATCCGAATCATCGGCTTTTCGGACTGAGAGGAGGGTGAATGAAAGGTAAAAGTATTGAGTGGGTTCATCACCCGGACTCGTGTTCCGTACCTAAAACACAGGATACATGCAAGGACTGATTTTCAGCATGGCATTCGGGGCAATTGCCTGGGCCCCCAACAATAAGGGGCGCTCCCAAATAAGCCTTTAACTTGCACATTTTGAATTTAATTTAAAACGAACAGGGTAGATACTAACAGTGGCGGATTCAGAAAAAATTCTGGAAGTGGCACAAAACATTTGGCTCATATTTGGTAAATAAATTCACTTGAATTTAAAAATGAAGTCAATATTCTACACTGTAATTTTCAGGTGGTACGTGTTCCTGTGTCCCTCCCCCCACTCTGGATCGCTGACAATGTATATTGAAGAGGATTTTTTTCATTTTTTTTTTTAAAGCTGCTACTTCAGCTAGATTATTTTATTGAACTTTTGGGGGTCAAAGATAATTTTTCGTACTGTGATTGTATTACCTTTTATTTTTTCAATAAAAAAAATAACCTTTTGTGGACACAGTCAGTTTCAGCATGTTACTTTTTTACAATATTAAAAAAAAATTGTTTAAAGTGTGAATGTCCAGCGTTTTGTCCTATTCTGCGGCTGTCAATCTAACAGTGTTGAATTTTGGTCGCTTTTATCCAGTTACAGCGTGAATACGCGTTAGAACCCTTTAAAATGTCCTTCGACCAAGGCACCTTCTCTCTTTGGCATATAGCCCTTGCGTAGCTTCGCCACAATACAATACAACAGAATTCGATGCAGGGTGGTTTGCCCGTTTCAAGTCTGGTGACATTAGCTTGGAAGATAAGCCAGGACGAGGTCGACCATCGGATTTTGACGACCAGACACTTTTGGCAGACTGGAAGGGAGCGAAAGCTGGGACTGTTCCGGCCGATGGGGAAAGGGAAAAACGCCTTATAATTATGCACCGACCTAATAATTTTAAAAGTTAAAATAATTAGTAGTTGTTCTTTCTTTACTTTAAAGAAATGTAAAAAAGTGACATACCGATGTTGACACCACCCCTGGAAAGGTTAAATTGTAGGTCTATTTAAAAAAAATTTTTTTTTAAGGAAGTGTGAGTTAAGGGCTTAGCTAGGGGTACGTATCCTCCTAACACCGAAATTTTTAGATCAGTCAGTGTTAGCATTCGATGCAGGTATGTGAGTATGTGTATATCGTATGTGAGTATTTTGCTGAGGCAAATCTAAAAGACGGGTATCTGCTTAGCGGGGGGCGTTGCCTTGGGCGAGGTCTTTTTCAGAAATTCGAAGCATATTCGCGTAACCTCTAGCAAAAATCGCCCAAAACTTCAGACCGTTAGATAGACGCAGTTGCCTGGTAGTCTGGATTTTAATACTTTAGCAATCCACCATACTCAATGTTTTATTCATTTGGCACGATGCAACCTCATAAGCATTTAGATTTTTATGCCTTGCGAAAATTACGTTTATTTATACACAACTCTAATGCATAGCTCCTTCGAAAGAAACTACTCTCTGCACTGTCGCAAGATAGTGGAAAGAAATCCGGAATCACTGATCTAGTGCTATCAGGAATGTTAATATATTTGAAAAGACATACAGTTTTACGTGTTATGTAACATCATATGTAACATCATTGATCTCATGAACTCCAATTATGTACCAATCATCCATTACTTTTATGTTTTTTCTTGGTTTTTTTTTTTTTTTTTTTTTTTTGCATACCATTTCTTTTTTGAAGAAAGGGGGGGGGAAAGCAAATTATGTCTTCCCTCCCCCTCCCCTTGAAGGAAGTCTGCGTACGCTACAGTGGCGCGTGGATGTACCCATACATTACGTTAGCCATACTGCTCAAAAGGGTTATAATTAAAGGTCCAATAAAAAATAAAATGGTGCAAAACTATGAAACTGCTACGATAAAAAAAAATATATTGCTATTACGCAAATGTGATGACTGATTTTCGGAATACTATTTTGTCATTTCTCTCATGTGTCAATGATCCTCATCTTTAAGTCTATCGCATTTTTACTTTCCGAACTAGGGATGGACGCGAGACGACTTTTTGCGAGACGAGACAGAGATTTACAGCATTTTTGCGAGACGAGACACACATTTTTAACATTACGATATAGGGATTTTTGCGAGACGAGACAAGCTTTTAGGCTATTTTGCGAGACGCTTATTTTTCGTCTCACGTCCATCCCTATTCCGAACATATATGGAAAGTATTGTAATCATGAAAATATTCGACTTTTAAGATTTTCATGTATTTACACGTTTTCGGGCATTAATTCATTTATTTTGTTTTTGCGGTGATGGATTTGTGTACGTAAGCAAACACGATAGCTCTTAAATAGTGCATTTGATTGAGCTGAAATTTTGTATATATATTATAGACCACCCATATTGATTTTCACGTGTACAAGATGTGTAGTTTTTTACAAGGCTGCAAAAAGAATTTAATACATTGGGCGGGAGTTCCTGAAAGTGCGCTAGCGTCTATTGAGTATTTCAGTATTTTGTGTTATGGCAAGCCTACACGAAGGGCATCTACCCACGGGAGAGGGAGACTTGGGCGGGCCTTGAGGAGGGGACCTTTTTAAGGGGTTCTAACACGTATTTACGTTGTATCTGCATGCACATAAAACCGCCTGAATCTCTACATCGTTTGATCGACAGCCACGCAGTATGCCCCAACGCGGGACCAGTACACTTTGGCTGTCTACCATACTCATTGTTTTAACGTTAGTTCTAAACGGTGTTAAGCGAAAATTAAGTATATGTATATTGTAGATCTCAGGCACATGACCGGCAAATATTTTGGTGTGTGCACAGCTTTATAGTTTGTTAACAGGGTTGCAAAACAGGATTCTTATACATTATTATGGTCTATAGCCACAAATAATTTAAGGCGTACTGAAAAAACACTCAAAATACTGGTGTTAAACGATAAAGTAATTAATAAAACTTTGTAAAAAACACACATAAGAAGTAAAAGGAAAAAGGATACGCGTTTCGTTCAAAAATTGTTTTGAACTTCTTCAGTCCAATCCCTTCGACGTAAAGAACACAGGGAACTGCCCAGGTCAGTTCCCTGTGTTCTTTACGTCGAAGGGATTGGACTGAAGAAGTTCAAAACAATTTTTGAACGAAACGCGTATCCTTTTTCCTTTTACTTCTTATGTGTGTTTTTTACAAAGTTTTATTAATTACTTTAATTTAAGGCGTACTAGTGTCTAAATGGTGCATTCGTATAAGTTCAAATTCAGTATGCATATTGTAGGTTTCCGTTTTACGATCGACGACCGATCACGAGTCCATTTCGACGAGTTTTTCCCGTCTATACATACGTTTGTACATATGCAACTCACATATCTCAAAACTATTGGTTCTAGAGCGTTAAAATTTTATATTTAGGATTGCTGTAACATCTAGTTGTGCACCTCCCGTTTTGGCTCCAGTCGACTGGATAGTTTATTTACAGGGCCAAAGTAAAGTTTTCCCACGCTAAACTTCTCGCTAATCTACAAATTTTATTAAAACATCATACAAAATACTATAAATATCTTGAGATAAGATTGGATTTATAAAACACACATATATTTTTAGATGCCAGCCATTTACAAGGTAACCAACAACCATCAGGTCCTTTTATATAAATAATAATTCAATCTTTAGAATCCCCGCACGGCCTTATTTCAGATTCCAGGACATGTTCTTTCAACAGCTCGCTCATCTATTAAAACATCGGGTACGTTTATAAACTTATCCAATCTTTACTGCCACCCAAAAGATTTTTCATACATTACGGTCTATGGGCAGAAATTCATTATAAGGTATTTAAAAAGTATTAGGCTATTTCAAACGAATAAAAGTGATATATGTTGTTAAGGATCACAAAATGAATCTCTCCACCGAAAATAGTGTCTCTATTTATAGTTCTTCTACAGGAACACTCAGAAAATTCCAACACATTAAGGTCAAATGGCAGGTTTTGAGACATTCAGCCTTTTCAAGCACAATACCATCCTAGCATGCAGTTAGATTATGGTGCAACGACGGTCACGTGCCTCCCTCAAAAATTACGCCAAAAGTCGCCAAGATTGGCGAATTTTGGTGTACATTTGTATGTATTTAATCCTCATATCTCAAAAATTATTGGTCGTAGATTGCTGAAATTTCATATCATCAAGAAATTATAGAGATGTCATTGTCTTGGACCTCATCCAAGATTGTTGTTACATCTAGTTGTGCATTTCGATTTTCGGTTCCAATCTACTTGAGAGTTTATTTACAGGACCACCGAAAAGAATTTCAATACATTAATGTCTATGGAAGTCGTCAATATATTACGTACTGTAGTCAGTCATTGTTTGATCAATGCCCAAAATCCTACTATTTTTCATCGACCTCGGTGAGTTTTGCCGAAATATCGCCAAATCCGGGGCCAAAATTAATTTCGTATTTCGCATAACTCTAAAACTTTTAACCGTAGAATGTTGAAATTTTGTATTTAGAACTATTGTAACATCTAACTGGGCATCTCTTTTTTGATTGCAATCGACTGGGTAATTTACTTACAGGGTCAGCCAAATGGGTTTAAATACATTAAAGTGTATGGATATATTGAGTTAATTGAAAGTCTGTGATGAATTTCTATTTCTGCTATTGCCCAGAATCTCGCGAACTATCTCAAGTTTGTTGGCTTTTGGAAAAAAATATCCCAATTAAGTGCCAAAAGCAAATCTTTCAAATACAGCCCAGCTTGGCGGTATCTCAAATGTTTGGCTAGAATTCGCTAAACCATAGTATTATTGCAGTATTTTATCTTTTCCAAACAAAATACGTTTAGATGAAGTGCGCCGAAAATATTTTTGATTTTATAGACGTTCTAGGAAATCATGTGTTGTCCACATCAGATTTTTTTCGGTGTACTCCGGGAATAGTACAGATTTTGGAGTTCGTCCATACTCACTGAAGGACGATTGAATTCAAGGGTGCCGGCAGGATCATTTCCAGGAGGGTGCACCCAAGATATACACATATACATGGTGCTACTGAATTCATAGGCCAAACTTTAAGAATAAATAAAATGCATATAAAGAAGCATTTTTTGTATAGCAGATTAGCAGTGTGAGGTTAGAAATAAAAAGTGTAGGTGGAAATATAGCAAAAGCAAAAGAAATTAAAAAGCTCTATTGTAAATGCTCAAATTTGCTGGTAGCGTCTAGCAAGTGATTCGCGTACCCTTTCGAAGATGCCAGGTGTTCCACGAACGGTTGCAGCGGTTACTAAAGTTTTGTAACGAGGCCCTCATCTGAGTCAACTGGAGTCTTGTAAGCGAGTGCCTTGAGATGTCCCCAAAAGCAAAACTCGATACTTGATTAATCTAATGAACCTACTGGCCAAGAGTATAGTTCCGTTTGTCCAATCCATCGGAGGTCAAAGATGACAATGAGGTAATTACGCACATTATTTGCGAAATAGGCTGGATCCCTATCGTGCTGAAACTATCTAAATTTTTCATTTCCAACCAAACGTTGCAACGCAGAAAAATGCTTCTTTGTATGTATTTTAGCTACCTTCAGGGACACCCTGTATACATGCATATAAAAAATTAGACTATTTGGCGTTTGAACGAAAAAGAGTCTTGACTGGAAAATGTAGCATTAACATGTGAAATGAACATCGTCATAGATATTTTGTCGCAGCTGAAAAGTACAAAATCTTAAACTATTAATTTGGCCTAATTAGTAATACCTCAATTTAAGTATACTAATAATTAATTATTTAAATTATATGCAATTTTGATAACATTGTTTAATATTTAAATAGACTACTTTTCCCAGAAAAACTGAAGCGAAAAAATGTATTTTGTCTAGCATTGATGTATGTAGCAATTTTTAGCTTAGGGGTGGGTCCCCGCCATGTTCAGTACTGAAAATGGTAGATGGCTAAAATGTGAAGGTCAATAGTTCTGATCTGCCGCGCGGGTGTCAATCTAACGGTTTTTAGTCTTGGCCAGTTTTCTCTACATGTTACGTGAAAACGCGTTAAAACCCTTTAAAAAGTCCTCTGCCCAAGGTAACCTGCTCCTTCCATGACAGATAGCCCATGTGCAGGTTTTCCTTAAGTGCAGTTGGGAAGGACATCCCCGTATTAAAACTGAGCCCAAGTTTCGAAAATGACGCAGTGATGCCTTCACTTAATATTTGAAAACCACCATCTCAAAATACAAATTTTCATCTAACAGTTTTTGAGTTTAAATCTCTGAAAAATTAACTCTGTAATGTTAAAAAGAAATGTTAAACTTTAAGCGTTAAGTCCTAAAATAATTGTATTTAATCATATTCACAATAGAGTCTGGATAGTTCGAGTCTCGATTGTTCTAGTTTTCTATACATCTCAGTTAGTGAAAAAATCAGTTTAGCTCCCAAATAATGACCAACACATATGAAACAGGCAATTTTTTTAATTTCAGGACGAAAATTCAAATACTTGGTGCACCCGGAAGCCCTATCAGAAATCCCTCTTCCAAAGAAAGTGGGTGTATTTTTTCTGTAGATGTTCTCGAAGACATTTCTGTGCAGTATTGACACGCTGCTTTGGCAATGGTGCGATACTGCTGTTCGGAAACTAGTCAACGTGTCAATACAAAACAGTTGATTATTGTATTCTGATATAATTAACCTGATCTAATCAGTAATATGATCACATGTAACTACATTTTTCATTTAAATATGTACTCAAATCACAAAAATTGATTTATTTCCATTTATTTTTTTATTAATTTGATGATTTCGATAATTCAAAACAAGCCCAGTCCCGTCTACCTCGAATATTATCGAGACTATTTCAAAATAGTTTTTCCTGATTGCGGACACATGCCGTGACGCATTCAACACTACTACGACCGTAAGCGTTGGTTAATACATTATGAGGGCTCATGTGCGTGCGCCAACATTATCCAAAATAAAAATGTGGATGACTTCTCAAAAGTTTCAAATTCATGTACAATGGTAGAAAATATTAAGCCATAAACACAGGTCTAAACAGCTAATTTAATGCGACAGTTACACGTAGAAATGAAAATCTCACACACACATTTAGGCTATTTTTTTTATCTGTATTAAGTGTAAAACAAATTACTTATATTTTCAGGTTAATTATACTTTTTTCAAACTCCAGGGTGGTGCAAGTGCGCCCCCTTTCACCCCCTCCCGGCCCCCATGGTTGAACTAAACAGAAATCACAAAATCATAAAGAGACCATGGTCAGTTCTATTTACCGTTAATGAGGTATAAGAGGTTTATGAGATAGTGAATAAGCGTACTTTTATGATGGTACGTAATAGAGAAAAAACGTAAGTAATGTTTAAAAAAATATCAGTACAAAAAATGTAAGTACTGTAATCTCCACTCCTCCTCTTCTTAATTATTGAATGTTCCAACATACCGAGACAGAACTAATGTGAAATCGTAAAGCTGCTGTATTCAAATTCTGCGCCTAGTTTTATAGAAACTATGTCAATTTGTACTATTTGATTTATTGTCTTCCGAAGAAATTTTGTACAACAAGCAGTTCGTGCATCATGACCACGATGAGTTTTTAGTCATGAGCATGAGGAAAGCATGATCACATTGTCCCCTTTTAAATATATAAATTCATTTGACAGAAGACCGACGATGTAAGAACACATGAAGCCGGGGTTGAGGATATCGGGATATATCATTCCCCGGGTAATTTTAGCATGAGTTTTAATATTTTTCCATCAAGCCGAATTTAAGTTTATATATGTACGGCCATAGTCGTCGACTCCATGGGGCTTTCGGGGCTTCAGCCCCCTCAAAAATTTTGTTCCAATATTTCTACTGTCAAATATCTTTTTTTTCTATATTGGTTGAAACTCTAAGATTGTGGTGCTACTATTTTTCGATAAGTCAAAATCCAGTGGATACGGAGCTCTTTCACAAAGAACTCCTCAAAGGATTTTGTGAGAAGTAATCGTCTCAAATGAATTAGTCAGAAGTAGCAAGAAATATTTCTTGACTTTGCAGATGATTAGCAGATAAAATAGCCATAAAAAGATGACCTTGAGACTGAGGGGGCGACTTTCTTGCAGAGGGTTGTTTTGTTCCTGGAGGGGTCAAGAAAAACGCAAACTTGAGGTTGCCGACAGCTTTCGGTTGAGAAAAAAGAGCAACAGCATTGTAGCTGAGGTGTCATGATTGCTTCTGGCAGGGTTTGAATTTTGCGCCCCCTCAACACAATGTTTGGAAAGTGTTCCTCACAAGGGTTACGCCCCTAGCAGTGGTATACAGTAAGCCTCCGAAACCCCCGAACACACACTTGAAAGTTACCCCGTAGTGTGGGGGCAGGAGGGCGAAGAGACCCCCACACAAGGAATTATTTTTTAAATGAAATTAAATATTTTGTAATTTTAATTTTACTTTCGTTTTTTTTAAAGAAACCGCAGAATATTAGAATTTATCTTAAATCTTTACAGAGGATAGACAGAAGAACAGACATATAGTCAGAATGTGTCACAATTCCCTCCCGAGTTTGAAAAGCTTATTAAAAAATATATTACCAATATAGCAACGAAGTTGACTTTATTGAATAAAGAATGTTACAAGCCTTTTTTTCATAAATGTTCAATATGTGAACCTTTCGTGATGTGGCAGCTAACAAGTCTAAAGTCAAATTCTTTCCTCCCATACTCGCTTTAACTTGTCGCGATCAATGGTAGCGAATGCGGTTGTGATCCTTTGGCGTAAATGAGGCACAGTGGGCACCAACACATGATCTTTTATATAACTCCATAAAAAAATCGCATACTTATGGTCTGGAGAGCGTGGTGGCCACGGATGAAGGCGATTGTTGTCGATAGAGCCTCGACCAATTCAACGACGAGGAAGCTGGTTATTTGTGAAAAACAAAACTTGTAATGTTTCTTTTCCCCGTAAAGTCGACTTTGATGCTGTATTGGCAATATATTTTATAAGCCTTCCAAACCCGGAGGGGGGGGGGGGATTGTGACACACTCTATATGTATATATTTAGAGATGCAGGAAGCTCGTGATTTCTGAAACAAAACTTGTAGTGTTTCTTTCTTCAGTAAAGATAACTTTGTTGCCGTATCGGCAATATATTATTTTTTATAAGCCTTCCAAATCCGGGACAGAATATTGACACAATCTGTATTTATAAATCCCTGATTAGATACATGGTTGGAAAAGCAACTAAAAATGTGTAGGGGTTGCATTTTCCTCACGTTTTCTCCCTTTTTCAGCCTGAAACACTTGTAATAACCAATTCTTCGATAAATCATTCGTAATATTTAAGCGAACTCTTTTTCGTGATGAAAGTATTATTATCCATAGTAAAAAGTTTTCAACAATTAACCAACTACTGGGCTTGTATAAAAAAGACTCTTTTTAAACTTACAAAAATTAACCATAGTAAATTTTTGATAAATCTAAGCTGAAAGCGCAAATTTAGAGTTTATTTTGAATCTCGATTTTCGAATCTTTCTGTTTAAACAGAGTTGAATTGACAGAAATGTGGCGGGACCGTTAGAAGATTTTATTAGTTTTTAGGGCTAAGCAAGATGAGTGGATAAAGAAACATCTTGAAGATTATTTCCGGATATTCGGATTCGTTACTTTATAGTTTTGCAATCGTGAAATTTTCTAATGCGAAATAAAAGATAATTGACCCTTTTTTAAAATATATTGATCCAAAACTATACCAAAGAAAGTGAAAGTTATTTTTAAAAATCATACGCGTTTAACATAGAACCTCTTCCTTTTTTTAAAATTAAGTTAAAAAACTTGATGTGCCTCACCAGTGGCCGAGCACATAGTGCTCTCAACTAGTAAACGGAAGGTGCCTGGTTTAAATTCAGGTCGCATCCGCCTACCTAGCCTTCAGGAGATTCCCGGATTTTCTCCGAAACTTCGAGTAAATACAGTTTAGGACCCCTTAGAAAAACACCCACGGAGAGCACTCCCCTCGGACTAGATACCCCGAGTTGATAATCAACGTAATTTAAAAAAATGCGAAAAACACATGATTTCTTTCATGTCTATTAAATTATATACATTTTTATGCGCTCCATTTAAACTCATTTAATTTGAAATTAAGATAGGATACTGGAAACAATTATGCAGATTTTCTGAAATGTAAAAATAATTTTTTAATATAATGATTATAATGAAAAATGCACATTTTGGAACGTAATTACAAAAATCCTGATTCTATTAAACTATTCTATTAAACGATTCTATTAAACTATTGATTAGTATTTTTTAACGCCCCCCCCCAACGTCCCAACGAATCATTCGAGCGCCCTCAAAATTTTTTTACAATTCGGTGCCAGGGTGCACCGCTGCCTTTCACAACTTCTCCAGAAAAACTTCTGGCTATGTTTGCGACAAAAGATAACAGCGCAGAAAGGTTCTTCGATTACATGACTTACATTTGACTTTGTATGTCCAGACCTTTCACCCAAATATCCCATCTAATCACCCACCTCAGACAATCAGAATATCAGAACTTAAGGAATTAAGCCGTATTCTTCCTGTTTGAAGCTATTTCTGCCATTTCTAGCCATTTTAAACGTCGTTAGTCATAGGTCCATTGCACTTGTTCGTGTCTGTAGTTCTCCATTTGCATCATTAAATGTTATTTAAATTTATTTTATAATGCGCATGCGCAAACATGATGGTATAAACGATGGTCTACGTCTTTTTAAAAGCGTAGACATTCTGCGACAGCGAAACAAAACTTCGTACACGACTGTCTGGATGTCGAGAACACAATAGGGCACCTTGACTTGATGTTACAATTTATTCCTTTAAGGACACGTTCAAAACGAGGCAAAATCAAAATTTTGTTTTGTTATTGCAATTAGTTTATTAGTAATTTATTTTTCTCTCAGCTCGAAATAATTTTTAGCTTTCTATCTATTTTTCGCTGTGATTCTAGCCACTTTTAATCCGGCAGAGTTGCAACTAGGGATGGACACGAGATATATCGCATCGTGTCGCGTTCCTGTTTAGCATGCGAGACTAGAACGCGAGACGAAACAGAGAAAATTTTTCGAGGCAAGACGCGAGACGAGAAAGGAAATATTTAGCAAGGCGAGACGCTAGACGAGACAGAGAATTGTCTCACACGATATTTCTCACGAAAATTTCTCGTCCATAAATTTACGATACGAATTGCTTTTCAATCAGAATAGAAGTGCTGTATTTGAGGCGGTATGCCATCCCCATCACCGTATTTTTTATTTTAAAAGGAGACGTTTATTTTGTATAATTATTTTGAACATAATGATATTTTTATTTTGTGATTTTACAACGGTGAGATGTGCAAACGAAAAGGACTTTTTATAGACCGCCCAAATAGATTTCCGTACAATCTTTTTGTCAGAATTAGAACCTCACTAATCCAACGACAAACCAGGCAGCTATTTGGTTCCTGGTATTTTATTTTTCATTTTTAACCTAAAAATAACTCTGAATTCTCTAAGTGTATATCTAGCGTGAAGTCAGTTCCATGACTCGCATTAACTTTCGTATAAATCAATAGTATTCAATCTATGGATCATGTCGTCATTCATGGGTTCTCATAGGAGCACTTTTAAGGGAATTTCTTGTATTTCAAAGAAGAGGGGAATGGTTATCTCAGTCTTTGAAATACTTTAAAACTGAAGTAATACAAGAAAGTTCACTATGTTATAAAGATGCTTATTACACCCAGGGGCGGATATGCAGGTTGTGTGACGGCGATCTATAATATACATACCCTTTTTAAACTTATTCGAATGTACCATTTAAACACTAGTACGTTTTAATTGATTTGCATTCGTAGGCCGAAATGCATAAGAATTACTTTTGCAATCCTGTGAACAAATTATTAGCACTACACACACCAAAATCTACGCAGGTCATGCGACCGTGACCTATAACATACAACCTCAATTTGAGCTCAATCGACTGCGCCGTTTAGACACTAGTGTTAAGACAATGAGTATGGTCGATAGCCAAAGTGTGAAGGTACCGCGTTCGGACATACTGCGCGGCTGTCGATCTACGGTCTACAGATTAGGACGGTTTTCTGCCGATGCAATAGCGCACTTTCAAGAATTTCTATCCATAGACCATAATGTAAACGAATTCTTTTTTACAGCTCTTAACAACTTTCCTTTTTTGCACCCCGAGTTTTAAGTCAGAAGACATCTGGGTTGACAAATTTTTGTGATGTCGTGTGAGTTACATAATCCCCGTGAATCAAAGTCAAGTCACTGTCAGTCAAAATGTTCCTGTAGAACTGGCGAAAATCGTATTTTTTATCTGAATGTTCCTTTTAATTACTATTTAGCCTTACTTGCCGGGCCGTAGCAACAAACTGCTAAAATGTAAGATGTAGTTATTTGTTCAAAGTAAATACAGGACTATAACAAGCTTGAATTTTTCCTAGTTGGCTGTATTATTTTTTTTAAAGTTAAAATCTGAAACACTTAAGAACACAGTGCGTATTTAAAATCTGAAACACAGATTTTAAATACGCACTTGAGTACTATGTATTAAAAGCATATCATAGTCCATGCTTCTTCCCTAGTTTTCTTTCTTATTTCATTAATTTGAAAAGATAACATTATTCATTGTGCTGTATTTTTTTTCCTTGCTCTATAAAACACATCTTTGGATTCTAAATCTATCATTAAATCACCTACTAAAACTGTTTTACAATACATACTGTTTTACAAGCATATTCCAACTATAATTCAGCATTTTAAATACTGTTTGGAATGTGCAACATAATTCATGAGTGTGCCGTGTTTGTCTTTCTTGCTCACAAACCCTTCTTCAAAATTGAAATCTATATTAAAAATGCCCACCAAAACTGTTTAAGAATCTTTCTCAAGCATATTCTAACTATACTTCACCTTTATAAATACCATTTGGAAAGTGTATCGTAATCTATGAGTGTACCATATTTGTCTTCCTGTTCCATAAAACACATCTTCGGAATTGAGATCTATATTAAAATCACCTTCTAAAACTGTTTTACAATTTTCGCCAGGCATATTCTAACTATACTTTTCCTTTGTAATAATCTGTCGCGTTTGCCAGTTTCTAGCCAAATTTGGAAGATATCACAGAGCTTGGTTTGGTTTTGAAGACGTATTTTTGACACCAAACTTGGCGATCAATTATCAAAAATTGCAAACCTTGTGCGACTTTCAACATTTTTTCTCCCCTTCCCCTTCGCTTTATCTGGCAATCACATTTGAAAAGTGCCTCGCCGTGACAAGGCATGTAGACAAAGACAAATTATGTCGACGCTGAAAAACATGCTTGATTTTAATAGTACTGTAGTTCTAACAACGAGAGAGTGTGAGGATTCGAAGCGTGAAGAAACTAGTCCTTGTACTAAACAGTGAATGTCTGTCATACATACCTTACACATTACTGTTAACATTTAAATGAAAAATAGCGTCGTGTAATACTTATATGTACTGACTGAGCATAAATAAAATTATTTTGACTCTCAATTTTCTCACTTTTGTTCATTGAAGCTTTACTCGCGGATCCAGAACTGTCACTAGCAAATTATTGCCCTGTTGTGGTTAACGTGAATCATAGTACACATGATTAAGCACGCATGAGGTACTCAAACGTGAGACACTCATATTTCTAATGAACAAGCTGTATCATTTTCGAACACTTCATATTACCAATCCCCCCCCCCTTCCGAAAAAATTGTAACGAGAATGATCGGCTCATGTCGGCAATTATAAAAGAACGATATCACTTTTGGTATTAAACACGTAAACCAGTATGTCTCTTAAAATGTATTAATGTTGTCGAAATTCTCTTCAGATTCCAAAACTTTTCACTACCTTGACCAGAAATGTAGAGGGTAATTTATTCGGGGTAAAAATATGCATTAGTTTCGGGAATATATAAATGTAATTTCTGCAAGACATAAAAATCTAAAAGCTCATGGTAACTGATCTAAAAATTTCGGCGTCGACGGGGATATATATCCATTGCTACGCCTCTAATTTCGACTTCCTTAATTTCATTTTATTAATAAACCAACAAATTTATTTTTTCATTTAAAAAAGAAAAAGAAAACAAGAAACAGTTGAAACACAAAAAAATAATCTTCACCCTTCAAAACGTCCCTGAAACCTCTGCCCATTTAAAACTTTCATTGACACCCTCTGAAATCTCGGCTTAGACGATTAAATAACCCAGATAATAAAAAACGATTTCCCTTCAATATCCAAAACTCCAGAGTCAGACTGACAACCGCGGGATAAGCCAAAACGCTGAGACTTTCCACTTCATCCAAAACAGTTTTTACAATCGTAAAAAGGTGGCATGTCCCAGCTGACTGTGCCCCAGAGATGTTTAAATTTTTTATTTAAAAAGTAAACAGAAATAGAAGAAGAAATCTGTTAAAAGTGCGAAATGTTATTTTCGATCCCGAATACGTCCCTGGAATAATATAGACCCATTGAAAACTTAACTGACTCCTTTTGGAATCTCGGCTTTAGAATTTCAAGTAATTTAGCTCATGCACCCACTATTAGAAAAAAAAGTTTTTTTTCAAGATCATGTACACAGGGCCCTTGCTAAAGGGAGAGGTGGGGTAGGGGGAGGTGGGGTAGGGGGAGTCTGCCCTCTAATACTCGCAAAATTCTGTTAAACTTGGCAAAATTAGACTCCTAATTGGCAAACTTGGTAAAAAAAAATAAATAAATAAAATAACGAAAACCATAATTCATTTCTCATACGCTTGACAAAATTACACAAATCCAGTTGGCAAAATTAAAAGTGGTAATATAGTTGATAAAAAAATTAATAAGTTGGTAAAAACCGATATTTGACTTGGCAGTTTATCTCCCCTCCTTAAATAAAGCCTTAGCAATGGCTTTGTATGTACCCCTTTATATACCCTTATATTATTCAATATACCCCTATCATACTGTCTGACTCGCGACTCCTGGACATAAGCGTCGGCACAAAATTTTCCGATGCAGGGGTGGGGGGAGGACAAAGATTGTTTCAACATATGGTTATCGTATTGGAAAAAAAAACTAAAAAGCAGAGAAAAAACGGCATATAATAATCTAGGGGGGAGGCAAATGATCCCCTTGGCCTATGCTTCCGAAGCCCTTGCTCCTGGACAGCCCCTATGTCCGCGTGTGTGCTACATACAAAACATAAGTAAGGGTGGCTCTCACGCAACACTTATCTTACACCCTCCTCTCAGTCCGAAAAGCCGTTGATTCGGATCAGAAATCTTTAAGATATTTGAACCGTTAGATCTTATACCGTATTTAAATATATTGACACCAATATGTTATAATTTGTAACGAAATGTTCCAATATTATTGCATATAGTTATGTAGCTATAACGGTATGAAAATATCGTTCTGTTCCTTTAACGTTATGGTCTCATACCGTATTTAAAACGTTATTCAGCGAAATGCTATATTCTATAACTAATTGATACTGTATCGTTATTAAATAGTTAGGTGAGTTTAACGTTATAAACTAAGCGTTAGCATGAGTAACCGAATGCATTCTGTTACTTTTTGTTCAGTTTCTGAGTATAACACAAAACGGAATAATGTTATAATAAGTATACCATTGAATAACGTTATTCTGAATAACGTTATTGCAATAACGGATTCATTTGCGTTCTGTAGATTTGTTAGGGTACGATAATAAAATACAAAATGTAACGTAACTAATACATAACGAAAATCAAGCAGTTATTTGTACATATAAAAATTGTATAACGAATTATTTTGTTACAAGGCCGAATAACGTTACAATTTTGTTACGTTAAGTTACGGATCCCTGGTATTTACCCACCCCACATCACTGCGTCTAAGTACTTTTCCCCACGAACCCATCTTCTAATGAGAGCGCGAGTGTTTTCCCCTATCAAACAGGTGGTAGAAAAGTCTAGTCTAAGTTTTAGCGTTGGGATTCCATCTGCCCCTATCCGCACGTTTGGCCTTAACAGGCCGGAATTGTTGGTCTCTTTATTAAGGGAGCACCTAGTAGGTGGAGCAACGTCGCCCCCTATGAAGGGATGGACATGGCAACCACGCCCAGTCGGGGATCGGACCCTGGCCACCGGGAGTTGAACCCGAAACCGGAGTACGGTGCTATAACCACCAGAAAACTCGGTCGAGAGCTGTTTACTGTTCCCAAATGTAAAGCGCACTCTTTATTTTAAAATAGATCTTAGTAAAATAAAATTCGCTTACTCATCAAATTTCGTAAATAAGGTAAAGAAAACAGTAGAATATGACTACAAAAATTGAACGAACGGAAAATGATTTCTTCTGAGTGGACGAATTTTGCCGATAACTGCGGAATCTGCAACATTCATTCTGCTTAGTAGTGAAGAGCACCATTCAGGGGCCAAACCCGAAGATAGCACCAAGTCAGTTGCACTGAAGTCAAGTCAACCATGTTTCAGAATAGCTTTTATACTAAACCAAATATGCAGACACGATGATGAGCTGGACAGTGTATGCTTTGGAAAGAGGGGAAACATGGCATTCTTTTGAGCGATTTTTCAGTTGATAGTATTGTAGTATGAAACTGCACTTTTTAAAAGCAAATTATTAGAATAACTATGTTGTATAATGGAAAAAGTTAGGAAATTGTCATGGAATATTTTACAGTATTTAGTCATGACTGCTTATTTATCACTATCATTTATTTTCAAGCAATCAATTATAGCAATCAATAATGTTTTTATAATAGATTCATGCAGTATAAATATGTATAAAACTTTTTAAAAGCTAATTTTCAAATGTAACCTTCAATAATGTTAAATATTTTCATTTTTAACATGTTTAATTAAATCAGCACTCATAAATTGAAACTAAAATCAATTCCTTGGATAATTTTGCATGCTTGTACAGTATTTTTAAGTCATGTCTCGGCAGCCAATCAGATTTGTCCCGCCAGTAGCAGGGCCGATCGCACGGGCGGGGGGTGTGGGGGGGTGAGACACCCCCCACTTAAAATGCAGTCGGTAAAATTGCTATTCCGGACTTTCAAAACTCATTATTCTAGTATTCAAAAGAGTTTTTAATCGGCACTTTTCCTAACTTTTGTCCCTTTGACTTCCTACTTCCAGTGCATACAAAATCGAGTGAGAATTCCTTTCTTATTCGCATCAGTCAAAACAAAGAAGTGGGAATGAATAAAGAGCACTCGGCACTGGGTAGCCAGATACACAAAAGGGGGGTGTCGGAGAATCAGCTATCTGCAATTGACACCACGTACGTCCCATGACACCTGTCTCGGCATGACAAATAGTCATCTCACATGTCCATAGTAATCTAATTAAGAGTCTTCTGTGCACATTTCTGTGGGAGACATACTGTGTATGAGAACAAGAATGTTCCAGTCTCATATATTGCCCTGAGACAAACTATGAAATACCACTCTGTATGAAGTAAAAATAACGCAAGGAGGCCGCAACTGGCCTGAGGCTGTCGCCACCCTTTGGTCCAGCGTGGTCTTTTCTGGGAAATAGATGTATTTTCTTTGCTTCTTCGAAATGCATGGAAAAAAGAAATTCGCTTGTACAGTAGAAAATAGTGTGTCCCCTATTCCGGTTAGCTCGGTTAGCTAGACAGCAACCGAGCCAAAGTCGAACATATACACTGTCTACCAATAAGTATTTGGACACCTGTCATAGAAAAGAAAAACTATATTCAAAATCAATAGTTGGTAGAGCCTCCACGAGAGGCAATTACAGCGTGAACCCTCCGGGGCAAACTTTCCACAAGTCTTTGTATTACAGCTAGTGGTATTGTCTTCCACTCGGCTTGGAGTAGACATAGAAGTTCCTTCACCGATTTGGACGGGTAGTGCACCCCTTAATTCGGAGATCCAACTAGTCCCAGAGGTCCTCGATAGGGTTCAGGTCTGGGCTCTGGGCAGGCCAGTCCATTCGATGAACTCCATTGGCACCATACCAAGCCTTGGTTAACCTCGAAACATGACAACTGGCATTCTCGTCCTGAAAGTAACAGGGGTCCGACCAGTAAAACTGCCACACGTAGGAAGCACAAAGTCATCCAAAATAGTGCAGTAGGCATCGGTGTTGAGCTTACCATGGTCCCATTGCATACCAAGAGAAACACCCCCAGACGATAACTCCCGCCGAACTTGACTGTTGGCACAATGCATTCTGGCAGGAGACGTTCTCCAGGCAGACGCAAGACCCAGACCCTGCCATCAAAACGGTAAAAGGTGAACCTTGATTCGTCGCTCCAAAGAACCCGTTTTCACTGATCTACGGTCCAATTTCGATGTGCGTTGCACCACATTAACCGGGCAGCGCAGTTGGACTTTGTGATCAAAGGCTTATGGGCTGCAGCACGACCATGAAAACCAAGCAGATGTGCTTCCTTACGGATGGTATTCATTGAAACAATACTCCCGGATGCCTGTTGAAACTCCTCGCGGATGAGGGCAATCGGTTGGGTGCGGTTCTTCCGAATTTCTCTGGACAGCACTCGTCGGTCTCTATCTCCCAGTTTCGTTGGTCTGCCGACTCGGGGCACATTCAGACTATCACCGTTCACCTTCCACTTCTTAATCACATAGGCCACTGTCTATTTTGGGTACTTCAGATCGCTAGATATGTCCCTTAAGGATCGGCCACATTTGTGATACCCGATAATTATACCTTTTTCGAAATCAGAGAGCTCCGAACTGCGCGGCATCTTGCATGCGACTAATGCCGATGATATTGCTTACACGATATATACCGGCGGAGGCCGTGACGTACCTCAGGACCGCAGATATCGTCATTTGCATAGGTGTCCAAATACTTATTGGTAGACAGTGTACTTGGAGGAGCCTTTGCGTACCTTGGAATCTAAATCCTAGCATACCTTAATAAGAAGAAAACCATCTTTCGCTTTTAAGATATAATTAATACACCAATTTGGTAAAAATAAATTTAAAAAAATTTTCTGGCACTGAACAAAATGAATTAAAAGCTTGCTGCAGTGTGCATTTAAGACTGAAGATTGAAACCAAGTTGTAAACAAAAACACGAAACAAGTTTTAAACAAAAGAAAATGACAAAAAGTGCAGTGCACAAAATGTGATATGTAGTCGTTTTGATAATGACTAAAAGAAGACGTGAAATAATGGAAAGAGAATGTCCATACAAACTGTTGAAGCTCCGTCAAATCCATTCTCCAAGAAAAAGATCATCACCGATCTGGTAACTATATATTTAGATTATATTTGTACTACTTTTTATTATGATTTACTTTCATATCATTAATGTAGAAATAACCCCAATTTTGTAATTTAATTTGATTTTAGAAAAATGATAGGTAAGTTATAAGAGATAAAATGCAAGAGTATAGATCACAGGCCCGTTAAAATAGGAAGACATGGCAGAGCAAATAGTGGGGGTCACGACCTTATAGATTAGGCTTTAGTGCAGTACTTAAAACAATATTTTAGTTTCTTGTTGGCTTTAAAATGTTCACTACCATCGTTCCTAAGACAGAATGGCAGAAATTTCTCCCTCCTGTGTAAATCGTTGCTTCCCGGCATGGGTCTTTGAATGCCCTGGCAAGGCTGTGACCAGAGCAGAAACATTCTAAGACTCATGCCGGAAAGCAACGATGGACGCAGGAGGGAGGAATCTCGCCCGTCGCGTCTATAGCAACGCCGGGAGCGAACAGTTAACTGTTCGTCGTGCAATAGCATTCTTTCCAACATCTAGCTAAGAAAATCCAATAGATTTATGCAGTATCCTAAGCTTAAAGTCATAATTACTTATCTAAGTCACAAAACACTCTTCGAATTTTTTCACACATTAAATTTCGCTATTTATCCTATGTATTTTTTAAAAATATAATTTGACATGACAAGGCATCGTTATGGTTTTTAAAGTGAAAAGTTTGTTTTTTATAACAGCGTATGTTTGGAACTTCAATCACACATAAGGTCGCGATATTAAAAATAAAATTTGTAAAAGAGCTCAGAAATAGAATTCTTTTAACATAAAATGAATAAAACTTCAAAGTTTCTTACGTTCACAAGTTTTTTTTTTTCCCTTGAATGTTCAAAATTTTACAAAATATCTGCTTTTTAGACTGAAAAAAAAGTAGTAAAATTTTGGGACTTTGAACTCAAAAAATGTTACAACTAAACGATTTGTCATCGAATTCTGAAAATTTCAATAATCCTTCACAAATGAGTTATCAATATGAGCACAAATCTTTATCATTGGACCAAAATACTATGGTATATTTGTCCATATTGAATGAATAGACCCAGAGAGCGGTAATCTTTCAGAACTGGGGGAGAAATAAATGTATCGATTATTAAAGCTTTAAAATGTTAGAAAACCAGGAGATTTTTAAATGTAAAATCAGGAGACTAGGTGAAACCATCAAAATCCGGTAGTCTCCTGAAAAACCCATTAGAGTTCGCAGGTATGCAATAGTATATAGGCAAATAAGACTGCTGGAAAGTGTTTTATAATCAGTGCTCTCGGTATGGCTTCCTTTCCATTTTTTAAGTTAATGTAAAGACTCCCCCCCCCCCCAAACTCACTTCCGCCAACCAAACTACGGCACTGATAGTTTTGTACAGATAAGCAAATATTTTATTCAGTCCTGGAGAGAATATTTCATGACTAAATTAAAAGTTATGAATATTTTATGAAAATTTAATTACTTAGAGTCAGGATGTAACCATCCGTTGACAACAAAAATGTGGATTTTTGTTGGCAAAGTGATAATAATCGAGCCTTTTTATGGAAAATTCCGCGTTTTGCGTACCCCCTCCTGCAATTTATTAATGTAATACCCTTTATTAATGTAAAAACCAGATTGATCATTAATGCGTAAATAATGTGAATCCTCTGAAAGTCGAACGCTTGGGGCTACCTCCTTCAGTAGAACTTACAGAGGTATTTATGCTGTTTCTATATTATGGGCACGTTCTGTTCCTCGGAAAACTGTCTAATATAGGGAGGTGACCAACTTGGGAACTGAATCGGCAAATGTATTTTTTCAGTCGGCAATTTACCTCTCTTCACCCCCCGCCCAAGATTTTCTTCTCCCCCCCCCCCCCCCGCCTCCTTAAGATCGGCCCTTTCCAGCAGGTTTTAGCCGCCTGCATTGTAGGCGTCTATTTCAGAGGTAGATCACGAGAAAATAGTGCGAGTGCGAGTTGAAATAAGGAAAAAGTATATATACCTTATCACGCCCTCCCCTCCCCACCCCATACAGACAGAGTAAGTAAATTTTTTTAAGTGGAAAATGCTTATCAAAATGCTTATAGGGGAAGGGTGGGCAAAATGGAGTGGTAGGGCAAAACGGGGTTGTTGGTTTTTCCCACTTACCAAGTTCTGCCATTTGTACGCCATTCCTATAGTTTGTGTTTAAAGTGTCTATTTTTCATTTTCACGTGAGATACTGCTTGCGGAGTCACAGAAAAATACGCTCCTAAGGTTTAATACTTGTTTCATTACCCTGTTAGGATATCTTTTAGGGTATCTTTTTGTTAGATTCGCATGCAGATACTAAAGTGGCATATACACTTGCTAAAAGTGATATTATTTAAGAAAATTGCATGAAAAATCTCGAGTATAATCTCGAATAAAATCTCGAAATATCTCGAGGTGAGGCAAAATGGGGTACTACGCTAACGTCACAAAACGAAGGATGTCGGACACTTCACGTCGCGTTGCTATTCTGCCAATACATGACACATCGTCAGTGATTCAGATCATGTATATATTATATGCTCTTACTGTAGCGATATATCTGCAAGATCAACACAAGGAGAAAGATGAATCAAGTGCAGTGCATGTAACAAATGGGCTCGTGACTTGTGCGTTGGTGTTGACGAGAATGATGAAAAGTTAAAATATGAACTACGTACTACTATGTGAACTATGTGCTATGCGAACTGTGTTCGTACCCATTTTGCCCTATCCCACAGGGCGAAATTGGGTAGTTTGCAGCTTTGGATATATTGTGATACAGATTCCAAAATATCCAGCGTATTACAAGTTTCAATTTTGCAGAATAACAATAAAGACTGCAAAACTGAAATAAATACTGTTTATTTAATTCTTTGTAATTGTCACAGGGTTATTGGGCAGAATAACCTTCAGTACTCCATTTTGCCCACCCTTACCCTACAACTTTAGCTCAGTATGGCTTTTGTGCTAAGTAGCCACATATGCTAATTCCATAAACTGAGAGAGACGCCAAGTTTGGAGCACCCATGAAGTGGATCGTGCATACTTTAGATAGGGAAAAACATATCTTTTTAATGCAGCGGCATAGCCAAGGAGGGGGTGGGATAGGGGGGTCACACACACCCCATGAGGATTTTTTTGCGGTACAAAATGCATATTCTTCACTCCTTTATCACATATATGTATACATATATGCGAGTTACCGTAGTCGTAACCCCCCCCCCTCCCCATGAAAAATTTCTGGCTACGCCACTGTTTTAATGGATAGTGTTAAAATAAAATAGAATGCGCATATTTTTTAATAAAAGTAAATCATTAAAAGAACTGCTATATGGTAGGAAGAGGTTTTAAATTAGATGGTGGGACCATCGTGACGAGCTACCGTTGGCTGCCTGTGTAATTCTGGAATTTATAGGTTATAGAGAGAAAAAACTTTGAACTTGGCATATCTTCAATATTTCGTGCCTTTATAACTTTAGAATTAAGAAAGACTCATTATCATGCTCAGTAATTTACTAGTCTTGAATACCATAAGGCTTCTCTAACTCAGTCTCATTAAAGTAATTTTCTAGAGTACAGAGCCAAGAATTTGTTGTTTGAATTGAAAGTAATATAATGTAATCTATATGCAGATTTGCACCGACAGTGTGGTATAAATGAAGTCTACTCTACTTGTGTGAATCCATGTAATGATTGCTTTGCAAAAGGAAGATGTGAATATGATGCTTGTACACCTGGGTGTGATTGTAAGCAGGGATTTTTCAGAAATCAGAAAGGAATCTGTGTACCAGAATGGGATTGCCATAAACGTAAGTTATCAAATAAAACGTATAAAAACAGATTATACTTTTAGCAATTATTTTCGAATTTTTCACAAACTTATCTGCTATTTCGATTATACTACACACGTTTTAAAAAAGTTAACGGGGCAAATTTAAAAGAATGTCAATTTTTGATTTTCAGAATATTTTTATTGAAATTGCAAATCTCACCGTGTCTTGGTGCCACAAAAACAAAGACTCTCCACTTCAACCTTTAATCTTGTTAGCTCTTTTGCCTAGTGAATAGGGCATGGGCCTACGTACGGCCAGCTTAGCCAAAAAAATGCGTGCCTTCACAGAAGCAAAAGTGTTAAGCGAGGAAAAAAAGGTTCGAGAACATAGTAAGCCAGCTTGGCGATAGCACCAGGAGCAAGAAAGAACAGTCGCCAATTAAATCGAGAAATTATAAAAATTCCAGTTGGCAGTAGGAGATAATTCAGTAGTAATAAAATTTAAATGTAGATTCGCCAAAAAAGGATGGTTAGGAGAGTTTGCAACTTAAAAAATTTTGTTGAAGGCCTGTGGGAAAATTCTGGGGAGAATGAAGAAACGCCACATGGGCTAAGCAAAGAAAAATAACACTTTAACGATGAAGTCCAAAGTAATTTACAAAACGGAATTAAAATAGCATAGCAGTTAGAAAGATGGGAATTTAAAAAGTTATTAAATTCATAAGATGTACGCTCATAACGCGGCAGGCAGCGTGCTTTACTACATCTTCCACCCCACACTAGGATTGCCCCTAGTTTAAGCTTCAGGGCTTCTGTGCTTAAACTAATCATGGAATGCACTCTCTCAGAAGCATATACTGTATAGTCGTTGTAATTTTCTTTTAACCTGGTATATTAACAGATTAAATAAATACATTAAATTTGCTTCCACTGCAAATTATTGAATTTTTCAAGAGAAGCCAAATTAAATTAATTTTAAATGGAAGTCTTATTATTTCTTTCGTTTCATACATTTTCTAGATAGCATCAGTCATTCTATAGACTGCTTAGAGAAACTATATCATATTTCATACATTGCTGGTAACCCACAAGTATATAAAAGCCATATTACACAGCTGTTTCAAAATGTCATTTTCATCGGGGTTTTCCCCGTTGAAGTAGAACGAAAAGCGCCTTACACTAGTGTATCAACATGGTCTGTTCAGCTCCAAGGAGAAATCCGAGAACGAAATTGGAAAGCTGCGTATCCACTTGCACAGCCTCTTGACCAGCTGCCTCATACAGAGCGTGCCATTGGCTGCTGGAAGTACAGCTAAGGGGGGAAAATGCCCGCTTACTCCTTATTTGGCCGTTGTTCGCCGTACAGCAAAGTTATTGATACCATTCGTTTACAAATAACGTATAATCTCTTATCAATTTAATTTGAATAAGTGGCCGTTTTTTCATATTTAATTCTCAATCAACTTCGTTTGTTTCAATGACAATTTTGACTTTATTAAACGAAAGAAAACCTTCAAATTATCCTAAATATAAGTTTCACCAATTTCTTATATTAATTTCCGTCCATACTGCGAATTCTTTTTTTGCGCGATTTTAAGGAGTTTTCTGCAAATTGAAAAACGCTATTTGTAAGTTACCGGACTTTTCGCCTTTCAATTTTATTTCGCTCGCGAGAGTTAAATAAATATTATTTACGAGGAATACACTGTTTCTAGTCTTAAAGTCTTTTGTACGGAGAATATCAGGGGTAGAAATTAGAATATTTAGTCAACGGTCCAAATGACCCGTGACTCCATAACTTCCTTGGTCCCTATGCATGATTTGAAAATAAATAAATAAAAAGCAAAGCGACTGCAAACGATTTTGGAAAACTTTTTCATTTTGAAATTAATATTGAGTATTTGAAGGTTCTCTTAGACAGGGGAAATTTTGCCAGGACTGACAGGCTATTCTCTGTTCTTCTGACTGCAAGCATGAATGTTACTCAGTTACGGTCAAATTAAAGAATGATTTCATGATTGAAAATTTATTTGTCTGAATTTCATGCGGAAACCGCAATTACTTTTTTGCCAACCCAATATTTTATCACTGTGTTTTTTATTTCATTTTCTTCATTTAATATTATCGTCTGTAGTGAGCAATATTTTTATTAAGCTGTTGCGATATTTTATTTTAATTTAAAGTCTGATAAAAATTGAAACAACAAAAATGTGATTTCGAATTGCAAATTGAAATGAATTTTGAATGTTTGATAAAGTATGGGGAAGTCCAAAGACCTGGTGTTTCAGATATTAAAAAAGATCAAATTCATGCCTGGAATGTTGAGGATTTTAGTTTTTTAGAAACAGTACACTGTATTGGAAGACATACATCAACCACATCTAATTCTATAAATGAAAAATGTTTTATTTGGGGAGGGGGATAGCTGTGGACGCAACAATAGACTCTTTATAGAATCTACCAAATTATATAGAATCACCACCAAACTGTACAAACCTCCAATTTATTTGATTAAAAATTGCTATTTTTTAATACCGCTAAATTTTACAAATTTTGGGGCAAAAGAAATCAAATTTACATTTATTTTGCGCGATTTTAGAACAAATAGTCATTTAATAAATTTATAGATTGTATAACTCATGAAAATAAGACATTTTAATTAATATAAATTGAACTACTGAACGTAAGAATTTGAAATTTACCATGTAAAATTACTTTATGCATCTATTTGCATCGAAATTTGGCTAGGTTGCTATTTATATTTTTTAAATATTAATTTAAAAATCCATAATTCATATTAATATTTTATTACGAATTATAATAATAGTAAATATTGTTTGTCTCGTTTAGTTCTAATAGTACGAATAAAAACCAGCTTCTTAATATCAATATTATATGAGATATGAATAAAAGTGGGGAGAAATATTTTAACATATGGGGAGGGGATTTGGAAGCTCATAACTCACTCATTTTCAGTTCACATTTATAGAAAATTGGTATCCGGTGTTAAAATGAGCTAAATTTTTGAAATATGAAGTGAAATCTGGGGGTTGCCTTTGGAAAAAAAAATTTGGTGCGAATTTAAATATGGAGATGGCTCCTTATGCAAATTTTATGTATAGCAAATTAAAGCACACGTTAATCGTAAACGATTGGTGTATCTAACTTTTCTTTACGACGAACGGCGGCCAAATAAAAAAAGCCAGTGTACGTCCCCCCCCCCCCCCTAGCTGTAGATAAATCTCTACTTGAGCCACGTAATGGATCATCGAGGCAGCAGGCCTCAACCCAAGCCACGGTTTTTTCAGTGTTCATCAGGCTATCTTTATGCAGTTTGCCACATTCGAGCATATATACAACCGCCTCCACTACAGACACGGCTCACACTAAGGTGCCTTTCAGCAATACCTCCTAGATATACAAAGCCTAATAATTAAAGCTTTGACGTCATCGATAGGCCTACGAAAATGAAGTCATCGCATTTCTATTAACACAAAGTAAAACAATTAAAAATTTGTGGTGAATTTACTGACGCATAAAAAAATTTAATGATTTGAAATAGAACATTAATTTTACGACAAGTGACAATTTTTAACCATCACTAAATATAGAATCTGACAAGAAAAAGTTTATAATAAATGTATCAGAAGGGTATTTTTATCTTTAACTTCTAATTAATTATAAATATTGGATAATTTTAAATATTGGTAGCATTCACCAGAAATTTTAAATAGTTTTACTTTGTGAAAATAAAACTGTGATCACGTCAATTCCATATTCCTAGTGATGACGCCAAAAGCTTGAGTTGTTAGGCTTTCTATATGTAGGAGATGTTGCATTGAGCGTGTACGTTTACTGACGTGATTTGGCTCGCCGTGCGGCTGCCTCGTTTGGTTCAAGTAACTACAAGCGTCGACTTGCCTGCGCAGTCTCCATTTGTTCTGACACAGGTCGAGGTAGCTGCTTAGCCCTTGGTAGCTTCTAGTGGATACGTTACATAAAACACTAAGGCATAGTATGACTTTTAAGATAAAGGGAAGATAGTTACAGAAAATCAATTCATAAGCTGAAATCGTTTGCTTCGAAGAGAGACAAAAATAAAAATATAGTTTAAAAAACCAAAAAACACGCTTTAGTGATAAATTGAACTAGCTAAAAAGCGAAAAAAATTCTTAATATAGAACTAAATTAATGAACGAAAAATAGTATTATTGTGAAAAAAGCATGGGGCGCTTTGTGCTATATTTTTTGTATCATTTTTGTACTAATCATACCGATCGAATATTCTCAAGAACTGATATAGGGAGCACCCCACGCTTTTTTCACAATAATACTATTTTTCGTTCATTAATTTATTTCTATATTAAGAATTATTTTTCGCTTTTTAGCTAGTTCAATTTATCACTAAAGCGTGTTTTTTTTTGGTTTTTTAAACTATAATTTTATTTTTCACTTTTTAGTTCAATTTGCTATAAAAGCGTGTTTTTTAGTTTTTTTAAAACTGTATGTATTTAAAAGTTATTTTTAATTTTCGATATCTCTCATAAGACATACAGTTTACAATGAATTAACAAATAATGTAGTTACACTAAGCTACACTTGGAAAGTACTACTGTGAGATAATTTATATTCACTGTACACCAGTGGCGTAGCCAGGATTTTATTTCGGGGTGGGCTGGGAATCAAATTTAAAGCTAAAGTTCGATTGCAAGCTAAATATCAAATTGTAAGCTAAGTAAAGGGTCCCATGTCGGGGGGGAGCAGGCCCCTGAGCCCCACCCTCTTGCTACGCCCCTGCTGTGCACCAAAGTATTAATCAACCTGCAGTTAAATGCTACCTTCCTCACTAAAAAGGAAAAATAGGTCTCTAATCAACAAATAAAAGCGTGTTAAAAAGAATGGCCTTAACATGTTCTTGTACTCAACTCTTCCATAATGTGATGGATCGCGATATTTTGTAAAAATAAAAATATTGCCGTACCCAGTATTCAAACCTAGGTTTTTGCGGCTACAACGCAATGTACTAACCACTATACGATCACGGCCACAGTAAAAAAAAGGTTTTCTTAAGTTTGTAATCTTTGGAAGTGTTGTACTTTCAATCAGGATAAGAAATGAGGAAATTATTTAATCCTGGCGATCCTGATCAGGATAATGAGACAAACTTATAAAATTATTGTATTGTCAGCAGTTCTCCATAAATGTACAAAGTTTAAATTAAATCTGACCCTTTAAAGTGTGCCAAATTTGAGTTCAAAGGAGTCGGTTACAAACATACATACAGGTGAAGCTAATAAATAAACGCGTGTTAAATTCAGGATAATGGGATAAACTTACCAAATTATTGTATTGCCATCGATCCTTGATATATCTACAAAGTTTAAATTAAATCTGACCTTTTAAAGTGGGTCAAAATCGAGTTCCAATGAGTCGGTTACAAACATACAAACAGGTGAAGCTAATAAAAGAGTGTTAAAAAAAGGTAAGCAAAAGTAGTATATTTACTACAGCAATAAAGTACATACAATACATTTTCTTAATAGAATGCAATGAAGATGAAGTATATCTGGAGTGTGGACCATCCTGCCGAACCACTTGTGAAAACTACAAAATTTTACTCTACCATGCTTGCAAGCAAGAATGTAGATCTGGATGTTTCTGCAAGGAAAATTACGTTTTAGGACCTGACAATAGATGTGTCTTTGTAGAGCATTGCCCTCGAAGTAAGATCTTAAAAAATGATTTTTTGAAGGGTAGGGAGAGAAAAAAATAGAGTGATTTAATTTAGAGTCCTGTAATTTAACAATACATATTATCATCTAAAATCTGCTCATAATTCAGAAAAAGTAAATTAAAAATAAAATAGAGAATTAAAATTAATTATCGGCTAGAATACCGTGAATTAAATGAGAGAGAGAGGGGAGAGACGGAAAAAAAGATAGAAAGGGGAGAGGGAAAAGAGAAGAAGGGACATAGAGAGAAGGAGGAAGAAGATAAGGTTTGTATTTGTTATTGGAGTCAGAATAGTAGGAAATCTCATTGGAAATGTTGCAAGTTGAGAAGGATGTATAGATCATAGCTTTGGAATACCTCGTGCTGTCCAACTCATTCCGGAGTTTTATTTGGATGTAAAGTAGATATGAACTAAATTCTCCCCCTTCCCTAGTAGATATATACCTCCAAAAAGACAATATCCATTTCTGCTTACATTCCACCTTTAACAAATTTCTTTCATAGGTTAAGGGACTAGCAGCAAAAGAAAAGAGATATCCATTGTTAATTTATGGTTTTTTACAAGTTACTAGAAAACATCGTTTATGCTGGACAAGTCAAAAGTCAAACATTGGCGCAACTGCCCCTCTGCGGGGCTAAGGCCTGCGCTGCTCGCGACTATGGCCTTTGGGGTGCGGATGCATATGCCTCGGCCAGGTGGTCAGCCTGACGCGAAACCCCCAGTGTTTGACCCCAAGCAAGCTTGGTCCTTATTTTATCGACCCACTCAAGGGATGAAAGGCTGAGTCGACCTAGTCTTGCCCAGCCCGGGATTCGAACCCCGAACCTGTGGGACGGCAGCGCAGTGCATTAACCATTACACCACTGGGCTTCTGTGTAAGAAAAGACCGTAACTAAAAACTTGAATGGCATATACACTGGTCTTCAAAAATTAAGAAAACATTACAAAAATTGCGATAACTCGCTCAAAAATAAGCCAGTCCCTATGAAATATGAATATGTTGTCGAATAAATGTTAATGAGTAAAGCTGCAATATGCAAATTGCTCGCGTTAGAACCAGAATAAATTAATTACTAGAAGCAAAAAGCTGCATTTTTGAGATCAAGCCTGCAACTTTTGCTGTGACTATAAGGTAAGAAATCGGGGATAGCCAATTCGTAGCAATGATCTCCAGGCATCATTTGTTAGAAGAACTGCGATGGAGTGCTATTGGGAAACTAGAGGCAGGACAAAGTCCGACACGAGTGGCCAGATGGCTAAATGTCAGTCCGTCTGCAGTTCATAGACTTTGATAACCATGTCTAACGACAGATTCGGCATCCAGGAGGTTCAGCCAAGAACGGCCAACTGTTACGACAAGCGCCGATGGCAGATATTTGTCTTTATGTGCACGAAAGAATAGAACCGTTACTCCGGCTCAACTCAGATCCTTCCTAGCTGTAGCCATCGGAAGTTTGGTGTCAACTTCAACCGTGCGTAGAAGGCTTCACGATGGTGGTCTGTACTAGTGGTGTGTCGTTCCGACCGGAACGGGTCCGGAGGAACAGATCTGACTGTGGAACGGGTCTGGAGCGGATCCATCTCTAAAAATGGACCCGGTCCGGATCCGGATCCGCTCCTTTCGGTCATTTGGATCCGGACCCGTTCGTTTCGTTCATCTGGCTCCGAAATCAGTCATTTGGGTCCGGACCCGGTCCTTTCGTTCATCTGGTTTCGAAGTCAGTCATTTCTGTCCGGATCCATTCATTTCGGTCATTCGGTTCCGAAGTCGGTCCTCTCTGTCCGAATCTGTCCGGTTCCGGAACCGTTTCCCTCTTGCTGAAATCAGTAAGCTGAGGATGAAGCATGCTTCGCCATTCGAGTAAAGAAAGGCGTTCGGAGAATTACATGGGGGTGGGGTGGATATAAAGAGGCACCTGGAGTTTCATGCCGGGGGCGGTTGACATTCCAAACGATGAAGGAGATCGATGGTCATTCATTGAGTGAGATGAGATAAGAACTTTTAGAAGGAAACTGGGGATAAATTGCTTTTGAGATTGTCGACATTGGATGTAGGTACTGGAGAAGCGATGCGATATCTCTTTATTTATTGATTTGTGAGTCGAATTCAATGTTGTTACGGGAGGTTATTTTATCATTTTACTTAATAGGGATGGAGTTTTTAATAGTTGGGATTAGATTTTTCTCACAGTTTTTTGGGGTTAGCTGATCATCTATAATTTGCCAGGTGTGGGAAAAAACGCGAATGGTAAAAACGCCCAAATGATTAATTTTTACTAAAAATTGGACACAAACTTTCTTTGATTTGTAATGTACACGAGGAATATATATTTAATTGGATCTTAAGCAAAATTTCTTTTGTTTTGCGGTAAAGGGGTAAACTTTCATGTTTAGTAGATCTGGGAGTGAGAAAGCTATTGTTATTAGGGTTTCCTAAGCACGTAAATAATATGAACCATAGGGGAAGTGTCGGGAGGGGGGCACAAGGGGTCACGTACCGTCCCTTGTGCCCCCCCCCCTCAAAATTCGTCTAAAAAATTTTTTAAATAAAAATTTCATTGAAAATTTTAAAAAACTTCCTTTTTCTGCTCTTAAATCCGATATGTGCTCCCCCCTCCCCCACCGGCAAAAATTTCCTGTGCCCCTCCAAAATTTCAGTAGGTCTGGAAGCAATGATAACTCTTCCTTACTGTTAGAATTAGGTTTTCGTAAGCGTATAATACATATTATTCATAGCAGTAGTTTCGGGGGGAGGTGCAGGGGAACCGTCCCCCCCAACTTCGTTTCAGACTCTTTTAAACAATCTTTTAAAGCAATGTTATTAGGTCTTCTTAACAAATAAGTTTTCAAAATTCGAATAAAATATGTAATTATCAGTATAATGACAACAAGAAAAAAAAAAATCCTTTCCCAGATAAGAGAAGAATGGGATATGTCTCTTACTACTTACAAGCATGCATCTCAAGAATGAATGCAGGTTCAGGAAACCATCCTGTATTGTATTAGTTGCTGCATTACTTTAGTAATGAGAAATATAAAACTAATTCATTATAAACTGTTTATGTGGGACTTAACCCTTTAACGCGCAGTGTATCCGCTCCGAGAACGCCAAACTCTGACGTTTTGACTATTGCCAGTCACGAAGAATAGATTTGATTTCTATAAAAATAGTGGCGGGTGACATAGCTCCACGAGAATCCTTTACTTTTTAGCACGTCATTTCCCGTACAAAAATGAACGTTTCGATCGTCCGCCATCTTGCTGGTAGTTAAGTCGAGCGATGGCAACGGCTGCCCTTTTTTCAGCATTGGGAAAGAGTTGCGCCTCAAAGGGTTAATATCAGATATATTAATTCTAGATTTTTTAAAGTAAAAAAAAAATATATCTATATATATATAAAGCAAAAATGAATAACTATAAAGAAAATTATTAAATAAATAGTAGTTCTCCAGTAAGTTGGCCTGCAAAGGGTTTACTGACTTATATTCTAACTAGAAAATATAACTATGACTTAAAAAACAAAGGTTAAAAAAATTTAATTCTTAAATTTAAAAAGTAATAGAAAACAGCCAATCAAAAACAACATAGTTTTCAAGTGAACAATAATATACTTTTATCTATGGTCATAAAACGAATTAGGAGCCTTTTACAAACGCCAGCAGAAAAAGATAGTACTGCATTAAAGTTGAAGTTATTTTTACATTT
Organism: Cheiracanthium punctorium; assembly: GCA_038373885.1. Lineage (NCBI taxonomy): Eukaryota > Metazoa > Arthropoda > Arachnida > Araneae > Cheiracanthiidae > Cheiracanthium > Cheiracanthium punctorium. The sequence goes on from JAWZYV010004034.1 coordinate 731,515, forward strand.
TAATTAATTAATTAATTATTATTTTGTAATGAAAGTTTTCTTTTAGACTTAAATTATTCTGTTTTGAAATAAACTATAAAATTTAAATCCAAAAGTGTTATACTATAAAAAAATTTTTAATAACCCCCCCCCCCCAAAAAAAAAAAACCCAAACCCCAAAAAACCCACCTGGAATGGTTTTTATAAAAAAAAACGGGTTTTTTAAAACCCTGGGGAATGGGGGTGTCACCCCCCCCCTTCCCATGAGGAATTTTTTGCCATACAAAATGTATATTCTTCACTCCGTTATCACACACACATATTCATGTATGTGTTTTTCAGAGTTGGGTAGTATCGCTAATACATCTATTTTCAAAATACATTTGCATCTTGTATATTTCGTATTTTCACTTGTAAAAAACAAAGTATAAAATACAAAATACACAAGTACAAAATACAAAAAAATACATTTTATATTCTGACATTAAATTAATCGTAACTCTACAGATTGCTCAGATAGCATGTGCAAATGAAAATCATAAAATCGCTGACTTATCGCTGACTTTCACCCCCCCCCCCTCTCTTGATGCAATTTATGAGTCGCAACTAGAATTACACACAGTATTGTCACTGAAGAAGTGTTAGGATCTCTCGTGATCTTTAAATTTAACTAAACAGGAAAGGGAAAGAAAAGTCTTTTATACTCCTGTTTAAAACACAAACAGTATATTTGTCTAGGAATGTTTCTAAATCCCCACTGTATATGAAACCAAAAGTTGTAAAAATATTTTTAGGTAGTATTTATTAGATTCTTTAAGGGAATTTTCGAAATGTGTTGCGAAGTTCTAGAAAATAAGGCTGCCAGTATTTCTATAGTAGTATAATGGATTCTTGGTCATTGTGATTAAGAGACAAAGTTACACGAAGGCTGTCAGCCGTAGGGGGGATGCCTTGGGTGGGGAACTTAAGGGGTTATAAGGCGCATTCGCGTTACATATGGAGTGAACACACACCACATTCTAGATCATTAGAGCAACAGCTTCCCGTAATAGGATGGGGTGAATCAAATTTTCATTCTAGATAATTTTGAAACCTTTTGCGCAAATCTTAATTAAAAATGTTTCCAAATTTTGTCTGTAGATGGAAATGAAAATGTTAAGGAGTAGTGTCGATTATGGAACCTGAAAATTTAGATAATATGCAGAATATTTAAATATACGATAAATTCTAAAACTTACTGAAAGACAAAACTTTAATTTTTTTTAGGTTGTGATTTAGCTGAAACCAATAAGTAATAAATATTATACGTAGAGGTTTATTTTAGGCACTGAGACTTAATTAAAGTAAAACTTTATTTGGAAATTAAAGTTTTTATAAACGATTTTGAAACAAACGACTATTCGTTGTTCCCATTCTGAAATTGTATATTTTCATTGCGTTTTGAGTATTAATGCAATTTCTCAGAAATGGTCTGTTTCGGATCTTATTGCTATAAAGGTAAAATTTTGAAAGGCAACGTTTTAAAAAAACAAACAGCATCTCTTCCTTAACACAACTATTGAAATTGCTTTTGTTATTCTTGTTAAAATGTATTTAAGTAAAATAAGATCTTTGGTGGAAATTTTAGCTTCTTCCCAATTAAAATGCTTTAAAAAATGTACTTCTATTTTGTATGCATTTTGCATATCTTAATTCAAGAAGTATTTTATGCTTTGTAGTTTAATGTATGAATGTATGCATTTTGTACTTTGTATCGAAAATACATTTTCGTTATATTTTGGCCAACACTGGCAAGTAGCAATAGTCGTACCCCCTCCCCCCTAAAAAATTTCTGGCTACGCCACTGCTACAGGCAGTCATAATTTGAGACAAATTATGACTGCCTGTAGCAGTGTAGAGCCATATTGAAAAGTATATTTATCGGAAAGAAGTAAAAGGGATTTTGGAAGCGAGTTTTATTCCTTACTTTTCAATAATAATTAATCTGAAACAATGTATTTAAGCTGATTGAAATTGTTGAAAAAAGGATTTTGAAAAAATTTAAAGGAAAGAATAATGTATTAATGTTCTTTTTATTTGTATATTTAGTGTTAAGTTAATGTCTATAAATATTTAAAAAATTTTAAAATGACATATTTACTATAAAATAAAATAACTTTCATATACGTTCAAACTCCAAGAGTGATAATTATTAAATGAAATTACCGTGTTTACTCGCGTAATAGTCGCACTTTTTTGCCAATTATTCATGGTGAAAAGCTAGGTGCAACTATTATGCGGTGAAATCTACTACATAATATTTTCGAATGCTAAAACACATTGCTGGTATTATAATAAAGTTACTGACTAACAAATGTGCCTACATTATCCGCGGCGTGTTAAATAATCTCTTCGTCACGTCAGTAGCACACAAAAAAGAGGCATTTATCTTTTTATAGTAATATTTGTATAGACATAAATGAAGGGGTCAAACGTGACAGTGACTTTCATGCGGGGAAAATATTTTGACGATTTCCCCTGCTTCAAAACGGGGGTTCGACGATCAAGTGTATGTGTGATTATGGCAACGCTACACTAGGGCGATCTGCCAAGGGGGGATGCCTTGGAAGTAGGACTTTCTAAGGGGTTCTAACGAGTATTCACATTACATCTGGAGAAAACCTACCAAAACTCCAAACCGTTAGATCGACAGCTGCGCGATGGGACCCGAACCCGGGACCTTCACACTTCGGCCATCTACCATTTTCAGTGGCATAACCACTGTGCCAACGACTATTAAGTGAGGGCGACTATTATTACGCGAGTAAATACGGTTTAGATTTAATGTTAAAATGTTTGTCTTTTTCAATACCTATTTAAGTATTTTAAACTTTTGCTTACAGAAATTTAGATTTCTTTTTCACATTGCCAACATCTCTTCCCACCTTTTCTGTTAATGTAATAGAATTTACTTTATTAGCTTGTTAGTTAAAATGTGCGTGTTAATAGGCTAATAGGCATATGCATAGAGACGGTCAAAAGCAATGAGTTAGTATTTATATCCTTCGGGAGGTAGTGACTTCTTTGGAAGACTTGCTAAAAACCTCTTTGTAATGTGTATTCACATTCAATCTGGAGAAAATCGCCCAAAACTCCAATCATTAGATCGACAGGCCAACCCTGGATCTTCAAACTTAGCCATCTACCTAGTTCAGTGTCTCATTAATCGGCGATGACGGGGAGTCAGTTAGAATTTATAAAGTGAGCTGAAGTTCTGCTGATTCAGAAGAAAAATTAATGTTTAATTATACATATTTTTATAAATTAAAGAGATGATTGAATCGAAACTGTTCTAATATTGTTTTCCTTGTATAGAACTCACTGTAAATTAAATTAAAATTTCAAACTTGAAAAAAAAGTTTAATATGATATATTTGAATAATTTATCATTGTTTAGGAGGGAAAAAAGGATGATTAAATAGGAGGAGGAAATAAAATAATATGAAATAGAATTTTTTTTAATGGAACATTTATGATGTACGTGTTTCGCTATTTGAATGTTCTGTCCATATAAGCAAAGATTAATTGGTACATTTATTGCAAAAATATTAATACTAGGATGCATCTTTTATAAATAGAATAATTGCTACATTAACAAATTTATGTAATTTATAATATTTTAAAAAATATATTTACATGAAGGAATTTTGTGTGCATTAAAATTTTTGCATAGGCTTTCCTATATATAAATATGCGAATGTAGGAAAAAACGCGAACGGAAAAAACGCGAACGGTAAAAACGCGAACGGAAAAAACGCCAAACGGAAAAAACGCGAACGGTAAAAACGCGAACGGAAAAAACGCCAAACGGAAAAAACGCGAACGGTAAAAACGCGAACCGGAAAAAACGCGAACCAGAAAAAAAGAATATCCCCCACCCTCAGAATAATAATTTTTATTTAAATATTGACATGAACTTATTTTGTTTTGTAGTAAATACGATAATGGTATTTAATCAAATATTGGAGTGCCTCAAAATTCTTTTGTTTTTGAAGTTAAGGAGCCACTTTTTATATTTTGAGAGCATATATCTTCATATTAATCAGGGAAATTTACAACATTAAATAAAAAGGAATTAATTGCTTTTAGCTAGTCAAGCTACTTGTCAAGGTCATGAAAGCCGTGTCCCTTCCAAGAAAGAAATAGGGGAGATTCCCCGGACAATGGGGACCGGGGACTATGGGAGATAGCGTACCGGAAAACGCCTAAGGCAAGATGAACAAACAGGTTTTTTTTTTAGGTTGAGGTTCGTACTGCACAGATTTTACATTCAAGAATATTATATCCAGAAAAACATTTAAAAGCTGTGCGGTCATGGGCGCACCCACGGAGAGGGCTATGGGGGCTAAAGCCCCCCCCCCCTAAACCTGGAGTGTTAGATGTGAAAAACTTTGAAAATTGTCACTAACGAATTATAATATTTTACCTTAAAAAATTGTCTTCAAATTATTTCTAATTTTTTGTGTGTGTGTGGGGGGGGGGGTTAATTAAAAGTGGGGGAATGTTGGTTTTTAAATAAATACTTACAGTTAGTGCGTAAATTACCAACTTTTAAAGTTAGAACTGGTAAGATTAGATATTGGTTGAAAAAAAGACTATGAAAAGATTGGGCTTGTGTTCTATGGGCAAGTGGTAACGAATATTTTGAAGTTATAATGGAGTTATAGCTATAATCGAGGTCACTTATAACCTAGTTTGGCAGTATTTGTAACCCCCCCCCCCTAAACCAAAATCCTGAGTGCGCCACTGTGTGCGGTAATAAATATATTTTATCACAGTTTAAAAAATTAATTTTTATATCAATTATTCTGTTGAGAAAGATACAATCATTGTATTGAGATTTTTTTTTAAACAAAATATTCAAAATTATTTAAAAGGCTATTTTTAGCGTTAAATAGAAACTCAATTGATTTCAAACGATTTATTAAAATTTGAATGAAATTTAAACTCGTAATCATTTGATTTTTCTCCGCTAGAGTATTTAAATCATTTTTATTTCCCAGTTTTATGTGATCTAAACAGTAATAAATTATATAAAGGACATTAAAACATATACAAATTAAAATCAAAATATTTAGTAGATTAGAGCCATGTGCCTTTAATTATCTGAAATTGATCACAATTTTTTTTAAAGAATGGGGGGGGGGGGAGTGTTTGCCTTTACACCTTCTCACCTTTAAAAGGGGAGACTTTAAAAATGCACGAGATTTAAAAATTCTCCTGAACATAATAAAATAGAGAAATAGTTTAATTAATGAATTATTAATTTACCAAGTTTAATTAATTAATTACTAATTTAACAAACTGAATGTTCAATTTGTTTGTATTCTTAGGACAAGGACCAGAACTAGTCATTCCGCAACAAATTGTAGCAGTTGCGAAAATTTTAAGTACCATCTCTCACCTACCAAGATCACCCTAAAAAAGAATATCCTATCACACCGTTTTAACATGCACGTTCTCTGTAATAAATTCTGACCTTCACTTTATTCCTTACCAACCATGGCTTATATTTACTGGCTTTCTTTTTATATGTGCAAGATTTTATTTTGATTCATCATAATTCATTCTGATTCATCTTGTTAGCTTTTCGGTTTTAAATTATTAGAATAATGAATGATTTATCAGTATATATTTATGTATACATATTTTTGTTTTTTAAAATAGTCATTTTAAGCATGAATACTCTTATTTTAAAAATGCTTTTTTTAATTAAGTCATGGTATTAATAAGTCAACAACTAATAAAAACAACTTAAAATAAACTCTTCAAATTAAATGTTTGTGTAATTGTAACTTTTCAAACAAATTTTCATTTCTAAATGCTAAAAACCCCTTTTTACAGGAAACTTTTAAAAAATGATTTAAAACTTATTTCTTAAAATATAAAATATTGGCTATTTATAACACTGATTAAAATTAATGGTTAATTTGTTTTGTTAGAATAGTTTTAATAATTATATTTTTGCTATTATTGATATAGCAAAGCTTATTGCCCCCTCACCAACTTTGATTAAACATATCTGTAAGCCTTCTTAGAAGAAAGAGGGCTGTATAAAAAATACATGTTTCTATTTATTTACATTTAATATTCAGAAAATTTTATTTGATACCATAAAATAACTATGTAATTTATTCTATATGTCTATGATCAACATTTAAAGAAGAAAACTCTATAGGTCAGGGTTTTTAGGACAACCTCGATAACAGTGTTTGGAAGTGATTATGATTTTTATTTAATATTAAATATATTAAACTTTTTACTTTCACTGTAAATTATCATGAAAGTTATTTATGTTTTGTGGCAGATCTACACAAGGATTGTTTGCCAGGAGAGGTCAGCTCGCGTCACTGAATGTGTCGCTTAGAGCTACATATACGTCCTTCCCGTAATTTCCCGCTAGAATTTGGAACCTCATCAGAAGGTGGGGGACTTCTGAATATTGACACCCCTCGGAAACTGCTAGCGACCACCGAGAGGACTTTCGGAACCACGGATTTAACGTGCACGTACGCCGCATGTACACGGTGGTCTTTAGTGGTACGCCGGTATCGAACCCACAACCTTCCGGTTACGAATCCAACGCCTTAACCACTGGGCTACCACGGCCCCTTCTACCCAAGGATTGGCTGCTTAATTTAGACATGCCTCGGGTGGAGGACTTTTTGAGGGGTCCTAACCCGAATTCACATTACAGATGGAGAAAGTGGCCGCGCGGTAAGCCAGAACCCTATACCTATACATTAGTCTTTTACTAATTGTGATGAAATTAGTAAAAATTATTTATTCTACAATGTGAAAGCTACTTGATTACATTTTTTAAAAATTTTTATTAGATAAATTTATATCTTATAAAGCTCTCTTCTTTATAAAACTTACAGCTTATTAAACTTTTAAGATAAACTGAAAAAAAAACTTGCTGAAATACGCAAGAGTATAAATATTTAGAAGGATAACTTATCAAATATTGAACTATTCATATATGAATAAAATACAGCAAGAAAAAAAAGATGCAATAAATCTATTATTACAATTAATATAACTTGATGTAAAACTGTGAGAGTATTATTAAGAAAAGGGAAAATACTATACTATTCACTTTCGCTCAACGAATAAAACATTTTTGCATAAAATACTTTGCATTACATTAAAAATAAAAAAATAAATATTTTAAAGAAAACCTAGTATTTAGAAAGAATTTAAAACCACAACCTATTGGGAATGAGAAAAATTGTTTAAACGAATCGCTTAAAAAATAACCTTGTTCAAATTAAGCTAGTCTGACAGTGAAAAGTTGTTGGTTTTTTTTTTCTTTTTTTTTTTAAGAAAAACAAATATTCTCTCAAGTCACAGACTGGAGTTTCTTTTTGCATTTTTAAGTGGAACGGTTAAAACGACCCTTCAAACAAATGTTTAAAATAAAAAGATTTGGGGACAGAGGGGACCCCCCCCCTGTAACCCCCTCTCCCGATTGCGATAGTTCTTATGTACAATATGCTTAGAAAACTTGATAATAATAGCTTTTTTAGACAAGGATTATCACCGCTCCCAGACCAACTGAAAATTTGGAGGGTCACATGAAGATTTGAGGGGGTCACATGTCGAATTTAAGAGCAGAAAAGGAAATTTCTTTTAAATTTTAAAACAAACGTCCGTTTAAAAATTTTTAGACGAAGTGGGAGGAAAGGGGGATACAGCCCCCCTTGTGCCCCCCCTCTTCGACCCTACGCCTATGGTTCGAATGTATTGTACTCTTAGGAAAACCTATTAACAATAGCTTCCTAAGGAAGGCTCATCACTGCTCCAGACCTACTGAAATTTTGGGGGTGCACAGGAAACATTTGAGGGGGTCACATATCGAATTTTAGAGCAGAAAAGAAAAGTTTCTTTAAAATTTCAAACATGTTTATTTTTTAAGAAATTGACGATATTGTTCGGGGGGGGCGTGCCCCCCCTGTGCCCCCCTCTTCGACCCTACGCATATGGTTCATATGTATTGCACTCTTAGGAAAACCTATTAACAACAGCTTCCTAAGGAAGGCTCATCACTGCTCGAGACCTACTGAAATTTTGGGGGTGCACAGGAAGCATTTGAGGGGGTCACATATCGAAATTTTAGAGCAGAAAAGAAAAGTTTCTTTAAAATTTCAAACATGTTTATTTTTTAAAAATTGGCGAAAATGTTCGGGGGGGGGGGGCACAGGGGACACGTGACCCCCTGTGCCCCCCCCCAACCGACGATACGCCTATAGTTCATATGTTAAATGAATCATGTTGGCGTTTTTACCGTTCGCGTTTTTTCCGTTTGGCGTTTTTTCCGTTCGCGTTTTTTCCGGTTGGCGTTTTTTCCGTGGGCGTTTTTTCCGTGGGCGTTTTTACCGTTCGCGTTTTTTCCATTCGCGTTTTTTCCGCACACCAAATATGCATATAATTCTTAAATTATACAGTATTTTGAAACAGCTGATCTGCTACAAGTACAGGAATTGCGATTTTCAACTGATTATAGTGGGAGTGGGAACAACAGACACGTTCCGTTGCTCTTGCCCACCCAGAACCACCCCAAAACCCTGCGGCTATTTCTTTCTCCAGAAATGAGAAGAGCTTCTCGGAAGGCACATTCCTTTGCGATAGAAAAACGGGGGAAAAGTTTTAGTTGTTGATGGGATCTTTGAGATCAGGACGAATACAATTTTGTAAGGGAGGGGGGGTGGCGGTTAGTTGGAGATGAATGTAGGAAAAAACGCCGCCGGAAAAAACGCCACCGGTAAAAACTCCGCCGGAAAAAACGCCACATGGAAAAAACGCCACCGGATAAAACGCCACCTGGAAAAAACGCCGCCGGATAAAACGCCACCGGATAAAACGCCACCTGGAAAAAACGCCGCCGGATAAAACGCCACCCGAAAAGATATTTGTGTAATAATTTACTTAAATACTTGAAATACATTTCGTTTGATTTCCAGAAAATGGGGGGGTGGAATGGAGTATTCAGTTGAATTATGAGGTTTAATGTACTTTGTTTTCCAGAAGTGGGGGAAAGCACATGTCTATTTCAATAATTCAATTTGGGCATAATTCGGTAGGCGCTAAGGAGGGGTGGGGGAAGACTTTCCTAGAAAGCTTTTGGTTTCCGTTAAAAAAAAAAAATAGGTTGCCAATAAATGAAGCTTTCAGGGGGCTATGACTCCAAAACTGTATTCAAGTACTCTGATAACATGGAAATGTTAAGATATCAAAGAAATAAAATCCCTAACTGGGATTTTAATTAACACATAGGTGTGTGTGTGGGGGGGGGGGATACGGGTTTATTTTTTTCATGTTCTAATGTTTTTTTTTGTTTTTTTTTCCATATCAAAGACAGGCAAGAGAAAGAGCTTTATAAGATATAAATTTATCTTATAAAGCTTAACAAATTATTTTTAACCTTTTGCATTATAATATAAATACTTTCTACTAATTTCGTGACAATTTGGTAAAGAGCTGAGATGTGTAGGTCTAGGGTTCTGGCCTAAGGCGCGACTGTTTTCTCCAGCTGTAACCCAAATAAGCGTTAGAACCCCTCAAAAAGTTCTCCGCCCAAGGCATGCCTTAATTAAGCAGACAGCCCTCGTGTATATCTTCCTTAATTTAAGGACCTTAAACACAAAATCAAAATAACTTATTTCATCATAACTTACACTGAAAGTAATAAGTTTTATATTTTTAATATTAAACAAAAATCATAACTCCTTCCAATTCCTATTAGAGAGAGTGTCTTAAAAACACTGATCTACGGTTTTCTTCTTTAAATATTGATCTTAGACATGTATAATTAATTACAAAGTTACTTTACGGTGTCGAATAAAATTTTCAGGAAATTAAATGTAAATAGATACAAACTTTTACTTTTTATACAGCCCTCTTACAGAAATTCCCAATAAATAAAATATACTCCCTTGCATTAATGAGGTGATGTAGAAAGTTTAAGATTTCTCATAAGAAGGCTTACAGATGTTTAATCAAAGTCTGTGAGGGGCAATAAGCTTTTCAGTATCAAAAATAGTAAACATAATTATTAAAACTATTCTAACAAAACTAATTAATTATTCTAACAAAACTAATTAACTATTAATTTTAATCACAGTTATACATAGCTTTACATTTTAAGAAATGAATTTTAAATCATTTTAAACCAGTTTCCTTTAAAAAGTTATTGTTTTTTTCAGCATTTAAAAATTTGTTTCAAAACATTACAATTAGACTAGCATTTAATTTAAAGAAGATTTTTTAAAACCTTGTTTTTGACTTATTAATAACATAATTTAATTTTTAAAAAGACATCTTTAAAACAAGAGTACCAATGTTCAAATTGAATATTTTCAAAAATAGAAATATTTATATATCAATACATATACTTATAAATCTTCCTTATTCTAAAATTTATTATTTAAAAACAAAGAGCCAACAAGATAAATTACCATGAATCATAATAAACTCTTGCACTTATAAAAAGAAAACCAGTAATAATAAGCCATAGCTCAACGCTAGGTCTCCCCTCAATCCGATAGGGGCGCAGTAGCGTAGCGATTCAGTAGGTTTGGGGGGGGGCGGGGAGGGTTCATTATGTTTTCATGGATTCTCGACACTGAAAAAGACACCGATATATGGTTATTTTCTATCATCCTCCAAAGGTATGGGGGGGGGTCTAGCCACAAAGCCTCCCCCCCCTTTCCTACGTCACTGCAGGAGCGTAACCAGGGAGTGGGATATCGGGATATATCCCCTGCGAATCTTTCAAAATTATTTATTAAGAGCTTTTAGATTTTCAATAAGAAATTAAGTTTAACAATACAAAATTATATCTCATACAACACCCCCCCCCGAAAAAATTCTGGCTACGCTCCTTTCCTCATCGATTAGCATATAACGACTATGTTACATCATAAAACTATTAAAAGTGGCGTTTTTTCCGGCGGCGTTTTTACCGGGTGGCGTTTTTTCCATGTGGCGTTTTTTCCGGTGGCGTTATATCCGGCGGCGTTTTTTCCGCTCACCGTTGGAGATACACGCAAGTTTGGGTTACGTGAGGCGTAATCAAAGAATGCATTGGTTTAAATGCTATAAAAATATTGTTCTGGGGGGGGTTAACACGTTTTTACTACCACCCCCCCTTTGCCGAAAAAATTTTAACATACAGTCCATATATTTTTCATTTTTTACATAAAGATTATATCTATAAGGTGAGCTGAAAAAACGCCACTTGGAAAAATTGGCCATGGTCTAGGGCCCCCAAAACTTTAGGGGGCAGTTGTTAAAATAGTTTAAGATAGAGTACTCGATCAAATTTACTTTTGGTAACAATAGATATCAAATAAAAAAAAACTGAAAGATAAAATCACGTCGAATGCATCCCCCCCTCGAAATATTCACCCCCCACCCTTAATTTCATAATTTTTCATGAATATGAAAGCCAGGGGCGTAGCTAGAGGGGGGCCGAGGGGCTGCTGCCCCTCCCCCCAAAATGGGACCCTTTACTTAGCTTACGATTGAAACTTTAGCTTTAAATTTGATATCCAGCCCACCCCGAAATAAAATCCTGGCTACGCCACTGATGAAAGCGCAAGTTTATATTTCGTGCGTCTACACCCCTCCCCCCCCTTTCGCACTGTGAGCACTCCTTTTTCTGTAAAAAAAAAAAAAATCTTACCCAGATCAATCACAAGTGAATTAAATTTTATTTTATAATAAAATAATACTACTGGATTTTAACTAGTTTAGATTTTAAAGTATTTATAAACTTAAAAATAAATAGAGATAATTTTTTTCAGTTTAGTTTTATCCCTGGTCAGTTTTTAATTACTTAAATTACCTTACATAAATAGTATCACATTCATGTTTTATTGACTTTCTCAGTAACACGATAAGTTGAAAAAAGTTGATAAGAAACTTTTCACATACTTTTTGAATATATTTTTAATTTTCCGAATAAGTACTTCGGCTTAGCTATAAAATTAAATCCGAAAATTGTTTTTAGTGATGTGTATCCTTTTAAATGCTTTTTAAACATCTGCATTTTATTTAATTTATTTGACTTCATTTTAAATAATACCGGATGTATCATCATACTTTTATATGTTTTCGTATTACTCCTTCCCCTCCGCGCCAGAATTTTCCAGAATTAAATTAGCCAATCAGAAATAACTTCTTAAAAAAATTCTTTAAATCAAATGTTAGTGAAATATGTAATGTTTTTAAAAATTTTTCATTTCTAAATGCTATAAAAAGGAAGCTGGTTTTAAGGGAATATTTTTAAAGGAAATTGGTCTAAAATTGTTTAAAACTTATTTCTTAACATGTCAAATATTGGTTATAAATAACTGTGATTAAAATCAACAGTTTTGATCGAATAGTTTTAATAATAATACTTTTACTATTATTGACATTGCATAGTGTATTGCCCCTCATCAAATTTGATAAAACATACCTCTAAGCCTTTTTATGAGAAAGGCTGAAATTTTGTACATCGCCTCATTAATGCGTGGGGGCGCATTTTGCTTATTGGGAATTTTTGTAAGAGGGCTGTATAAAAAGTAAAAATTTGGTATGTATTTACATTTAAGTTCTGAAAATTTTATTTGATACCATAAAGTAACTTTGTTATTTATTCTGTCTGTGATCAATACTTAAAGAAGAAATCCCTAGGTCAGTGTTTATAGGACAACCTCTATAATAGGATTGGAGACTCACCATGGCACAGTGGTTATGCCACTGAAAATGGTAGATGGCCGAAGTGTGAAGGTCCCGGGTTCGGGTCCCATCGTGCAGCTGTTGATCTAACGGTTTGGAGTTTTATTTATTTATTTACCAGGAGAAGACAGCTCGCGTCACTGAATGTGTCGCTTAGAGCTACATATACGTCCTTCCCGGAATTTCCCGCCACAATTTGGAACCTCATCAGAAGGTGGGGGACTTCTGAAAATTGGCACCCCTCGGAAACTGCTAGCGACCGCCGAGAGGACTTTCGGAACCACGGATTTAACGTGCACGCACACCGCATGTACACGGTGGTCTTTAGTCGTACGCCGGTATCGAACCCGCAACCTTCCGGTTACGAGTCCAACGCCTTAACCACTGGACTACCACGGCCCCGGTCTGGAGTTTTGGTAGGCTTTCTCCAGATGTAACGTGAATACGCGTTCGAAACCCTCAGAAAGTCCTCCTTCCAAGGCACCCCCCCTTGGCAGATCGCCCTAGTGTAGCGTTGCCATAATCACACACAACCAATAATAGGATTGGAAATAATAATAATTTTTATTTAATACTAAAAATATTAAACTCTTTACTAAAAGTGTCAATTATCATGAAGGTTAGTTTGATTTTGTAGTTAAGTCAGATCTTATTAAGGGATGCCTTGGATGGAGGACTTTTTGAGGGGTTTTAACGCGTATTCACGTTACACACGGAGAAAACAGCCGCGCGGTAGCCAGAACCCTGGGCTTACACACTTCAACAGTTTACTAAATTGTCATGAAATCAGTATAAAAAGTAATTATACTATGACGTAAACGGTATTCAATTAAAGAAATGCTTCAATCGAAAAATGCTTTAAACTTGCATAAAAAACCTTTCTCCTTATTATAAAACTATTAAATTTTTTTAATAGCAAGCTTTCAAAAAACATGCTGAAATAAGCGAGAATAGCGATATACAAATTATAAAGGTAAATTATCAAATATTGAACTTCATATATGATTAAAAGACAAAAAGGATAGCAATAAATCTATTATAACAATTAACATAACTTAATGCAAACATGTGAGACTTACTTAATTATGAAAAGGGAAAACATTATTCACTTTTATTCACCAAATAAAACATTTTTTGCATAAAATATTTTATATTTCATCAAAAAATTAAATACATAAATAAAAGTTTTAAAGAAACCCTATTATCCAAGAAGTACTTAAAACCAGTACAACAGATTGGAAATGAGAAATGTTGTTTACCAAGTGCTTAAAAAAGTAACGTTTAAATTAAACAACATTGATAGTGGGCAATTTTATTTAAATATTTTGTAAAGACACAGACTGAAGTTTCTTTTTGCATCTTTAAGTGGAACGGTTAAAGGACCCGTCAAACAAAATTTTAAAATGAAAAGATTTTGAGACGAAGTTGGTGGGGGGGGGGGGGGGAGGGGAGGACACCCGCAGGGGGGGAGCGACCGCCAAAGGCGGTTTACGCCAACACGCGCCCCCCCAGGGGAAAAGGGACTAATTTTTCATTTATTGCAGTGCTCATCTTTTAAGAAAAAAAAAAAAAAACTTGAAAAATTCCGAATTTCTATCGCATTTATCTTATTTTGACTTGTGTCCATCAAAGGGCTGTTATGCAGTTTTGTTTTTTGAACAACACCCTTATTACAACGTTAATAAAGTGCTTTAAGAAAGTAAAGCCAGAGTATTCTTTCATAGACCGATCAAGTCCCTTTTGCAGTTGAAGGAGAGCTTCCGGATACGATAATAGACATCCATTAATCTTTTCACTTTTGGCCATCCGTATGTGCGACTGTGCGGCAGATGTTTTTTTTTTCTTTTCCTCCCCCCCCTTTTAACCGGACCTGGTTAAACCCCAACTGACCGAATCCCAAAAGACCGAAAACCAATTAACGGTCATTAACCATTGTGTGCTCTGGGTCTAGGAGAGTCGAGAATTAGGGGTTGTATTACTATTTACTATTATTGCATCCTGCTCTAATTCCCGATTATCTTCCGTCTTACTATCCGATCCTTATCTATCCGACGCTTATAGCCCAACTCGTCGAATTCCAAAGCCTGCGCTTCAGGGGGGGGGGGGGGAGGAAAAGAAAAAAAAACATCTGCCGCACAGTCGCACATACGGATGGCCAAAAGTGAAAAGATTAATGGATGTCTATTATCGTATCCGGAAGCTCTCCTTCAACTGCAAAAGGGACTTGATCGGTCTATGAAAGAATACTCTGGCTTTACTTTCTTAAAGCACTTTATTAACGTTGTAATAAGGGTGTTGTTCAAAAAACAAAACTGCATAACAGCCCTTTGATGGACACAAGTCAAAATAAGATAAATGCGATAGAAATTCGGAATTTTTCAAGTTTTTTTTTTTTTTTTCTTAAAAGCTGAGCACTGCAATAAATGAAAAATTAGTGCCATTTATGAAACCTTTAAAAAACAATTTCAAAGGTGGAATTCCACAGCCAAATACTTCAGAGTTCTCGATGATTTTTTTTTTTTGGCTCACACTCCCAGAAAGTGGTACGGTTTGCACAAAAAATCTGATACTCATTTTGTCATCTGATGTTTTTATTAACCTTATATAGAATGAATTAAAATAAAGGCATATTTTAATTCTCTTTACCCCATATTTTGTCTTTTAATGCGTTAAAGGATATTAGTCATTCATATGGGGGGAGGGGGGGAATTGTATACAATTTTCGCTGTGTTCTCAGTTAGAAGCACGTGTCATTTCTGACTACTTTTGCATTGGTTTCAAAAACGGAATATATTGATAGGTAGTATAAATACTAAGCAAATTTGGTTAGTATTTATACTATGCAAGGTAGTATAAATACTAAGCAAATACTGCAAGCAAGCAGCTTAGTATTTATGCTAAGCTAATCGTCAGCTTAGTATAAATACTAAGCAAAGGTAGTATAAATACTAAGCATAGGTAGTATAAATACTAAGCAAGTTTCTCGCATAATGGCGGCACTTTTTTGCCAATTTTTCATGTTGCAAGTCTAGGTTTGACTATTATGCGGAGGAAATCTACTCCGTAATATTATAACTCTCAAGCTATTTTTTTTTCTGCTTCAAAAGGGGGGTGCGCCTATTATGCCTGGGCGACTATTACGCGAGTAAACACGGTATTAAGATATAATAAAAGATTTATTTTTAAGCTTTTGAAAAGGTATGAATCAAGTTTGAAGTGGGAGTGGGTGTATTAATATAGCTTTGTAAAAATTTCTGAAAATGACTATTTTCATGATCTTTCGTCCACTTTCCCATTCAGTGTTTGCGCTGGACTTAAAAATCTCGAGTCAGGTTAACTCAATATGAATAAAAGTAAGAGTCAATTTTTAGAACATGCGAGTCAGTTTAATAAGTTTTTAAAAATATTTTTTGAATATAGCTTTAAAAAATACGTTATTTTATTTATTTTTTCCTTTTGCAGTTTACGATTTCATTGCTAAATATGTCTAAAGAATAATATTTCAAGAAATAAAATTTAATTATAAATAAATTAGGTAATTTATTAAGAATATATGAGTTTTTATGATTTTTTCATGAATCAGCGTTTTTTACGAGCACTCAGTTATAACGAGCTAATATCGCGGCCCCTTCACGTTCGTTATAAGGGAGCTCCACTGTACTATACGCAGCAGTGAATATTTATCAAATTATGTTTGGTCTTATTTACATTTAATTTTTTTCTTTCACATTCAAATTAATATAATAATAGCTAATGACATTGCGTTTGAAACTGATTAAAATCGCTATATTCTCTTCTTTGCTCTTGTATAGGAAAGTGTTTTATAATCGGTGTATTGCATCAAAGTTGTTGATACATAATATAGTTAGAAAACGAACGAAACAGCCATGCTCGGTTTACTACATAATCGTACTGGTTCAGCAGAAAAGTTTCATTTCATGAAAGAATGTTAAAATGGGTAATACAGAAGACCTATTTCAAGAAAGTGCTAATTTATTTTGATTATGATGTAAATGACTGCGACAGAAATTATTAATTTCATGTGGCCTTTAATTTTCGACGTCAAGCTTTTTAACTATGGATATTACAGAAGTATTAATTCTTCATTATTTATTCTATATCCTAACAAAGTAACTTGGAGTGGTAAAAAATTGCCAAAAATTTCAAGAAGGGAACAGATTAGTTTAAAGTAACGCATATTTTTATTTATTTACTATAACTGAAGTACCCATTGTTCATGGGTTAGTACTGAATGCAAATTTCCAAAAAGCAAGAACTTTCGTCAGCATTGTATAGGAGTACAATGAATGGGAGTAGCATATTGTTAAAAGTAAAGAAAGAAAAGTTATAATTTTTGTATATTGTTAAAAGATTACAGGTTAGAGAGTAATTAAGTAATTTTATTTGATTCGCGTTAGAGGTTATTTTGTGATGCGCGAACGAATATTTATGCATTTTGAAATAATTTTCATAAAATGTCGAATCTAATCCTTAGCAAAATTGGAAGCCTAGAATTGAATTTGAGCGACCACTTATTAAGTCGCCAAATTTCGCTCCATTCCCTGTAGTCTTTATTTCGAAATGCTGACACAAAATTTACGATTTTTGAAATGATTTTTGAAAATCTCAAACTGTAATCCTATTTTAAAAATTCAACGCCTATAATTTAAGCGGAGCAACCACCTATTATGTCACCAAATTTCATATCATCAGAGGTACGGAATTTTTGTAAATAAAAAAACAGAAATTTCGCAGAAAAAAAAATTATATTTTGAAATTTTGCTAACATTCGCATAAACTACGTATAAAAAAATTATTTGCTCTTAAAATTTATATTCAATGTTAATTAAAAGCTAAATGTAGTGTTTTTAACATTAGTAGTAGATAAATGGGGGTTCTGCCCATGGGGTGCCATGTTAATTGAGGGGTGCATCGTATAACTGTGTTCCCTATGCTGAGCGGGGAAGGGGGGCGTGGTCGGACCGGATGTGGGGAGCGGATGCTAAGACCGGATGTTCAAAGGGTTGATAAGAATTTTTTTCCTTTTTTTTCAAATAAGGGGACTTGTAATTTTTTCAGACTTTAAGATATTTTTGAAATAAGGAGACTTGTAATTTTTTCAGACTTTAACAAATTTTTCAAATAAGGGGACTTGTAATTTTTTTCAGACTTTAAGATATTTCTCAAATAAGAGGACTTGGAAAAAAATTTCAGATTGCGATGCATTCTCTCATGAAAAATAAGGGACTTTAACATTTAGTATCAAAATAAGAGACTTTGACATAATTTTAAATAAGCTATATGAATTAAACCTGAAATAAAAAATATTATTATAAAATGAGGACCCACCAGCCGCCCGGTAGAACTCGTCTACCGCCTCATTTCAAATAAAAATTCTTACTGTGCCTTTCCCCATCACGCTAGCCTCGCATGAATGGAGACAGGGCGTAGCACAGAGGATGCGTTGTTGTTTTTGTTTCTTTAAATAATAATTAACTATGTGGAGCAAAGAAATGAACAACATCCCCAGGAGGCCTACAAACAAAAGAAATCTCCACACAGTATACCACTGTTATTCACTTGTTAAAATGAATATATATATATATTTTTTATCTTTTTTTATTTTTTATTTTTATTATTATTATTTTTTTTTTTTACAAACACTCATAATGGCCATGAGCGAGTGTATGCACTCCATCCTCTAAAACATATCGCTTATCATCAAAAGCGCTTAGAGCTACCTTATTCTGACAAATACTGAATAGTTTGTGCTTCTCACTTTGGATTCGATAATTAAGTTCTTTTGTGCCGTCTAAAGATTGTAAGCATCTATAATATTGCTCATGTGTTAGGCGTTTGCGTATGACATGACGTGCAACCCCCTTTGCAGTCTTTTTTTCACAGTCTTCAGTTAAGATGGAGTACATCTTTGCTCTTAACCCCACAAATTCAAGGATAGGTTTGCCATTCAACTCATCCTTGAAACATCCAATCTTCTTTTTGTTGATGCTGCTATAGAGAGGATGATCTTGCGGGTAATCTGAAGTATCATAGATGTGGGCATATTGCTGCATATCTTGATAAACATCCTCCGTGAAAATTTCATAAGTGAGAGAGTCAGTATCCGTGAAGAGCAGATTTGCGTTACCCCCGTATTGCTTTTTTATGACATTATAGTGGAAATCATACATTATTAATTTGCTGAGTTCTAAGATGCAGAACCCAGCATAGATGGGACGATTTAATTTTAACGTTTTCTTGATGCGTTTCACTGCCACCAGATCTTCGTTAAATATTGTGAAACTTTGGAACGTTGGACAAGCCACTCGTTTTTCGGCAATTTTTTTGTTGTTCACCAATTCGAGATTTATTCTATTTCTAATGTTCTCCATGGTCTTGCCGTATACCGAATTGTTCATGAGTTTGAAAAAATCTTTTTCAAACGTTGAAGTGGCGTGCTTTCTTTTTTCAGTATTGAATTCTATATACTTCTTTAACCATGGAGACTGGTCAAATTGCAACACTTTATGAATTTTAGTAATTTTTAAGCCTAGTTGAGTATACAGTTGCAAATTTCTATAATGTGTAATGTAATTTTTTTTATCTTTTAAATTTGGAATTAATTTAGTTGAATTAGTATATGCTATATCTTTTATCATGAATATTGATAACATTGAAAGATCCTTAAGGGTGACAGTTAATTTCTCGGGAGCTAGGGGGTAGTCATTATGTGCATCATGCAGTTCTTGGGGGTACTCCAAGTCCACTTCTAGTATGCAGCCTTGCGGTCCGTCTGCAGGCATCGATAAAATAGCTTCAATATCAATGTCTTGTGATATTGATACCCACTTAAAATTACCCACTTAATGGGTAATTTTTAAGTGATACCCACTTAAAATTACCATGTGGTAAGCTCTGTACCATACTTGCCCCGTATAAATTATTACAATCTAAATATTGTATGTATGAGCTAGGCTTTGAAGGGTCATAACCCTCTAAATACTTATTATTGGCCTGCGCCCAGCGTTTGGTGATGGTGGATATACCTCCTCGAATGCCCCTCTCGATAAACAGATGCATGTCTATGTCCGTGAATAACTCTAGGGGTCGATCTAACATTTTAAGGGAAGCTTGCCATGCAAGCCCCGGAGCGGTCATGAGATGTGCAGCATCCAAGTCGTAATACTGTTTGCACAGCTTCCTAAAGTTTTGGAACACATCCGCTAACTGAAGGACATCACTTTTAACATACAAGTCGTGGTACTCTCCCAGATTTTGGATGTTGAAAGCTTGCCAAACAGTTTGTGTATGTGCGTACTCTTCATCAGAAATAGACTCCTGTGTCAAACTACTAAAAAATGCTTCTTGAGGAGGTAGGCAGGTCTCATCGAATTTCTCAAAACAGGACATGTACTCATAGGGGTAGACACCTTTTCTTAGCAGCAAATCTATATGTTGCGATATATTTTCCTTTAGAAGGGTGAACTTATCCTTGGGTAAATTGGAAACTAGCTTCTCTAAGGAGGTTGACATAAATTGGAAGCTATCTATGAATTGCAGGGAGACTTTGATATTTTTATACTTTTTGGACAAGAAGAAGGAAATATATTTTTCTATGTTAGTTGGAATAACATCGATTTGGTGATCTTTAAATTTTCCTAGTCCTTGCATTATTATATGGCTGTCATAGTTCTTGCTATTATGCATGACCACGGGGATCTTCTTCTGTAAACGGTACTTTAAATTGCATTTATTATGCAAAGCCCCTCTGTAACGACCGGTAAGATGATCATGATCCCTTACACGATCATTACCTAACGACTTCTTACATAAAAAGCAGTTCACCGTCTTCTGAAAAGCCTGCTCATCTTGCGGGGACATCTGGATGGGAACGTTTGCTGTTAATTTAGCAGACAGTTCATCTTTTTCCTTAATCAAATTTGATAAAAAATGATCCACTGCATTGGGTCCTCTATAATATTGAATGGGCTTGTACGATTTACCATCTGGCCCTACAATGATATAAGCATATCCACATGCCATGTGCTGACTCTGCTTGTGGGTGAAGGACTGCCGAGGGTTCGGTTCTGCCGCGCTGATCGGGATAATTAAAGACTCAAAATCTGCATAAACGATATAGGGAAGAGGATGTTGATAGTGTTGTTTCTTAAAATATAACAAACTATCTTCTTCTGTGGGCATGTATATTTTCTGAGGCGCGTGCATGTTACATAATGGTGTATGTTCCTTTAAATTTTTTTCCTCCGTAAATCGATGCATGCATCGATAACAATAATACATGCGACTACGATGTTTTGTGAGATCGCCCAATAATCTTGAAAAACTTCTAATGAGACAATAATGTTGGGTCTCTTCATTGGCAATGAGTAATAAATTGATACACTCTTCATCTTCTCGGTTTGAAATATATAGAGGGAAGACTTCCTTTTCGTATCCGTATACGTTTATCCGCAAATTGTTCAGTTTTTCAATGAGAGGCATTTTTGATATGGGTACCGGAAACTGTATATTTCCCAACTTAATTTCCTCTTCGAAGGCTTCATAATGATGTATTCGTTCAGGATAATCTTTTCGATCGATATTCATCATGTGAGCAAGTAAACACCATATCAAGCACTTTTGATCTTCATTTTGATATTAACTATTGCCTTCTTAGCTGCAAGTTGAGGGGGGAGGGGGATGTAACTGCTCGCCGCTAAAGGATGGTAGACTGCACAACAAAGTTCTAATTTTAAAATTTTGTGCAATACCCAACCGGAACCTCTCTGTGTGAACTCATCAAAAGTATTTTCAATTTTTTCTTGGGCCTCTTTGATATGCCCTTCGATGGTAAAGGGTGCAAGCTCAATTAGACTTTTGCACCGGAAGTGGCAAGTGATTATATCTTCCTCAACCTCTTGGCTTATGCGCGACATCTGCACTTTTAATACCGCGTACCACTTGATGGGATTATCTTCTAGTTCCTCTTGCAAATACTGGTTTACTTTAGGTGAAGCTTCATCGAAAAAGAATTTTAAATCCGCTTCATTCTCTTCACTAGGCTCTATCTCGTGGGATGAAAAAACATCCAAAATTTTTTGTTTCTTCGCCCGCTTTGAATTGGAAGTGGATGGACCTGCCTTGCGTTTTTTATGGCTTACGCGAATATGCTCCTGGAGTTCACTTTTTAGCGAAAATTGGAGGGGGCACTCGCTACACCTAAATCCTCTAGAGTGTATTTGAAAATGCCGATTTAAATGATATTGCCTGGCAAAGGTCTTATTACAGACTTCACAAGTAAAGGGTTTAATGCCAGCATGGATCTTCATATGACGAATTAACGACCTCTTTTCTGTGAAGGATTTTCCACATTGGTCGCAGATCTATAAAAGATCCAAAAAATGCGACTTTAGAATACTTATTTAAACCCACATACAATAAACCTACTATAAAAATATCCTAACCTATGTATGGATTGTACCCTAGTAAATAAATACAAGTAACCTATTTTGTACCTTAGACTTACCATACTTTTTAACATAAAATACACAATAAAAAAAAAACAATCATACCGTAGAATATATTCACTAAAAACCCAATCCTATCAACACCAAAAATTTTTTTAAACCATGATATGCATTTTTAAAAGTAACCAACTTAGAAAAAACACATTTTTAAATAAATAAAGCTAAGCGTATCAACGCTAAATTTTTTAAAACCATGATATGCATTTTTTAAAAGTAGAAAAAATATATCAACCCATTTTTAAATAAATAAACAAAGCGTATCACCGCTAAATTTTTTAAAACCATGATATGCATTTTTAAAAGTAGAAAAAAATATATCAATCCATTTTTAAATAAATAAACACACCAAAATTTTTTTAAACCATAAACACATTTTTTTTAAGTAGAAAAAATATATCAACCCATTTTTAAATAAATAAACAAAGCGTATCAACGCTAAATTTTTTAAAACTATGGTATGCATTTTTAAAATAAATAAACACAGCATATCAACGCTAAATTTTTTTAAAGCATAAACACACATTTTTTAAAAGTAGAAAAAATATATCAATCCATTTTTAAATAAATAAACACACCAAAATTTTTTAAAACCATAAACACAGTTTTAAAAAGTAGAAAAAATACATCAATCAATTTTTAAAATAAGCGTATCAACGCTAAAAATTTAAAAGTATTCACGCCACATGAACCCTAAGTACTTTTTATATAAACATACCTTACTAAAAATATATTTGCAGCATGCACACACTTTTATCATTTGAAATAATTACCTAAACTTAAAAAGTGCAAGTGCACTAAACATACAAATTTTTAAATATCCCTTTACACTCAACTCTTATTAAAACATGAACTGTTAGTGATCCAAACACACATGTCTTTTACTTAACTCAAAATGTCTGCGTATATGAACATAGTACTAATTAAATATAAAAATACCGATTTCGCTTAAACAGCATTACATAATAAAATTTCATTATTTATTTACGGATTGAGCATAACGCTAAAAATCTGATGTATAGTAAAAGTGTTCTAAGTACTTTTTAATTTATGTCATTAATACACTCAATCTTACTGAGTACTTATTATCAGAACATGAGACACACTTTGATAATCATCCTTCTAATAAAAGTACCAATTTTACTTCGCATCGTTTTTAAATAAATATTGAATAACCTTTTATTTTCAAATATACTGTTACGATGCTTTTCTTTAAAATATACTTTAAAATAACACTTACGTGACCAGTAGAGGGTCCCGCTTGTGGTTGTGAATCACTAGGTACCTTATGAGCATCGGTGGATCCTGGTTGAGAATCCCAATTGATAGATTTATCCAAATCATTCGGGTTCTCTACAATGTCAAGAATTTGATGAAGATCCTCCAGGGGGATCCCGAATTCATTCAACTGAAATATATATAAAAAATAGAATTAGGTTATTGCAACATAATACTTTATTAAAAATTAATTAAACAAGCTTTTCATTACGCTAATAAATACTACTTAATTACCGAAACAAACTTTTCATTACACTAATAAATACTACTTAATTACCGAAACAAACTTTTCATTACGTTAATAAATACTACTTAATTAAATAAATAAACTTTTAATTATGTTATTACCTAAACAAGTTTTTATTTAACGAATTGCCTAAACACAAGTTTACACGGAATAAAACTTATTAATGATAGCGTGCGTGAAATCTAAGCTTTAAATATATTAAATGTACTAGAAACATTCAACCTAACAACATAATCTCAATTTTAAAAATGAGTCTAAATAATACACCAAAATTTAAAATAAGCTCATTATATTGTTAAATAAAATAAAATAAAAAAAGAAATGTACTTACGTCTTGATCGGAAAAATCCAAAGTGTTGTTCACTGAAGAAGACATTGTCGAATACTAATGTGCTAGAAATAAAACACGTCTTAATAGTATGAGAGCTGAACAAAAATTCGTGCGCACTTGCAGGTGAACAGAATAGAAATGATCTGCTTATCTGCTATCCTTATAGTAGTAGAGGGAGATAAGGAACCCTACCGATGACTAATAAACATTGCTCATCTTAGAACTGCCCACCTTTTCTGATAAGCCAATGTGTGAAGATTAGAACCTCCCCATGACTCAATAAACAAAAACAGTGGTCATCTTAGAACTGCCCACCTTTTCTGATAAGCCAACGATTCCCCCGCTTAATCGCTGATAAGCCAATGATACCCCCAATTACTCATGCACAGCATTGATAACTGGTAGGAACACTATAAGCCATTTCTAGTTTAAATTTCTATTCGTTCGGACGCAATTTTACTCGCTCTTGCTTTATAGTTTTTTAAAAGTGTTTTAAAGTTCAAAAATGACTTCTAATAAAGAGAATCAACTAAATTTTGATTATACTCCAGAGTTTTATACTCAAAGTGATGCAGATAAAATATTCAACGAGCTATTGGAGCTACCATTTCAAACGCTCACTCTGCAAATTTCGGGTAAACAATATACCCCCAATCGCAAGGTGTTGGCTTTCGGTGATGATGGATTAAGCTATGAGTTTTCTGGTGCATCTGTTGAAACTCATCCCTGGTGCCCCCTTCTTCAAAAGTTGCGTGATGATGTGCAAAAAGTGACGAGTCAACAGTTCAACTACGTGCTGCTGAATTATTACCCAGACGGGACTTCAAAAATTGGACATCATAAGGATAATGAAAGCAGTCTAGACCCGTCCGTGCCGATTTGTGTACTAAGTTTCGGTGCTCAAAGAAGCATCGAATTTAAAAGACCGAATTGCGATATGGTGTCTATTCAGCTTGCTCACGGTTCCCTGTACCAAATGAAACACCCAACGAATAAACTATTCACACGTGAAATACCCGCTGAACCTGACGTTAAAGAATCCAGGATTAGCGTGACTTTTAGAAAATTAGTGCCTTCCACTCGTAAACGTAAATTAAACTCTATTACTACCCCTGCTCAGAAAAAGAGCAACTTGGAGGACTCTTTTATACCCAGCGGTGACTGGTTGGAGCAACTCTATGAAGAGAGGAACAGTCTTCTCAGCTGGTGGTCACTCGAATGGGGTATGTTTATATTGTTATACTGTGATAAAGAAAAAGGAATTCGTCTGCATATTCGCGAGTGTAACTACATAAACGAATATGAATGGTTTCCTACCAAAAGAGGGATACTTATGCTGCCTCAAACTTGGGCTGAACTGAGTGACAAATTAACGGATTTCAATTTGCATTATTCTAATACCTCGTTTATTGCTAACAATCAGTTAGCTGTATTTAGACAGGACGAGGAATATTGCGTGCTCCAACAAATTTTTCGAAATGAGGATGTGTATTCTTTAAAACCATCATGTGTTAAATTGTGTGAAAGCCAAATATTAAAATTAAATGAGATTTCACCAACAATAACGCAAATTCTTGTGGATATTCTTTTTACTGTGTACTTACCACAACTCTTATGTGTAAATTTGACACCCTGTCAGCAAGACATGCATGACAGTGCTTCAGTGAGCAAAGAGAACATTTATAAAGAATGTATACAAGAACTTCGATTTATTGTAAATAAACTCTTTTCGTGTGAAGGGTGTAAGGTAAACTCACCCGGACAAAACAGACATTGCTGTTTACAGCTGTCCGATGCGGACAAATTTCATCGCGTTGGTAAAAAATGTTATCTTTACCTGAATATGCATACTATTGAAGACATTAAGAGATCAATATTGTAAATGCAACTTCAATAAGGAATTTTTCAACTCGCTGTGTGTAAAGGATTATATGCAATTTATTGAAAGTGAGTTTAAATTATAGTATGTAAAAATAAATGTGTTGATTTGTACCTAATTTGTTTTTATTTCTGTGTATATGTGTCTATTTATTTTAAAATCTTTACTAAAATAATTTTTAATTCATCTAAAAATAATGTTTAATAAGAAAAGTATTTTAATTTATCAAGAAAAAAAATTAATCCAGTTTAAATATTTTCAAATGTTTTTATTTTTAAGTACTTAATTTTAAAGTGCATGTATTTTTAAAAGTGTTTTTAATTTATCAAGAAAAAAAATTAATCCAGTTTAAATATTTTCAAATGTTTTTATTTTTAAGTACTTAATTTTAAAGTGCATTTATTTTTAATCTATATCAAGAAAAAAAAATTAATCCAGTTTAAATATTTTAAAATGTTTTTATTTTTAAGTACTTAATTTTAAAGTGCATGTATTTTTAAAAGTGTTTTTAATTTATCAAGAAAAAAAAATTAATCCAGTTTAAATATTTTCAAATGTTTTTATTTTTAAGTACTTAATTTTAAAGTGCATTATATTCTAGTTTAAATATTTTCAAATGTTTTTATTTTTAAGTACTTAATTTTAAAGTGCATTTATTTTTAAAAGTGTTTTTAATTTATATCAAGGGAAAAAAAAAATTAATCCAATGTTTTTAATTTATGAAGAAAAATATATTTTTTTTTTTAATCAGGAGCTGACTTAAACTAAAATAATTTTAAAATGTTTTTAATTTATCAAGAAAAATTTTTAAACTATTTTTTATTTTGAAACGTTTACTTATTTCTTTAATTGTAAAATAATTTCTAAAAGTGATTCATTTTCAACATATTCAGAATTATAAAGGGGATACCTTAAAACGTATAAGGTTTTATTCATGCATGTTGTATTTAAATGGGTGTCTTAGAACAAATAAGGTTTTATTCAAGAAATAATTTTTCTAGTGGGGGTAAATATTATATCCCTCTTGATTTGAATATCTCTTTGCATTTAAAAAAATTACAAAGTAGCAATATCTTGCATCGCAGGAGATTGTGCTGTTTGATAATATTATCTATTACAGATCATTTCCTGTTTTAGCAAGTAAGATACACAAAGTTAGTTTATCTCTCAATGCAAATCATTTCCTGTTTTACCAAGTAAGATACACAAAGTTAGTTTTTCTCTCAAGTAGATAAATATATTTTAATTTGTTTTACACTTAGTACATTTCCTGTGAAACAGGAGACGTAAACTAGAATACATTATATCAGTAGTTGGATTATCAGAGAATGTAGACACATGAGTTATTTACAGTTGATTACTATTTCTGTGCTTTACGTGGGGAAAAAACGATAAACAATTTACAAATAATCAAATATTTTATTCAAAATCCCACTTTACACTTTCTGAAGACTTCCGCTTGGAAGGTTTCACATTTTCTAGTCTACGTGATTTTACAGGTGGATTGCGTTTTACAGGAGGCTCCGTTTTAATAAAAGCATGCTGATTTTTTATAAAATGTCTAGGAATATTCAGGTCTTCCATTGCTTTTAAAAATATCTCTCTGCCACTAATGTCCGTTTTCCTTCGTGTGGTGAAAATCATATTTAACAGGTCAGCCACATTGGATGAGGGAATGTTTTCATTTTTATACATGAGTTGCCCATTTTGATCCCAGTGTAGTACACTCGGATTTCTTTTTAACAATTCCAATAGAGTTGCTGCCTGTCTTTTCATTGAACCAGGTACAGAATTTAAAATAATGTCGTCATAGGGCTTTTTCTCTTGCTGTATAATTTCTTCTTGCGGTTGCGATGAAGCAGCTGGTTGTACACGCCATGATGAATCCGCTTCTACATTAAGTTGTACAGGTAATGATGAATTATAGTTTTCTATGTTTAGTTTTTTTCTTAAAAGGGCATAATATAGTTTCACTTTGTCGTGCTCACTTTGACGACTATTCAATATTTTCATCATTTCTTTATCAAATTCACTCATTTGCTGTTCTGTTGGTACATGTCTGTTCAAAACCTCTTCTGGGACGAGAGCATACTTCTTTGCAAACTCCATTCAGAATCATGAACGGGGTATGAGACTTGTAAGTACCGACAGGGCAGCAGGTAATAAAATATTTAAAAATCCCCCTTTTTGAACAATTAGCTTACGTTTAACATATAATGGGGATTTAGTAGCAAGCTTTCGTAGAGTATTCTTGTGTTTTTTTAAAGAGGTCTTTTGCTTAGGGGAAAGCGGAATGTTTCCTTTTAATAAATTAAGACTACAGTTGCAGATTAATCGGATACAAGAGTTTGGGAGCTTTTTTAAAAGACTTTTTCGTAATTTGATAGGACAAATTTGTAAAAGTTGCAGGCGATTAAGATCCTTTTTGCATGGTGTCATCTTGCAAACTAAATAAAAATTTCAGAATGTTTCTATTTATACATTTTTCAACTGATACACATATTGTACCTGATTGGGTAATATGTTGGTGCGCAAACGCATTTTTTCATCAGTTTGAGGGTATAAATCAATAAACAAGTATGAATAGGGTTTTTTAGTCGCGTCTTCGTAGACTTCTTGAAAAAATTTTAAATGTCTAGGGAACAATTGCCTTCCCAAATGTGTTATCTGAGACATATCTCTACGATTCTTAAAAAGTACAAGGTAATGTGCGTTCAAGGTTATCTCCCTCATTTGGGAACCTTGGTGAAAAAAGTTTTGTGTTATAAAAATAACACTTATATTTAAATGATGAGAACCTCTCGTAAAAAGTTGACATATGTTTTTACTGTTTCCGCATTCATGCATTAGATCATCTATTATAAATAATGTATTATTTCCTATGTATTCTCGATAATCAGATGGAAGCCCTTCTACAAAAGTTACACCCTCTATCTCATCGAACAAGCTTTGATATATTCCATAGAACCATACTATTTTATCCGGTACTTGTGAAAACATTTCCCGTTTGAAACTGAGTAATTGTTTCGTCCAAAAACTTTTACCACTTTGCATGGGAGCGCAGACCACCAAATTACACGGTGTTTGCAAGGCTGGAAAATCCATTGTGAATGAAGACAGACACATGGTGAGTACTGTTTAAATAGTTTTTTTATTGATAAAAGTTCACATAAACATGAAATCGTTTGGCGACAAAATTATACACTAGTTTGTCATTACATATACTTTTTGGTACAAAAGTAGACACAATTTGATTTAATGTATGACCTTTGGATTTACAATAAAGATAATATGTACAGTAGTGCCCACAAACAGCTGTAACATCACTTTGTAACTTGAGTCGGTTAAAGTTTATATTGGGATATCTCGATGCAAAGTCTAGAATAGGTCCTTTAAAGGTTTCCGGTGCATTTCCGTAAGAATCAAAGAACTCAATCTGGATAGGCGAATGCAAATAAAAGTTAGCCAGTGACTTCCTTGTTGAGTAGATCGATCAACATTCACCACGAGAGAGGCAGGGTACTTTGAAATTTTTTCGGGTAACTCGTCACTCGCATACACATCCAAAAAGTGCTTTTTTGTAAAGGGATCCGTAGAAAGTACTTGTCGCAGCTGAAATGTATTCATTCTTCTTCTCAATTGGGGTAGTCACATAAGACGTGACGCGATTTTGAAATTTCAATCACGTTTTCAAATTCAGCATAAATAAATACGGAGATGGTCTTGTTCAAGGCTTTGGCAAATTTAATTTCTAATCGTAGATTACCTTTGTGTTGCAAGCTTAAATGAGGCCCATCACCGAGATCCGCGGTCAAGTCGAAAGCATAGATGGTGTGGCCTTGTGCAAATTCTTCTCGGGTTAAAAATATACCCTTATCTTGATTAAAACTCGAAAATAGACGATGATAAGCACGTATGTAACTGTCGTTTTCAAAATTTAACTCTAGTGCTTTGCTGGGCAAGGGGTTCCCGTCTACAAATATGCTTAAATAGGTAACGTCACAGTCATCAAACAAAAACGGATTTAGGTTATATTGTCCGCTCACTGCAGCATTATCCAGACATCCCACAATCACACGTTTGGGCATGACTCCCAGAAACACATTGTCTTGTAAAAAAGACCAACTGCCTGCAGAGACAGAATACAACTTGCACATAACTCGATCAATGGGATATTTAGCTGAAGTTTTCTCCAGAGCTTTTGCATGTCCGAGTGAAACACCGGGACTCACTTTCACTTTTCTAATAAACAATGATGCATGCTCTAATATCACGTCATATTCATTAGCTGTAGCAGACATCAAACAAAAATTGGGCTTGCTGCGCGTCATTTTTATCTTTACATCCACCATGTTCAGTAAAAGTCTATTTTGCTGGAAAATATCGCAGTGCAATTGGCCAATCATATCTAAAGTTTTACTCTTAGAAGTTAGGTGATAGCGTTTCTTGAGTCCTTCGTTAGCATCGGTCGTAGCCGTGGGATCGGGTGTTGCCAGATTCGTATCCTTGTAAAAACAGGAACAGGAAAGTAAGCTTTTCTTGGCATCTTCCCCATAATTCATTAAAGTTTCGATGTAGGCTCTGTACGGGTAAGTATTTCTCGATGTCGAAATCACTCGCTCATTCAAACTAACGTCTACTTGCGAAAAGAGGGCATGTAAAAATAAATTAACAGGGGCCACGGCATCCTTTTCGTCCAGGTCGGCACCACCCGACTTTACAATTTTTACTTTCACGTAGATGTGAGACGAAGAGAGGTCTAAATATTCTTCTCCGCTTCCAGATATGTTAAATTCTACAGGTCCTCCATTTTGTATGTTGGCAATAGGGTGATATTCAACAAACTGTCCTTTTTCGATAGCCGTTTGAGTAGGGGGCATCACAAATAAGTCCAACTCGGATTTAGCGCAGGCTACCGAGTCCTTGTGAATTAAACCGTACATGATTAAGCAAAAATATCGTGACCTTTCACCTTCTTGGTTCGTCTACGACTGACGTTTTTCACACGTCGCTTCCTCTTTTTATTGCGTCCAGATCCAATCATCGATTTCACTTTAGCTGCTGCTTTGTCGGTGAGCTGCTTCCCTGCTTCTTTCATGCGTCGTCTTGCGGCTGTTTTAAGGTCCTCACCCTTAGATACATCATTCAAGATATTCACTCCGCTGTTAAATAAATGTCTACCAATAGTCTTTGGGCCGCTCTTGAGCATCGGTACTGCTGCTCTAAAAAATGATCTAAAAAGACCGCCAAATCCGTATCCTTTTTGAAATGGTGCTCCTTGATAAAAATTAAGTCCATTGCCAGACTGATGCGTATAATAATCCTCAAAGGATTTTTGGCAACACTGATAAGGCACATACATTTTCAAGAGAGATATTTTTGCCTAAAATGAAGTTTCACGTACGAGCGTCCGCGTTCAAATGGCACTAATTCACCAGTGTGGGTCCTTATAACGATTTCGATCGTCTGAAATTTTTTTCTCGAGAGCGGTATATAGTGGGGGCGATCAAACTGGGCACTGATTACTTCACCGTCCTTCCCGGTCACATTCACAATACGCAATAGCGGTGCTAATACATCGCCTACGATCTGCGATTCTATTATATCCGAATACACCATCAATGTCCTGTAATGAGCACACGGGTCTGCAACATATGGGCTTTCCGAAGTCGTTTCAGTGTTTTCTTCAAAACATTCAATTTCGCAAGGATCAAAACCCAACAGTTGAGATAAGCCAGGGTACAAAAAAACTCTAGCCTTGTTTTTCACTGAAATGCGCACGCGCTTTGTTACGTTGTTATATTCAAAAAATATTTTATTTTCAATATCTTTAATGCGAATGGCGTTTAAAATTTCATAAACAGAGTCATAAAATCCGGGGGGTACGCGTCTACCTATTATTTTTCCGTCGCCTAAATCAAATCCAATCAAATTATTTTGAGCATTCACATTATACCAGGTATGCGGATACATAAATTCCGCTAAACCTACCTCCCATTCGCCGTTTAATTCAATGGGGGTTGGTAAACGCGTGATAAAATGAGAAATTTTATTCTCGGGAAAGTAGTTCATAGAGCTGTCGCTCGGTAGGGTTAGATAGAAATTCATCTTTACAAATGTCGTTTCAGTACTATGATTCCTCTATTTATAGTGCGAATATATTTTCGGAAGGTATCCATAAATTAAATTTTTGGGGGTAACCTCTGAATTTCACAAAGTATTCTACACGTCCTCGACGCGTTCGCTTTTTTAACACTTTTTCTATATCAAAGTTTTCCTTGGGGTGTACTTTTTGAAGTTCTTGAGCATAAAACGTTCCCAGAATAGGTTCGCCCATCAAGTCCTTGATCCGGTACACTGGGGGGTCTCTTGCCACACATTCCGTCACGGTAAACAGTTCTTCCGACCAGTTGGTTTCGTAACCTTTCTCAAAGGTCAATTTATGTTTGGATACGCGTACTGTATCCCCCATTTTAAAAACGCAGGGCTTTTTTGGGATGTTTTCCATATCGCCGTATAGGGTAAACCACACATCCTGCTCATTAGACTCTGTCACTTCTGCAGGCGCTCGTTTAATACTCGAGTGAAAGGTGTGATTGTAGCTGTGCACCAATTGGTCCAAAACGTCTATATAGCGGTAAGTTCGTTTACTCGTGAAATATTTCCACATTTTTGTTTTCAAAGTACGATTAAACCTCTCTACAACGGACGCCTTTGTATTACTGTACGTCGTGAAAAATCGCACGTTATGTTGCTTTAAAAAAGATTGGAACTTTGCATTTTTAAATTCGGTACCTTGATCCGTCTGTAAAAGTTTAGGTTTACGCTCCGAAAAGAAGGAACGGAAAGCATTCACAATATCCTCTCCCCGCTTCGATTTAAGGGGGGCCACAAAACTATATTTTGATAGGACGTCTGTACATGTCAGGAGGTATCGGTATTGATCATTGTACTGTTTTAAATTTTGTAGATCCACTAGATCCGCTTGCCACTGATGGTCTTTCGCATAAACAATCACTCGATTTGTCGGGAATTTCCTGCGCGCCGGTCTGTGAAGAGTGTATGCGTCCACCCCTTGTAACCTATTCCAAATCTGCGGTTTGCTTACTCTTCCTCGAGCAGCACGGTAAAAGGCATTTACACCACCAAAAATCGCCTCGTGAGCTGGATCGTGATACGCTTTCTTCATTGCAGCATAAAATATGATTATTCGATATATTAATCCTCACACGCATATTCATCACAGAGAAAACGTTACGTTTCCCGTTGCATTTAAGTGTAAAACAAAATCAACCGCAAACTTATCACTTTCGGTAAAACTATAGTTGAGCGTCAAAATTATACACATACACATATACATGCATGTCACTCCTACAACTTCACTCGACCAATTCATTTTGAAAACTAAAGTATAACACAATACACCTGCAATTTTATACCTGAAGGATTCTCGGTCTAATGGTTTAAGCCAACAATCATTAGCCTATGAATTCTTTTGTAGGTTGCGCGTTCAAATCTGAAAATTTTTCCAAGTCCCCTTATTTGAAAAATATGTCACAATCTGAAAAAAATTACAAGTCCCCTTATTTGAGAAAATTGTTAAAGTCTGAAAAAATTACAAGTCCCCTTATTTGAAAAAAAAGGAAAAAAATTCTTATCAACCCTTTGAACATCCGGTCTTAGCATCCGCTCCCCACATCCGGTCCGACCACGCCCCCCTTCCCCGCTCAGCATAGGGAACACAGTAATACGATGCACTCCACAATTAACATGGCACCCCATGGGCAGAACCCCCATTTATCTACTACTAACATTTGAGTGTTTTAGAGTCGATCTTTTGTCTGTAACGACGAAATAATAATCACGAAAGAAACGTTCTGGCTCTCCGCTACATTTTCAAGGAGTGCTTTGAAAAAAGGAATTTTCAAAAAGCTTTCGACAGATATAATTTTTCAAAGTTGCAGCCACAGATGGAGAAAATAATTGACAAATATCAAAATAGGCTTCATATGTTGTCATGAATTTCATGTACAAGGAAAGTTTATAGAAAGTTCTTTCAGATACGACTTATAGCATTCTGCTGTATTAAAATGAAAATCCGCTGATTTTGTCTTTCAAGTATTGTTTTTAAGTCTTCTAATTTGTTCCACAAACGGTAAGCAAATGAGTAACTTAAACGCCACGTCAGACTTGATATAGTTTTGAAATTTCTCAAATTCTGATTAGCATCTATATAAATAAAGCAATGCGTAAACTGTCCGTTAGTCAGTTATAGTTTGTCTGTCTGTGTCTCGCGTAGCTCGCAGACGGGTGATCGTAGACCTACCAAATTTTGTACGGAAATTCTCCAGCATGGGTCCCGATACACCTCGAAGCGATTTTTTCGAAATTCGAATTAGTTTAGGAGATATTGATAAAAAACCGCGTCAAAAACACCAATTTTTACTTTCCGCAATACCGCAATTGTAATCCCTGCAGTGAAAAAGTGAGAAATAAGCATCGAGGTTGCCATGTTTGGTAAATTTATTAAATGATTTAGACTCTTGAATTAAAAATAAAAGAATATTCTTTTTTTCTGTTTAGAATATTTGTAAGGCTGTTTTGTAATTAAAATATCGTGTACATGTGAAATCAGAGCAGGAATGAACTCTTTTATACTCAAATTAAAAATAGGATTTGGAAATTTTCCGAGACTAAAATGTGCAACTTTTTATTTTGGCGAAAAATAAAATGGTTGATATGCGATTTTCAGAAGATGATTCTAGCGCTTGGCGCAATTTAATGAGAGTGTACTTTTAAAAACAAGCGTAGGTTATCTTATAAATAAAAATGAAATTCTGTTTGTCAGTTTGTCGATTTAGGTAGTATACAAATCCGCAAAAATGGACCTATCAGCCTGAAATTTTGCACAGATATGTAGAATAATATAGAATAAATGATAATCCACTTTAAAACTTTGAAAATCCACTCGTTCCCGGAATTTTTTATGTTCTCCTCGCAGAAAGCTTTCCGTAATTGTAACCCCTGTAGTGAAAAAGTGTGAAATAAGCATCGTGGTTGCCG
This sequence comes from Cheiracanthium punctorium, assembly GCA_038373885.1. Taxonomy (NCBI): domain Eukaryota; kingdom Metazoa; phylum Arthropoda; class Arachnida; order Araneae; family Cheiracanthiidae; genus Cheiracanthium; species Cheiracanthium punctorium. The sequence goes on from JAWZYV010004034.1 coordinate 766,581, forward strand.
TGTGTGGCGATTTTGCCGAATAAAATGTTTTAAATTCTTAAAGTAAAAATGAAAGAATAATAATGATTTTTTTTTAGTTTATATTTGTAAGGTTATTTTTTTAATTATAATATCGTGTGCGCATAAGAAATGAGATCAGGAATCAAATGCTTTATACGCAAAACAATGAGGATTGAAGATTTCCGAGACTAATATGTAAATTTTTTTAGTTTGGCGAAAAATAAAATGGCTGACAGGCCGATTTTTAGAAAGTGAGTCCTAGCGGTTTGCACAGTTTTAGGATTTTTGGCGCAATTTACTGAGAGCTTAAGGAAATAGCATTTTTGAAAACAAGTGTATAGGTTTTATTAGAATTGATTTAACTTGGGGGAATTCCGTCAAATTTCAGAAAATTGAACTCTTCTCATCGAGATAACGATGAATAAAACACGTTATAGTTGATAATTTTAAAAATATGCCTGCTTTACTGTTTGGCGGTCGAACCGTTTCCCATTTTGATTGCTGCTGCTAAGTCAATGCTTCGAATGATTTCCTGAAAAAACTCTTGCAAAATGGTGTATTGGCACTTTGGCGAGACTTAAATTTGAAACTGGATTTTATTTGAGACTGGTATATATTATAACACTGGTTATAGATAAAAATGAATGTTGGTATGTGTGTATGAGGTTGAAAAACTCCAGCACCGTTTCACCGATCGCCATGAAATTTGGTTCACCTAAGTCTTTTATCATGGAGAAGGTTTTTATGCTATCCGTTTCCCTCTAACTTGCCACTAGGTGGCGCAGAAGAACGTCGAATTCTATTCCGTTTAGCCGTTTGCTATGCGAATATCGTCCAACCAATTTCGATGAAATTTGGTACACGCGGATATTAGAACACTGAGAATATTTTCCACTATCCATTTTGCTGTAACTTGCCGCTAAATGGCGCTGCAACGCATCAACTTCTATACCGTTCGACCGATCGGCATAAATTTTTTTATACTTACACATTTGAGCCGAAGAATATATTCTAACTGTGTTCCTTTTGATGTCACTCACCACTAGATGGCACTGCAATGCATTATTATTTGAACTCGCCACTAGATGACGCTGCAGCAGGCCAAATTCTTGACCATTCAAACGGTCGCTATGAAAATCAGTATACATAGCTATTTGAACAATGAGAATATTTTGGCGTTATCCATTTTGCTATAATTCGCCACTTGACGGCGCTGTAGCAAATCATTACTTGAATTAACTACTAGATGGCCCTGCAGTGTATCAATTTTTGACTGTGCAACTGATGGCTATGAAAATAGGTATACATAGATATTTGAACAAAGGGAAGAGTTTGGTGCTATCCATTTTCCTATAACTTGGCACTAGATGTCACGTCAACACATGAACTTCAGGACTATCGAGCCGATCGTCATGAAAATTCGTATACATCGATATGTGAATGCGAAGAATATTTTCGCCGTAACCGTTTTGCTAAAACTCGCCAGTAGATTGCGCTACGCCGCATCGCCTTCTTCACCATACAAACGATTGCCTTGAAATTCGGTATGCATGATTATGAACACAATATAACGCGATATCCATTTTTGCTATATCTCTTTATTACAATAAATAGTAATCACAAGAAATCGTAATATTCAAAAGTCCATTCATTCCCGTGCGAAGAACGGGTACTGCAGCTTGTGTAAATAATAACAAACCCTTTGTGGCCTATGAATTATTAGATTGATATTCTTTTTTTCTGTAAAAGCTATAATTCACTTTTAAATTTCAAGTAAGCTTGCAAATGTCTTGTGTAATGATTTTATAACCTTTGTAGATAAGTGCAAAATGGGAAAAAAAAAGCCTAATGATTGCCAAAGCTTTCGATTCTTGATGATGTATTGCCAGATATTTCACAAAAAATTCCAATCAAGTAATTTTTGCTCAACAAAATATCAATTTAGAGTGGACATTCTTTCTAGCATTATATAAAACTTAAAAATATGCGATCTTATTGAAACTTCGCGACATTTTCACCTAGCATAAGTACAACCCCCGGAGGGAGTGAAGGAGTGACATTTACACAAGTATGAAGGAGTGACATTTACACAAGAACCAACTCCTTCTTCCTACTAAATCGTATACGTACCCACTAAATCGCTATTCCTCAGTTATTTTTGTGCTATAGTGTGTTCCTCAAAAATTTCTTATCTGACATTATCATAAAATTCATCGGATTTTTTTCTTTTTTTAATAGCAAAAAAAAAAAAAAAAAAAAAAATGAAAGAACGCGAAACGAAATAAATGAAATAAAGAACGCTATTCTCCCTGTGAGAAGAAGGAGCTATTTACTACTATTTCATAAAAGTAGAGTCAATCATAATTAAAACACTTGATTTGTGCAAAAAAAGTCTTTCGAATATTTAAATATTTAAGTAATCGTTACATTTCAGATAAACTGAACTTGCAAATCTAGCATTTATTTCAATTTTTTTTTAAATCTTAAATTACAAAACAATTAATGCAAAACAATTAATAATCTTTATTTGTTTTGCAACATAAATCCAAAGGATTGCATAAAACTTTGTTAGTTATATGAGCAATTTATAGGGGCTTCAGAAAAAAAAAACGCAGGGGGAGGAAGGGGGCTCGCTCTTTTCCGGGACCTCACTGTACATGGAACAAAATTGCATTTCGACGTAAAATACACTGAATTTTCTGATTTGGTTAGTTTTGTGGAGAACGGAACGTGCCTACACTCCATCTTTGAATAGTTGGATATCCGAAAGCTGAATTTAGTTGGTGACATGCTGAAAAATTTTCCTTATTCACTAAAAATCTAGAAAAAAGCACAATGTTACAAAGAAAATCCACAACCTCAGTTATTAAGTAACAAAAACACGATTAAAATACAACAGACAAGCAGTTGGCTGTATTTTCATTTGTTCTTTTGTACTAAACGAAGAAGGTTTTTATCAAAGAAAACATATGAAGAACTGTTTTCTTAAAAATAATTGTTAACTATAGGTAAACGTAAGTCGGTAAATTATGAAAAATCGCCATTAATGGCTATACGCAAGGTGTTCCATAACTTGTGAAGTTGTTCTAAGGAACATGCAAGAACCAAGGAATGTGTAGCTAAGTAACATTCTATCAGATCCAATCTTTGGGTTTTGTCAATTATGCCTTTTTTACGAATAAGCCTTATTAGGGGCCGAATGCCTTGTACGAAAAGCAAGTCTACGAGCTTTGGCCCCTAGTGACGTAAAACAAAACTAACCTAATTTCCATGCCATTTCATGTTTTTCAAATGCACATGTTTGTGCAAATAGAATTTGTGCTTTATTTCAAAGCATAAACCATTTTGTGTTGGCGACACTCGCCAAGCATGACCACCTAAAAACGGTTTTTAATTAATAGTTAAAAAAGTAATTAAAATTTCAAAATTCTGAACCTCAGTTGAACATTACCAAAGTCTTGGGCTTATATGTTCAAATTTTCAAAGCTATGCGCATGGGCGCTGGCAGCATAGGGCAAGGGGGGGCAATCGCCACCCCCTGGATTTTTGTATGCAGTGTTTTCCCTTGCTTTTTTGCTCTTTCCAACATGGTAACCATACGTTGAAGTAGTCATTGCCCCCCCCTGGGAAATATTCTGCCGGCGCCCTTGGCTCTGTGTGCTGCAGATTTGTCTGGAGAACATTCATTTTTATTATTATAGATATAGATAGATTTGGCGTAAAACTGGCATAATTTTCGTGGTATTTCATGATTTTCAAGTGCACTAGATACTTCATGGAAGTAATAGGATTTCTGTTAGCTCAAAGCATGAATCATTTTATACGGGCGAAACTCGCCAAGCATGGCAACGTAAAAACGGTTTTTAATTAATTATTAAAAAAGTAATTAAAACTTTAAAATTCTAAGTAGCCTATAGCCGTCTCCAAGTTCCCATCTATCTCTATATCAAAATTCATCACAATCGGTTCAACGGTGTAGGCGTGAAAGCGTAGCAAACAAACAAACAAACTCACTTTCGCATTTATAATATTAGTTAGGATAAATAACTTTTTTAAGCATACTTAACCATCTTTTTGCCGCATATTTATTCAAAACGTAAGGTAAGAATATTTATTTCTGTCATCAGCGTGTTAAACTAGTTTCTTAGTAAAATTTACTTCTAACAGAAAATCTTTGAAATAAAAATTGAATTGGGGGTTAGTTTTCAAACGAAACAAAACTAACTTCTTGCAATGCAAGCAGAAACATAAATGTGAACATTTTGAAAATTTCCTTGATGATAATTTTATACAAAAGCAGAAGGTTTTAGTTGTGCTTAAACTTTTCAGCATTATTAAATTAATAATTGTTGTTTTAAGGTTGTATGCTCTATCCAAATGGATAAATATTACAAGCAGCAATACAAAGCAACTTTCATATCACACCATACAAAGAAGGATGTTATAACAGTAAAAAAAAAAAAAAAAAAGAAAAAAAAGAAAGAAAGAAAGAAAGAATGAGAGAGAGAGAGAGAGAGAGAGAGAGAGAGAGAGAGAGAGAGAGATTGTTTAAGATGCAAATTGAAATGCCGTAGTTCGATGATAATATGTAGGATAATAAATATTTCAATTAAAATATTTATTTTCAATCGTCAATTTCATTACCTATTTTTCAAATAAAATGTTCCAGAATATTTTTGTATTTATTATCCCAATGTTGAGCATTTATTATAGTAGCGTGACCAAATTTTGCAGCTGGTTAATTTTTAGTTATTCATGTTAGATACATTTTGAAGCAATAGTTTATTTATATCTACTGTTTTCTATGGGAGGAGGCCTAAAAAAGGGCCCCGTAAAAAAACACACAGAATTAAAAATATCTGTTTTTTATGAAAAAAAACCCTCAACCTTGTGTGTGCTAGATTTTTTTAAAATTAAATCTTTGAAATGTTAGAGTCTGAGATAGGTTCCCTGTAAAAAATAATAATAATATCAATAATAATTAATCAAAAAAATTAAAGACGTTCTAGGAAGCAACGCGTGCTAGGAAGCAACTTATGCTTAAAAACAGTAAGGTAACTTTAAACCGTGTTTTCTCAAAAAGCATTTTTAATGAATTGTCTATAACATGACCAAATTTCTCTAAAAAGTTGTAACTGCTGTTAATATACCGTGTTTACTTGCGTAATAGTCGCACTTTTTGTGTCAATTTTTCATGGTGAAATTTAGGTGCGACTATTGTGATGGGAAATCTACTACATAATATTGTTCACTCTAATGCTAAAACATTACTATATTACCAAATACTTCCAGATTATTGCAATATATTAAATTAAATAATCTTTTCGACAGTTGCACACAAAAAAGAGCTATATTTCCACACTAATATTTTTACAGACATATATGAAGGTCAAATATACGTGACTGCGACTTTTATGCCGATAAAACATTTTGACGATTTTTTTTCTGCTTTAAAACGGGGATGCGACTAATTATGCGAGGGTCGCTATTACGTGAGTAAACATGGTATATAGAATGAACTAATATTAAACCTGGATGAGAAAAAAAAAAATGAAATTTTTACAAACATATGTATAGTAAAATATTTTAACAAACACACATATGTAATCATCTTTTAAGTTATAATTTGAAATCAAATTAAAAAATGCTAAATATGTATTTAATTTTTTGAAGTTAATAATATTTTATTACTAAATTTGCAACATTAAGTATGTTCAACAGTAAATATATGTGCATTTTAAATTTCATTTATCCTGCGGATAAGGCAATGCTCCTAAAAAAAAAAAACTTCCCCCCCCCCTGAAAAATCTATGAATAGAAGTTTTATCTCGAGATTTAAAATATGTCATGGTGTATCAAAATATGTCATAGTGTATCATTAAAGAAAAAAAAAATAATTATGCTACTACTATTCATTTGCTGACAACATCCCCTGTAATTTTTGTGGCGGATCGCGGTTTCAGCCCCATTATTGATGATAAATGACAGCTACTCCGTGACAGCTGGACACGAGCCGAAGGGAACCACCGCGAGCATAGAAGTGACCGCGAGGAGGGGGAGGGCAGCTAGGGTCAGGGTCAACTTGCTTCCTCACCGAGACAGCAAAGATTCTCTCTCCGAAGGAAAAAGGAGATAACACATTTACATTTTGGATTTTTACTAGGTCCCCAGCCTAATGAGACATCTGTTGATAATTCATTCGGCGATTTGGGATTCGACGATTTGAACCGTTCCCCCGGACCGAGGGCAAGCATCAGGATGCCGACCCCGACCCCACGTGCTTTATTTATTTCAAAAAATCCAATAATACAGAGCTCCCCAAGGGAGAATACCAAAACAAAGATACACAAAACCAAACTATATATATAAAAACACAGAACACAAAATTACAGAAGAAAATAAATCACAGAGACTTATACTAAAAACAAAACACCAAAGCAATTCATGGAAATTAAAAAGCACATAAGAAACAACCAAAATATTATATATATAATAAAATACAATTGGGCATAGCCTCTATGTTCAGATGGTTAAAAGCAAAGTTATAAAATCAAACCATACAAAGTAGTAGGTACATAATATTAAAACATTTACAAGATCCAAAACCACCATATTTACAAATAAAATACAGTCTGTGCACCATGATACCGGACCCTAAGTAAAAACATCATAACTTGCATAAAATATCACAGAACCAGGCGTTTAAATTATAAACCATTATTTAAAAGTTATAATATCACAGTTCTAAGTCGATACAGTTAACACAGTACAAAAAATCCCAACACCAGACAAAATCAACACAGAATCTCAATTATAATACCATAAAAGCACATATTTTCTCTTTTTTTAAATTAAAATTTTAAGATTATTAGCCATTTAAAACAAACTAATCACGCATCAATGATCTATATCTTATCCTCAGGTTCTGATATAAATCTCCTAATTTCTTTAAATTATTACTTTTACGGATAATCTTTAGAAATAAAAGGGGTGCATCTAAAGGAATGCCACATTGGAAGATGCTGAGTCCAGCACTGCAAGGGCCATAGACATAATGCAATGAAACACCCTCCTGCCCGCAGACACACAGACCATTATCATGCCTGTCCAGACGGAGCAGAAAGGCAGGAAAAAACCCTTTCCCAGTAATGAACGGAAGAGCATTGTTTTTTATAACTCCCTCAAGATCTACTTTTTTCCTATAACGGTATGTCTCCCTGCCGGTCTCCTCCACGTCCCAGGCAGTTTGCCAAGTATCCAAAATTTCCCGTCTTACTGCTTTCTTAACAGCAGAGACCGGGACAGGAATATCAAAATTGGTCACTGGCCAGTCCTCCAGGATCGGTCGCTTAGCGAGTACGTCAGCCCTTTCATTTCCCTCTGTTCCTATGTGTGCCTTTATCCATATGATGTTGTAAAATTTATCTTGATTTTTTGAAATTGCTTTAAAAAATTTTTCGATTATAGGATCCCGGGTGTATCTTTTGTTTAGGGCGGTGACAGTGGATTGACTATCTGTATAAATAAAAATATTTTTAAAAGACTGACCATCGGACCAGCCGATGGCCTTTAGAATCGCTGTCTGCTCCGCTTGATAAATCGAGTTCATATTCTGTATCCTTTCGGAACAATCGTAGACAAAGTTACCCTCATTTTTTACTGTAAATGCGTAGGCCGTCCCCGAGTCCATTCTGGATCCGTCTGTGTATATTTCATCAGTATAATTGTCTGGGTCTTCTTTGCGGCCCCCACTAACTATGATTTTCATATTCTTTAGATTATAAGTAAAATTTATTTTATGTTCTGGTATGATTTTCTGGATAGTACTATTATTAAAAGGAATATCATTTATTATGATATCTGCATTATGTATAAGAAGATTCATTTTCTTAACTATTGTGTTTAAGTGAATATTAATTGGGGGAATTCCATATAATACATTAAGTTCAGCAGTGGAGGTCCGACCGAAGGCACCCGAAATAGCCAACAGAGCTGCACGTTGAATAGTTACAAGCGATTTTTTGAGCGTTTTATTCAAAGTGGAATACCATATTTCGACTCCATATTCAATTTGTTTAAGGGTGACTGCACCGTACCAAATCTTCAACTGTTCAATGTTGACTCCCCAGCCCGGGCCCCTTACTCTATAAATCGCATTAGTAAAAGCCAACGTTTTTTCCTTTAAGTTATGAACGTGTTGCCGCCAGGCCAGGTCCTCATCAATCACGAGACCAAGATAATTTAAGTGGCGGACAATTTTTATCGAATTACCATATAGCTTGAATACTGGTCTACGTGTTATGAGACGCCGGCCCGGCAGCTTGTTATAAAAGAGCAGGGCCTTAGTTTTTTCCACCGATATTTTAAGTTTATTTATATTGCAGGCATTTTCAAACTTTTTAATGCTTTGGTTTACTATTGCCTCGAGCTGGGGACGAGAATCAGCAGCGTTCAAAAGAACGAAATCATCCGCGTAGGCTAGCACGGCGCAGTCCTCCGTATTTACTGCTTTCAGAATTTTATCGGCCACGAGGAGCCACAAGAGCGGACCCAGGCAGGAACCCTGAGGACACCCTCCATAAATATCAAAATCTCGCTGTGAATTCAAAGTATCCACTAAAATGCGACGATCCCGGACAAAACTGACCAGGACATGCTTCAGATAGTCCGGCAGCGGGGACTCATATACAGCAACACGCAATACCTCCCATTCAACATTATCAAAAGCTCCCTGTATGTCAAAAGACACCAGGGAACAATATTTCTTAGTTTTTAAATTATCTTTTATACGTCCTATGACCTCTCTTAGAATTGTCGAAGTAGAGCGCCCCGGCAAAAACCATGTTGGTTCTCATGTAAATATTTCTTTTCCAACAAATCACCCAGCACTCTGAGTCCAATTATTCGTTCTAAGATTTTCGCCAGGGCGCTCAGAAGACAAATGGGACGATAGGATTTGGGGAGATTAAAATCCTTACCGCTTTTTCGGAAAAATACAGCCCGTGCGGTTTTCCACACTTTCGGAAAGAGGCCGACAGAGAGACAGGCGTTATAAAGCGCAAGAAGGTCCTTCCAATGGTACTTCGCCAGATTTTTCAATATATAGCCATCTACTCCATCTGGACCAGGAGATTTAGTATTAGATTGCTTTTCAACTGCATGTTTAAGTTCATTTAAAGTAATTTTAGAAAAAGCAAAAGGCTCATTATGGTCACCAAAAGTCTCCGACTGCGGAACTATTTCGTCCTGCATGCCAATGCGAAAATGTGTTTTTACCAAAATGTCTAGCGCATCATCATAATTTTCACGACGATCTTGCACCAGCATGAGGTTCCTAATACCTAAATCATTGTTTTTGTTTTTTAAAATCTTAAAAATTTTACCATAAGGGTCCCCCATGCCGGTGCAATAATTTCGCCAAGAACGTGTTTTGGCCCTCAATATTTCCTTTCTGTAGGTAGCCCTCATACCATTATATCTAGCTCTTAAGACAGCATCATCAGGGGTAGAACGCATTTTCCTATAAAAAGCTCTTACCTTTGATCTCAGCGATCTTAGTGTGGGATTCCACCAGCTTAAAGTAACCCTGTAGCCATTCTTTTTCTTACGAAGCGTTTTATAGCATAGCAATTTGATGGAGCGTCCATAGGCCTCGCAGATGCCTTCAACAAAGTCATATTTTAAGACACTGCCCACATGTTGTTCATTTAAGGCCCTAGTTATATTTGGCACGTGGAGGTCGTATAATCTGTTAAACTTGTAAAATTTTTCAAATTTAGTCTTATAACGTAAATGTGAGTTATTAATAACAACCTCATCCACAATAAAAGAAATGTATTTATGGTCGCTGTTAGTTTCTATATCCAATATTGTCCAGTCGCTGATCCTACCAAACGCACCACTGGATGCTAAAGTTAGGTCGGGATTGCCACTATGATCGTTATGGGACCAGGTTGGGCCAAGGGAGAGGTCGTTTATCACAATAAGACCATAGGTATTTAGGTGCAGTAACATGGCGTATCCCCTAGCATTCGCGTGTGTATAGCCCCATAAAACAGCATGAGCATTAAAATCACCCCCTATGATTACATTTTCTGAGTTTTGAATGAAATCTGGCCAACTGGATAAATCATCTTCCAAATCCGCTGAAGGTGGGGAATAATGGGATCCTATCAGATAATTAGTCCCATCCAAATGTAGTCTAACAAAAACGGCAGTATCCGTCTTGGCTACCAGCAACGGGGAAAAGCCTGAGGCAACTACCACTGCACAATTATTAGTGCTTGACAAGAAAGGAATAAAGACATCCGGACACCCATAGACTCTACCCTCAATCATATACGGGTCTTGTATGAGGGCCACCTTATATTGGAATTCATGAAAGAATTGAAAAAGAGAAAGATTAGCTGCACGACAATGATTAAGATTAGATTGCACAAAGCGTATACCCATTCTATCAAACACAGAAGGAGTATAAGATAATAGGGAAAACACTAAAGTTACACAAACCACAAAATATTATAAAATAGAATTCAACAGTATTAAAAGAACTATTTAAAATAAGAGTTAATAACTGAGGTAAAATACAATACACTCACGGACGACAAAACAAATAAAACTGAGGACCAGCCCCAGAAGAGTTAAAATATCACTATAAAAAAAGAAATATAAAACATTAATTAAAACATTATAAAACTACGAATAAGTCATATATCATAAAACAGCATAAAACACCAAAAGAAATAAAGTATAATAACTAGAATAATACCAAGAAAAAGCAGAGAAAGATTACCCCGCCACGAAGTTAAATGTGATCAAAGTTAAAAAGTTAGGAAAGATTGTTTAAGAATAATTATATAAAATACTAAAAGACTCCAGCAAATCAGCACTACTAACCAAGAGAAAACTACAGATCATCAAGCAGGACAAAATATACATATACCCCAAAATATTATTAAAATACAAGAACATAAACCAAGTATACCAATCTAACGCACCTTCGATTCCCAGTAGCAGCAAAATATTCAAAATATCATTAAAAGCCCAAGTATCACAATTCCAAAACAATATACATATAAACCATCGAAACCAACCATATTATCACCCATCGAATTTATTCAGACAGGGGCATCCACTTTGCGAATGAAACTATTTGTCTCTTCTCTCTTCTATTAACCTGGCCTTATAGGCTCTATAGGTTGGGCAAAGGCCTGAGTCGGCCCTATGGGCGATGTGGGCTTCGTCACCCCCGTCCTCTTTACAATTATAGCACACAAATTCATCAACATTACAAATTCGGGTGTCGTGATCCAGGCTACAACGCGCACATTTTACCGTATTTTTGCAGTTATATATCTTGTGTCCCAATTGTTGACATTTAAGACAACGAGGGGCATCAACAAATTCCACCGCCCGAACTCTGCTGAATTTTAAAAAGAACCGACCAATTCGTAGTATCTTATTCTTAGTATATTCATCCGTTTTTATTAACCAATTTACTATGCCCTCTCCTCCCGTCAGCCTCATAGGCCTCAACGGTTCAGCAACGAAATTCGAATCTATATTTGACAAAGTTAGTTCTATATCTTTCGCCGTTATGCTGCTCGGAACACCCAATAGTAGTACTTTTTCGTTTCCTGGAGTTGATAACTGTATTCTATACTTATGTGTAAGTTCTTGCAAAGAAGTTAGGGTCTCGTGTATATGAATTGCCTTATCTCGAGAAGAGGCTGTAAGGATGATCTTTCCCGCAGGGGGGGAGGGGGACACGTACCCCCCCCGGATATACGCCTATGGTTCAAATGTATTACTTTCTTAGGAAAACCTAATAACACGAGCCTTTTAAGGAAGGCGGAGGGCTTATCACTGCTCCCAGACCTACTGAAATTTTGCAGGAACACATGAAAGATTTGATGGGGGGGGCACATATTTAATTTAAGAGCAGAATAGGGAGTTTTAAATTTTGAAACAAATGTTTGTTTAAAAGATTTTGAAAGGAACTTGGGGGGGGGACACTTGCCCCCTTGTGCCCCCCCTGATTATAGAGCTATGACTCATATGTATTATACGCTTATAACAATACCTACTAATCTATAAAATAAAAGTTTTTTTTTAATTTTCAAACAAATGTTTATTTAACAAATTTTTTGAGACGCAGTTGGGGAGGGGGCACGTGACCCCTTGTGCCCTCCCTCCCGACGCTTTTCCTATGGCTCATATGTTATATGCTTTGGAAAACCTAATAACAATAGCTTTCTCAGAGGTTTATAGTTTGGCTGCCTTAACTTGGCAGTCGACCTTGGGCGATTTCATTCCTTGAGAGGGGTCGCTCATTGAAAGGTTACTACATGCTACTGCTTAATTGGCTACAGCTTTTTTCGCCAAGTGGGGAGAATTTCTGGTGGTCATCCGGTCTCCCACCCCCCAGAGTGAAAGCGAATAAAAGGGCACACCCTGCTCCGCTCGCCCCGCACGCTCATTCTTCATTGTGCTAGAAATTTCCTGTATCCGCGATAAGGTGCCAATTACGGATACCTGATTTTACCCGAAGGAGAACCTGTTATCGAATTTCCCCAGTGGACTCGACCAAATTCACGTGACCGACTGCCAAGTTAACGTGGCCGGACTATACCACTCCCAGACTTGCTGAACTGAATATTTACCCCTTTACTCCAAAACAAAAGAAATTTGGACATAAGATCCAATTACATTTCTCGTGTACATTACAAAACAAAGAATGTTTATTTCCAGTATTTAGTAAAAGTCAATCATATGGGCATGGGCGCCCATAGGAATTTTTCTAGGGGGGGGGGCAAACTTCAAAAAAAATTTCTAGGGGGGGGCAAATTTCAAACTTTTAACAAATTAATACTGTTTTTGCGATTTGTTTACATCATGAGACAGTAACCTAAATCTCTAGTGGGGGGGCAAGTGCCCAACCTTGCCCCCCCCCTCCCAGGTAGCACACATACGTTGGGGCAACGTTGAAATGACACGTTGGCTTACGGTTATCCAACGGTTGGCAACTGGTTATTTCTTACATTGGGCAACGTATGCTCTAACGTTTTGCCAACATATTTCCAACTGTTGGGCTAACGTATGAATGCATACGTTGGGCTAACGTATTAATGCATACATTATGTTAACGCATAAATGCATACGTTGGGTTAACGTGTAAATGTATACATTGGGACACCGTAAAATCTGTATGTTGTCACTCTATTATTCAACTGTTGGAAATTGGTTATTTTTAACATTTAGCTATCATAATTGTTAACCTTTACATTTATAAGTTAGTTTCATATTTTAGGCCAATGCAGAAACCTAATGTTGGATAATTATATTTGACGAATATTTGACAAATTGATGTGCTATTTCATAACATTTCTTAGCATTCATAGATATATGAAAAACTGTCAAATTTGAAATTAAAGTTTTTAATTATTTTACTAATAGCAAATGCAGTGAAAGATTCAGATAAGTTTTAAGGGACGGCAGATATGTAGAACGAAGCATATTATCAAATAGTCACATTTTTTCTTTCATCAAATATGGTTCCACCTCAACAGTGGGTTTCTGTGCGCTTAGGAGGAGGGCGAGCGGACACCCCACCCCCCCCTAAAAAGTACTTTTGTCGACAAAATCGTCAGTTGCCAAAGGACTGTCAGCAAATTTCAGCTTTAATCACCAATCTGTAAAATGCTCAGTGTATAAATTACCAGTTCTGCTGACAGTTTATTATAAGTTATACTATATCATGAACATAGTCTTGTTACAATTTTCCTTTTAGTGATTTTTGTGCCAGTAAACAAGTCCCTTTTGTCCCCTCAAGCCAACTTCATTCCAGATCATGTAATGTAGTGTGTATTTAAGGCAAACATGCACATTAAGTATCTGCCTAGGGTGAGGGGTGCCTCGGGCGAAGGACTTTTAGGGGATTTAATGCGTATTCACGCTACATCTGGAGGAAACCGCCCAAGAGGCCAGATAATCGGTGTGTATTTTTGAAAGCATATTGGTATATATCGTCAGAAAATTTTGTCTTTACACCCTCCTCCCAACATTTTTGCTTAAAACTGGCTCTAGTCCCGTCACTAACAGAAATGTGTTATTTTCAAATAGTAAACGATCTGTGAAGTTACAAACATATATTAATCTGTAGAAAACTAACCTATTTTGCACTATGAGGAAAATTAATATTGCAGGTGCAACTTATGAACTGTTTAAAAAAAAGGAGGGGGGAGAGATCGGAAGCAGGAAAATATTTAGAAGGTCCTTTCAGAAGCTATCCTTTACAGTTTTAGAGAACCAGGACGGCAGGCAAACCAAAATCATAAAAACTTTTCGAATTAATTAAAAGAAAAAACATATAACGTTAAAGGAAAGAATGCTTATTTTTTGAAATATGATTCATATCCCTCCTTCTCCTTTGACAGTTACTTTTGTAAAGTGTCTCTCAAAACCTCTGAAAATTTACTCAATTGAAACTTTTGTAAGGAGGCTTAATCTCTTTTTTTTTTTTTTTTTTTTTTTTTTTAATATTCATGTGGGGAAATCCAATAGGAGTATAAAGTCACTGAAGAATGTCACAGAAATCATTCTTTACTAAAATATTTATTTATTATTTTTTACATTTATTTCAATTTACGTAATTTTTTAGATTCTTAATTTTTAGTTTGCCCGAATAAAATTGGTATGGAATACAATGACATTTCGTAGTTCTATTTTTATTTTCAGTTAACTGTAGATATTGACTGCAAAGTAAAAGAAAAAAAAATATTGCATGCGTAATGCATATGCATTAGCATGCAATATCGACGCATGCAAGTATCAACACACGGGTGCATCTATATTATCTGACTATGAGAAAGATATCAGTACAACAGAATGTATTAGTGATGCTGCTTACACGCTATAGCACATAAAATGAAAAAAGTCGTTGATGGTACACAAAAAAAAGTTACAACGCGTCTCGCATAATTACCATTGCACAAAATTTTGAAAAAAAAAAGAGAGAGAGAGAGAGAGAGAGAGAACTTTTTTTTCCATAGCGCATCCTTTCTCTAATGCAAAAAATAGAATGTCTGAAGAAAAGTTTTAAAAAATCAGTATTGATTTCAGTTCATGGACCTGAACTCTCAGTCACAGCATATTACTTAAAGAGCTACTGATATTTTTCATTCAACTAAAATACGCAGTAGAAGAGACTTGTCAAAGCAATAAAAATGTTTTTTCTTCCAGTACTCTCAAAGAGTATTTGATTGCATATAGATTATGTATTTTTCTCCATAAAATTTGAGTCCTGTAGCATATAACAGGTGTAGATACAAAAATCTCTTCTACAATAATAAATAAATAACAAAATGAAGTTGGTAAAGATAGGTATATATATGAACTGTAAAGTACTATAACACATTTGTAAAATATTAAAATAACTGAATTCTTAAAACTGTAAAATATTTTATACATACCTTTAACAACAAAACAATTTTGATGCACAAATTTAAATCCTTGTTGTTGATTAACCACTGTGAACCAACGAGATTTCAAAATTGAAGTAGTGTTAGTTTAATAACTACTTCTAAATCTGAAATCTCATTAGTCATTATAATCTTGCAAAATATAAGCACGGCTCAAGTTGATTTTTTTTTCAGAATAATCTTATTAGGAGAAAACAATTGTGTCCAATTTTACCTTCTCGACTGTTGTACAACTATGAGCAAATAAAACTTTATTTTTAAGCTGTCTAGCATTGTTTAGTAATCCAAAACGCATCTTTTAATAAGCACTGTGCAATTATTATATATTTATTACCATAGCTGCATAGTAAGTTGTTTGTTTACATACTTTGAAGATCGTTAGGCTTATGGACAATCGAACTATAATCAATGCATCAATAATAATAGTTATCGTGATTCAAGTTACTACGAACCTATGCAACGATTAAAATTCACAGAAATATAGCTGAAAAGATAAATATTCGTTTCAGATTTCAACTATCAATCACTTTATAAAAGTGTATCAACACATCATAACAAGCAATGGCGGAAACGGAACGGCGAACGGACATGAATCTATCGCTTCCCGGTTTCCTGAATGTGTGTCTCTGCGCATGCGCAATGATACGGTTGCCCAACACAACATTCAGCCATCCGATGGCCAACGGTTGTTTTACCTACGGTTGCCCAACACAACATTCAGCCATCCGATGGCCAACGGTTTTTTTACCAACGGTTGCCCAACACAACATTCAGCCATCCGATGGCCAACGGTTGTTTACCAACGGTTGCCCAACACAACATTCAGCCATCCGATGGCCAACGGTTGTTTACCAACGGTTGCCCAACACAACCTTTAGCCAACAGAATACCGACATTTCCATATGGACATCCAACGTTTGCCCAACGTAACAACCTTGTGCCAACCACGTGCCATCAATAACCCAACGTATGTGTGCTAGTTGGGCTATGGGCGCCCATGCATATGGGCGTTTTTACCGTTCGCTTTTTTCCGCCTTATTCCTTATTTCTGGAATCTTTCCTTTCGGTCCTCTCTGTCCGGATCCACTTCTTTCTGCCAAATGGATACGAAGTCGTTCCTCTCGGTCATCTCTGTCCGGATCCACTTCTATCTGCCAAATGGATCCGAAGTCGTTCCTCTCGGTCCGGACCGGTTCCGATTTCGGACCGAAAGGAACGGGTCCGGACCCGTTCCTTTTCCTTGGAGCGGATTCAAAAGGACCGGGTCCGAATGAGTCGGTCCATCAGAGGAGCGGATCCGTACGGACCGGATCCTCAAAAGGACCGACTTTACCCACCACTAGTCTGTACTAGTCTGCATGCGAGGCGACCAGCCATTTGCGTTCCCCTCTCGCCACGCCATAGAAGGGAACGTTTAAGGTGGGCACATCAACATGTCCACTGAACAGCTGATCAATGGAGGGCTGTTCTACTTTCTGATGAGTCCAGGTTTAGCCTGGACTCATCAGAAAGTAGATAGTAGATCAAAGCGATAGGAGGCGTTGTTTGATTTGGAGGGGACCCGGAATCCGTTATCATCCATCAAACATCCGTGAAAGAGATTCATACGCAGGAGGCAGTGGCGGCTTTTCAGGTGAAGTAGGTGAAGTGCCTCTTCACCAAGTATTGTAAGTAACAAAAAATTGTGTAACGTAAGCAAGCCATAATCGTTTTTCAAATTTAGTCTGTAAGAATACACTTACATTTCTGATGAAAGCCCAATTGCCATAAGACTATGTGCTAAATCATGCTCTTACTATCAGTGAAGCCAAACTCTCTTCCGACCCCTCCCCTTGCCGCGCGCATAGAAATAATACACCGCGCGGCCAAAGAAAGCTTCAAAGACTTGTGTCACGATTGGTCCATTGTTAGAGTCACGTGGTACGCGGGTTCTGACGGGGTGAGTTGTGAAGTGGTAAGGAAAAATTATCTCTTCTACTGCACTTATTGGGGGGGGGTTGCCATGGTAACCCCAAACGCTTCATTCAGTTTTACAGCTTTACTTTCTATCAGGTGAAGAGATCCCTCAGAAAACGGTCTGTCTCTTCAAGTGAGAGAAAACCCAGCGTAGTGCATCTCCAAGCACAAATTTGTGTAGGAAAATGAAACCACGTGATTTGTTTGAGATTTTGGCACATGAGATTTTTACTGCTGTCTTTTGAAAATTTTAGAGTTTCTTCTTGTGTTAATTTTAATGATAATAATAGTTAGTTTCTTTTCTGTTTATTCACCTTCATTATGTTTCCTGTAAATGATGTAGTCTGTAATGTATTACAAACACCGTTTAGTCGGTGGAATGATGACGATAAAAGAGATGTTCTTTCTCGTGGTCGACATAGAGCCTGATTTGCGAAAAGGCTCGAGAAGCTTAAGCTTCCCGTCATAATTTGAAGGGGGCTCAAAAATGACTACAAAACGGATAAAAATTCAAAATTTTGTTTTTAAATGATCTTCTAAGTTATTGTAAAGATTTTTAATTAAGAGAAGTGGAAAGCTATTTTTAAGGCATTTTAGAAGTCTTGATACTCCATGTAGCAACATTTCTAAATTAGTTCAGTATGCGATGTCTATACTTGGGATATTTGTTCCAGTTGAGACAAAATTTTCTATTATCAGGAACATTTGATCGGTAGAAAGGGGTAAACTTTCAATATGTAATGTTAAAAATCGTCTAAAGGTCAAAATTAATTCTGAACTTCCATGTTGTGATTTTTATGATGTCATCAAAACGAACAAAGAATTCCCGAAAAAAGCCCCATGTCTCATGAAAAATATATGACTAAATAAATAAAGTTTATTGTTTCAGTAGTAAGGAAATTTTTTTAGTTTACATTTTACAGTAATTTTAAAAATACTGTAAAATCTCATTACAACTAAGTAAAATATTGCGAAGATAATGAATAATATATTTTTATCTATAAATTTCAAATTAATTTAAAAAATATTTTTTTTCAAATAAAATCATTAGAATAATTAAATCAATTAAATATCCCTTTAACAAAGAAAATCATTAAAAACTTTACTTAATCCAAACAAAAAGGGGGATAGGAGGTCCGAAATGAGACTGAGCTTCCCCTCACTTCAAAGGTTAAAAGGGCCCTGGGTCGACCAGTGGAGGCATTAGGAATGAATGCATCGCTGAAAGATTAAAAATTTCTTTCCGCAGAAAGGCCTGTGCCACCGCCTAATTACCATGTTTAATGGACATGGGCACCGGCACCATAGGGCAAGGGGGGCTATGGCCCCCCTGGATTTTTGTATGCAGTGTTTTCCCTTGCTTTTTTGCTCTTTTCAACATGGTAACTATACGTTAAAGTAGTCTTTGCCCCCCCTGGGAATATTCTTCCGACGCCCATATTAATGGCTGCATCAGGTGTTTTTCATAATATTTTGGTATCAAGCTCTTCACCTATTTTTTTGATCACGAGCCGCCACTGCAGGCAATGTCTGTGTTTGAGGTGGGATCTCTTGGGGTGGCGCCACAGACCTCCGTGTCTTTCCATGTGGAACCGTCAATGTTCAGACCTATAGAGATGACATCCTTAATGCTTATGTGCGCCCTTATGCCGGGGCAATAGGCGATGATTTTCTGCTTCAGGACGACGGGGCTCGCATCGTGGATGATTATCTGCTGCAGCAAACAATTCAGCGCTTGGAATTGCCAGATCGATCACCGGACCTGAATCCTATCGAGCATGTCTGGAATGCTTTAGGGAAACGGATAGCTGCTCTCAAATCTCCTCCTGCGACCCTTGCCACGCTTGCAACTGCCTTTCAAGAGCAATGGCTCTCCCTTCCAACAGAACTCATAGACCGCGTAATTGACAGCATCACACATCGCTGCTGGTGCTGTATTGCTTCTAAGGGGAGGGGGTCGTATTTCATATTGAAGGTACTTTTCTAATACCAAACTGACACATCCAATTTGCTGATTTTATACATCTGCTAATTTCTATAATACCACAAGTATCTGGTAATTTCTTTTCGAATGCTATTTTATAACTTAACTATCTGTTATACACTGTGGGTGAGTTTCATTAAATTCTATCTGTAACTTGTTGACTAATCGTCATTTTTGTGATTTTCCTTAATTAATGATAACCAGTGCATTAAAAGGGATCCCTATTCTAGTGTTTCTCCCAACCTCAACCACATTTTTTTATTACTTTTGATTGATCATGTTCTTAATACAATAAATCTCATTATATCGCACTTTTTGGAAGACAAGAAAAATGTGTGATACATTCAGGGGGGTGGGGGGAATGATTTGGTAAAAATTCTACTGTATGAATATATATATTTAAAATATAAAATTAGATAAAGTGATACAGGATTATTGAAACGATAAATACAGAGAAATTCCATTTACCTTTCTGTTTATGAACGAATACCCATGTGTATTCACACTTTTCATTTTCTGCTGAAGAAGGTACTATTCAAAGTCATCTGGTTGGTTTGATATTTGATATTTATTTGACACATGACTTTCCAAATATCAGTATGCGGAAATTAATCAATCTCTCGAGGCTTTTTTTTTTCCCCACTTCTCGCGATTCATTATTTAGCATGTTAAATTTTTCTAGGAAAAAGCCTCACCATGGCACAGTGGTTAAGTCACTGGAAATGATAGACGGCCGAAGTGTGAAGGTCCCCGGTTCGGGTCCCATCGCGCGTTCGTCGACCTAATCATTCGGAGTTTTCAGTGGTTTTCGCCGAAACTTAGCGTAAATACGTGTTAGGACCCCTTAAAAAGACCCCCACGGAGGGCACCCCACCTACAGGCCTAGATCCCTCGTGAAGATAATCGGCCTTAATCCCACCACACATTTTTGCTGAAGAATTTGTGAAGGAAAAGGAAAAACAACAAACACTCTGGTAGGCAGAAAAAAGTATAATACATTGAGGAGGGCGATAGAACGAGGGGGTACTGCAAATTAAATCGCTTTATGCACAATTTGCACGGTATGCGCTTTATGCACAACCGAATACAAAATTTGTTGATGAATATCTCTCTCGATGAGCACAGTTATATTAGTTTTATTCTTATTTAACTTTGCTAAATGTAAAAAAAAAGTAAATAGGATACCTTAATATACTTGATGTTCTATAGAGAATTGTATAAAATACATTGTTGCAGCTTTTTCCAGTCGCGCAGACAGTTTAGTACACGCGTGACAAGTGGCAAAGGAAGATAGCACACCATCCAAAACATGTATCATTTCTCGTTTTAATGTGTGCATCAGCGTCACCGTAAATTTTAACTTTGCTTGTAAAATTTAAATCCTCTTGTAACATATAGAATGGTAGCGTGAAATGTCCAGAGCCCTCTAGCTATTTAAGTATTAGATAAAACATAACCAAATTTAATGGGCGTACATCAAGGTAGTCCGTCAATATATGCAAAAATATTAAAATTAAGAAATTTAATAGTACTCAAAAATTGCTCCCCTATCACTCAAATAAAATAATATATATTTTTTCAAATAAAATAAATCTTGAGGTGTCCACCAGCTAATAAAAATAAGAATTAAGATGGAGAAAAAGGAATTTTTGATGGATTTTTGACTAGTTCTGTTTTTATAAAGTAATGAAAATGTTACAGTTTTAATAATAAAAGAATTAAAGGAAATCAATATTAGAAAGATATTTTCACAAATACTATGAAAAAATTATTGAAAAGGAACACAAAAGTTTTGAACGCTGAAGTCTTTCTTGCTGTCAAACTTTCGTAGAGTCTCTCAGAGTTTCGTAGATGTTCTGATTAAAACCCTCACCATTTTCAGGTCCTACAACAGAAACTGAAACTACTGTCATTAATTAAAAATAACGTTCTGCAGCTTGGGTATGACAAGGATATGAATAAATGTCAGAAATTTCTTTAATTTTTATAAAATCATTCTGTTTATATTACCCGAAATCTTCTATAGGATTGGTGGGGAAGGGACTATACACGTATCCCAATTTACCCTTGGAGTATTATCTTTGAAAAAATCTCACATCAGTTCCTTTTTTTGTATAATTGTTTGTCTTTGTTATTTCTGGATTTCAATCCTAATTCTCTGATATAGTGACAGTCATCATTTATCATATCTATAAGTAAATTTTCTGGATGACAGAAAAATACATTTCTTTGTATGACCTGTTGAAACGCATAACATTTTCTAGCTACAATTTGGCCAATATCGGAGATAGTGGGATGCTTGCTAGAAAGTAGGCCATTTTTAAAAATCATATTGAATAAATAAATAGCACTTGCGTCACTAAGTCAGTTATACAGAATCATGAAATTAGGATGGTGAGCCAAAAATTGGGCAAGAAGTTAAACTTCCAATAGCTTGAACTTTGCTCTAACTCATATTCAAATCTTAAATTTACCACGCACTTACTTGAAAGGAAAAGAAATACCTCTTAAAATATTCTTGCAGTACGTCGATAACAATGAGTTCGCAGAAAGAAATAAACAGAGACAATTGAATTATAGAGCTGTATCAACCTGTAGTTAGTAAATTAAAAACATAAATTATATTACAATACTTTTCATATTAATTTTGCTGTTAAAAATTTCAATAAATTCAAAAAGTGTTTTTTTGCCAAAGAAAACATTAATTAATGATTCATAAAAAATAAAAATTACAGATATGGATTAGAAACATATTTGCTAGTAGAGACCTGAAGATATTATTTTCGCTTAAAATTTTATTTGCTATTTACTGGCATCCTATAGCAACTTTTGATGCCTATTACCATAATTATTAAATTCTTTTTCCTGCCCGCCTTACCGTATACAGTGGACAATGGGATTTCGACTTTTAAAGACGAATTAAAAAATTAATATCAAAAGTCGCCACTAGGAGAAATATTGGGGCTGCTAACCAAATAAAATGCTTTAATTTGCATAATCACGTTCTTTGTTGCGATTATGCGTATAAAAGGAAAGGGTGGCAGAATTCTCATCATTCTGAGGCCGACTGGCTTTTGATGGCTCTAAACCTTATAGGATCGTACTTTGTTAGTCAGCGTCTATTACCAGCAGAATGAGAATGCCTTTGCTGCTCTTCGTGAACTTCGGCGGTTAAAAAAGTTACGAAAAGCACTGATGAGAATAATAAACTTACAAAACACGACGCAAGTATTTGAAACTGCAAAACTCTAGCACAGCACGTTAAGTTTTGATGCTCTGTGTAAGTTAAATATAGCAGCAAACTCTCAACGCACTTTCTAATTCTTTGTTTCTTCCTCGAATCACTTTTTAAAAAATCTGTTTACAAGAAGTATGCTCAATGAACGATTAATTTTTCATGAGCTCGAGTTCGCACACAATCGTGAATTACACAGTCCGAGCACATCTCATCTCAACGACCTTTACATATGCGTGAGTCGACAGTAAAGGATGTATGATGTTGAGAATGTTCGGAATTGTGGTTTTTATGTGATCTTGTTTTAAATAAATATTATCCCAAAGAAAGTGTGTTATTTTAAATTAATGTATTTGTCGTTTAACAAATAAAGAAAAAATATATAGAAGCTTGAATGGCATTAAAGGTGAGTTTCTGAGAAAATGTTAAAAATTGTTACAAAAATATGATAATGGTAGTAAAAACTCATTGAGACATCAAAATTAAAATAAAATCCATAATAATATCAAGAGATGCAAATACGTTCCAAGAAAAGTGCTGAGCATCATACTCATCTGTTCATTTTTAGAAAAATTAATTACAATTGTCAAAAATTGATATTTTTCAATATATTAAATTATTTTTGTTAGTGAAAATGAACTCTAATTTTCCTTCACAGTTGAATGCTTATTTTTGCTGAGTAACAAAATACTCGTTAGAATGAGAAATTTATTAAATAGGTATACTGCTATGCTTTCAAAAGCATTTACTCTGTTGTTTGCTTTATAGATTCATTAAGTCTTATAAAACTCGATCTCTCGTTCGTTCAATGAGCTGATAAGCGTATTTTAAAGATTTTTCATGTATTTCTCAGCTCAGCAATATAGATTATTTTCTTCTGAAATAACGCAAGGAATTAATCTTTTTTCTTTTTTTCTACTGAAGAGAGGCAGCCTGTTTGTCCTCCTGGGGAACAGCTCTATCCATGCATGCCGACTTGTCGCCACACTTGTGAGACGTACAATGATCCGAACGCACACTGTGATACAAGCTGTACCAGAGGCTGCTTCTGTAAAGGTGGGATGGTTCGAAGAAAAGATGGTTTATGCGTTCATCCAAAGGACTGCCCAGGTACGAGCTGCAAAGCGTATAAATTGTTTATTCTCTTCTATTTAACACGTTCCAACGAAGTTATTAGGAGGTAACGATTTTGGTATATCTGTATCTGTTTATCCTTACTCTAACTAGCATAAATATACATCGATTTCTATAACATTTCTATGTATTATATCATGTACCTTATTGAAAATGCACTGTTAGTAGAGTACAACATTTCATCATAAAATATTGCCAAATTAGCCGCAACCCTTCTGTGGAGAAACGTTGCACTTGATTAGGTGTTTAAACACACCAATAGAGCCAAATCATGGTTGAACATTTTCCCATACAAAGGTTGAATATAAATAATAAAATGATGATAATTTAACATCATTTTATGGGGAAATGTTGAATTACTTTTATTAACAGTGTCGTGTTGTTCTATAAATGGCAAACAAAAACTCAAAAGAACTGTACGGGCAGTTAGACTTTTCATTTGTTTTAAGCATAGTAAAAATAGTAGTACTCCTTGTTTAGGATAACACACTTCTTACCGAAGTGAACACAGGACATAACGCTAATTTTCTGCAAATTCAATCGTCATCATATTTTTCCATTTGCTATTTGTATGTAGTTATTTGTAGGCAGGATGTAAAAAAATATCTTACAATGCAATTTTTTATTAATTTTCATTGAATAGTGTACGTGTTACACACAGCCGTGAAATATGGCTTTTTTAAATGTTGAAGTGAAATTTTAAACTATATGTTTTAAGTCTTAAAATATTGAATGTATATTACTTTATTACAAAGCAGAGTTTTTAAAAAAACGAAAATACACTATTTTTATCCTTTGTTTTAGATTTAATATTTTTCACATTAATTTTGAATTATTAAATAACATTTCAAAAATGTATTAATTGGAACATGGGTATACTTTACTTTCATTAAAATCAGAGTATTTCAAAATTCCTAAAAATGACTCAGTTTTCTGGCGTAGTGTTTTCTGGTAAACTAGTATTTTTGAAATTATCATCCAATACAATTAAAAGCAAATCTTAAGGGACGGTACGTTAGATTTATACAATCCCCATTTGCTGCCTTGGTGAATTTTTCTTGTGGTCTACGATATTTTATAACTGAGTTAATTGGGTCTAATTAAAACGTTTGAAAAAATAAAAAATTATGATTTGTACTAGAAATATCTAAGTTAAGCTAAAAATAAGTATGTAGACGGTATCTTCAAAAAGTTGAAATTTATATGAAAGAATAGCCCTTTATCTTAATCTTTAGGTTTAATGCTTTCCCCGGCAACAGGAACCGTGCAGCACAGCAGCAGGATCTTCTGATTGTTTTATATCATCTTTCCAAAGTTTCATTAATATCGCAGATAAATTTTGGTTTGTGATCCTAGTGCTTGATACAGAAAATTCTGTTACTGGGATATTTTGTAAGCAGCTAATTTTGTGATAATTAAAACTGAAATTATTGTTCAGTGTGTTGTGTTGTGGGATTAAAGCCAATTATCTTCACGAGGGATCGAGACCTATGGGTGGGGTGCTCTCCGTGGGGTTCTTTTTAAGTGGTCCTAACCTGTACTTACTCTAAAATTATCATTCAGATTCGATTTATATTATAAAAGCTGCTTCTTGATTTAGAAAAAAGGCAAAACGTATGACTGTGAAATAAAAAGATTTTCTATATTCAACTAAGTACATTTAAATGAATTTAATAACATTTTCGTTCTGAGACAAACAAACTAGACTACAGGTTCTGGTAAGCACTTATTTTATACAAAATTATCTCAATTTAACAAATCAAAAATACATTTATCCTGACTACCCTATTTTTTTTCCTGTCTCAGCGGAACGTGTCCCATGTCCTGTAGGAGAAGTTTTGTACCAGTGTCTACCGACTTGCCGAACAATGTGTCGCAATTTAAATGTGTCCAGCGGAATTTGTTCCACCGAATGCAAGCCTGGCTGCTTTTGCCTGCCAGGATTTGTCCGTGACGACGAAGGAAACTGTGTACGGCCAGAAAACTGTCCGGGTAAGCTACAGCCTAAAATTGACCAAATGCAACAAGCACATCGCAATCATTTGTATAAAAACTGATTAACAAATTTCAATTTTAATAGCCGAAATTTTTTGTATATATCACGTTTTATCTTACTTTTGAAATGCTTCTTTCACCGTTAATAGGGTGATCAGATTTTACTTTACTCGAGTTCGAATAGAAATCAACGTCTCGCCTTTGAGTTTATCTGGTATTTAATTATTTAAGAAAAAAAATGTGAAGGGCTGCTTTTTGCAAAACATACTTAATAATTACTTCTGAGATGTATAATTAAGATTCACTAATTATATCTGATGCATTAATAATAATATAGCAACTTTTTCAAAATCTAAAGTGTTTGTTAATGCTTGAATTAAAGAAAATACACAGCGTCCAGAATATTCATAATGAGTTAAAACAGTCACAAAGACTCCGGATTCTTGAAATTTAAAAGCCAGGTTAAAGAGGCATGGTCCGTTCGCAGCCGGAACTTTCGGCCGTAGAGATAATGATGGAAATGCTCCGCGGCCTTAACGATTGCAAGAAGTTCCTTTCTCGTAACACAATAGTTACGTTCTGCCTTTGAAAGGCATTTGCTCCAGTAAGCAATGACATGTTCTTGGTCATCTATCTCTTGGGACAACACGGCTCCGACACTCTCCTTACGTGAGTCTGTGTCCAGTATATATGGCTTATCAGGGTGAGGATGTGGCAGGATAGGCGCAGATGTTAAAGCCGAATTTAGTTGGTTCAGCATCCTCACATTCTACAGTCCAAAGGAATTTCTGTCCAGACTCGGTTAATTTTTGAAGTGGCCTTGCGATCTGAAGAAAACCCTCCGCAATTTTTCGGTAGTAAGTGCAAAGTCCAAGAATACTTCGCAGCTCCTGGACATTCTCAGGACGGCTCCAGTTCTGGACTGCGGACATCTTTTCGGGATCGGTTCGGACTCCATGGGCTAATATTATGTGCCCAAAATAGCGTAGTTCCCGACGAAACAGATTGCACTTAGATGGACTCAGTTTCAAGTTTGCCTCCTTCAATTTCTGCAGACCTTTCGGATGTTCTCTAGATGATTTTCAAAAGTCTTTCCAACGATAATGATGTCGTCCAAATACGCGAGACGTCCTTCGTAAGAAAGTCCTCGCAACATTGTCTCCATCAGACGCTCAAATGTAGCCGGTGCGTTTGCAGAGTCCAAAAGGCATAACTTTGAACTGCCACAAGCCTTGTCCCTTAGTGAATGCAATCTTTTCACGGTCGTCTGGATGAATTTTTACTTGCCAGTAGCCACTTAATATTCAGAGTGGAAAACCATTCATTTCCCGATAAAGTGTCCAAAGTGTCATCTATCCTGGGAAGAGGGTAACTGTCCTTCTAAGTAATGTCATTCAGACGCCTATAGTCAATGCAGAATCGGGTGGAACCATCTTTATTCTGGGCCAAAGCAATCGACGAAGCCCAGGGACTAGTCGATGGCTCGATGACGTCATCGCGCTGCATCTCCTCTAAAAGTCTGCTCACCTCTTCTTGCTTAGCAAACGGCAACCGCCTAGGTTTCTCTGGTGCACGGATAACCGCGATCTTCACGACGACAGTCCTCTTGTGCGTAACAGTATTTTTGTAAATGCCCCTCGCCGTTGCACCTCCAACATTTCACTTTTCTTGTCTCTGACTGTACTTGACGTTCCACCTGATCTTCGACCCTCCTTAATTTATTAACTGGTCTCTCCTTTTCTCAATCCGCAGGCTCCTGGAACGACACAGCTCTAACAGTATTTCTATCTTTTCTCATGACCAACTGACCAACTTAATAGTGAATACAAGAGCGGACCTGAGATCTTTTTTATCTGCCAAGATCAATGCTTTCTGAATTCCTGAGTCCCGACTGCCTTCAATAAAATGTTGCACTGCAACTTCTTCTCGAACATTATTAGGATAACTGCCGTAGGCCAGATGACACAGCCTATCTATGTTCGAAGCCAGCTCTTAGAGTGTCTCCGCAGGTCTTTGCATCCTTAACTTAATTGTATTCTACTATACTCACTTTGTGGCACTTATCTCCGAATTTCAGCTACAAGGCACTTGCAAGGGCGTAAAAATCTCCTATCTTCGTCGCTCCAATAGTTTGCAATATGCTAATTACGCCTCCGCTAAGAGAAGCGACCAGACTCTTCCCAACCATGGGCTTTGGCGACGCTTAAAAATTGAGTCTTGTACGCTTCTCAGGGAATCTTTCCGTCATAGATAGCAAGTTTCACTGCTGGGCAGCGTGACGATATTCTGATGTTTTCAGGTAACTTTCCTAGCTTGACGAGATAGTCCAATTTTCCTTTAGTATTATTCTCAAATTCTTCACGCAATTCTTACACGTGTCTTGCTTGACTTTCTTCTAGGAGCGACATTCTCTTCTCCATATTTTCTTGATTTGTCTATTTTCTCCTCCAGTCCGGATTTCAACTCATCAGTGCGGCTTTTAACTCTTTAAATCCTGTTTTCATCTCGACTTGAGCGGCTTTTATCTCGTCCAATCCGGTTACTATTTTCTTCAGGGACGTGCCAACGTCTTTCCAACATCGGGAGGGGGGGCAGTCATTTCACCAGGGCAGCCCCTCATCACCCCCCCCCCTCCACCAACAAATGTTTTTAAAATAAGAGGTGTCAACCTTAGTACCAGGAAAAATTTTGTTTGTACTTCTATAGCTCAATTACAATAATCATTTTCTTCAGGGACGGGGCAGCTGTTTTGCCCCCCCCCCCGGCTTCAATCTTTTTAACCTCGTCTGTACACCCTCACAAAATAGTATTCGAGTGTAAGCAAAATTTCCTGTATCAGTTTCATGTAAACTAATTAATTTACCGATTTTTTTTTTTTTTTTTTTTTTTTTTTGTGTATCTCAATAGTTTGCTTAAACTAAGTTTTCTTCGTGCGGAAGGGGATGGGTGGTGGTAGCTATTTCGCCCCCCCTTTCCGTTTGAGCTAGTAAAATTTTCGTTTATGCCTCATTAGTTTGTTTAAATAACCGTTTTCTTGAGGGGAAGGGCTGGAAAGATTGCTCCCCCCATCGTGAAGAAGAAAACTATTGTAAGCAAACTATTGAGGGGGCTAAAATAGGGGCCTCCCCGTTTATAGATGATGCAGAAGCTTCAAGGAGCTTCTAGAAAAATGTATTTCCCGAAGATTCCACATAAAACGGAACTTTTGATTACGTCATAGAGAAAAATACTGGAGTAATATTAGGCTATTAAGTGGTGTTAATGCAGTAAAACAAACTTTACAAGTACCACTGGGAAATCGCGCCAAATGACCGAAATGTCGACAAGCTTGGCGACTTTTCTGAGGAATATCTTCAAATTTCGCCCCAAAAATAGGTCCCTAAAAGTGAGGTTAGCGAAGGCCTAGGACCGATATTTCTCGAGATATCTAGAAAATGCTATAGAAACCAATTGAGAAACATAAAACTCCATATCTCGCGTTCTAGTTAACCGATTTTGATGCAACAAAAAGCAAAATTTAACTATTTGACGTGTGGAATTCGAAATTCAAATTATTTTACCTCCCAGAACAGCGGGTTGCCCGAAAATTTGTAGTACTATAGCTACAGTCAATTAAACTTCTTAATGTAATGCCGAAATGTAGGGATGGACGCGAGACGAAAAATAAGGATCTCGCGTCTCGCAAAATAGCCTAAAAGCTTGTCTCGTCTCGCAAAAATCCCTATATCGTAATGTTAAAAGTGTGTGTCTCGTCTCGCAAAAAACTGTAAATCTCTGTCTCGTCTCGCAAAAAAGTCGTCTCGCGTCCATCCCTACCGAAATGCCCCATGCGTGTCAGTGGAATGCCTCAAATAGGGAGATACTTTTGGAGGATTATTCTTGGAAATAGTTGTACCTTCAAAAAATGTTTTCTCATAATATGAAATTATTAAGTTGATACTACATCTCATGCCAATAGATTTCCTGTGGAAAGTCGGCGCCAGCCGTACCAATACTTCAAAATTGCATAAATTAGCATTATGGATCATGTTTGGGGGCCCGTACCGAGGGGCCATGGGGCCTTCAAAAACTTTTAACATTGGATTCACTTTATATGAAGATATATAACTGCACTGTGCAAAAAGTTTTTCTGTATTACATCAGAGTCACGATTTAAAGCATTCTCAAAAACTGTATTTTTTATATGAAATTGGGGGTATTTGCGGAGCCCTTATTTTGGGGCTCTGACTATTTTCGAATGAATTTTCAATTTGAGATGTTAATACTGAAGGTATATTATCAGACAAAAAGGAAAAATTCTCTGAAGCACCTCAGAACCAGTCACAGTCGAGACAATAAAGTGGCAAAAATGGCCCTAAATTATTTCTACGTCACTCCTATGGGGTATTTGATCCCCACCCCCAATAACTCCAAAACTAAAAGAGGTAAAATCAAAAATATTTCAGATTTGTTCTTTCCTTGGGTAAGGCAATAAAAGAAAAAATATTCATAAAATTCTGAGATGGTGATGGAAAACTCCTGCCTAGATTAACCTTTGCAGTGCCTCTTACTATTTCTCTAGCCAGGAATATTACATTCTTCAGCTGGAGATGATCCCCGGCATCCCCCTCCCCTCCCCCGTCAATTCGCACCCTGTCTACAAGTACCCAGCAAACACACACCTGCTGGCGGAGTACCTCGCCAGTGCCTTTCTGCCTTTACGTCCAGTACCGGCCCGGCACTGCAAAAAGTAACTGAATCGTACCAAAAATGGTCGCCCGAGAAGTACCTTGCCAGAAGCCCGGGAAGGCAACGGCACTCTGCTGGCATACTGCATGTGCCGGCCGTTACTCACAATAAAGGCACTGGCCTATTAAGTTTATAATGCCCAAAATGAAACGGCCGGGTGCCGGCTATTATTAAAAATAAAGGCACTGGCCTGGTACCTTAACAGTGACTACAATGTAATGGAACGGTACCGGATTAGTGCCTATTTACAGTAATGCTGCCATAATTAAAATACGAGCCAGTGGCGGATTCGGGGTAGGGGGCTTATTCATCAGCCCCCACCCCCACCCCGCAAAAAAAAACATTCCTTAAGGGTAACATTTTGAAAGATAAAAAAAACAACATAAATGAAAGATAAAAAACAGCAAAATCGTTGGTCAATCGTTTGCAAATTATGTGCGCCTATCATTAGTGAATTGTGTGCAGTTTTCATAAACTGCAATTTTCTTACAAATTTGCAGTCGCAAAAGATTTTTTTTTTTTTTTTTTTTTTTGTGAGATAGGCGTTAACACATTTCAGAACCAACATAAAATCATTTATAAACAGTTTAATTTCAATATTTCAGAATTAGAGATTTTATAAATGAGTTATAATACTTTATGGTTGATATATATATATGTGTGTGTGTGTGTATGTACTAATCAAAATCTTACAGGAAGTAATAATAAAAAAAATTGTACTATGAGTACACACATAACTTTAGGGTAACATTTTGCTTTATTGTACATTTTGTTTAGATCAAATTATTTTTTAAATCTTAGCTACTCTGAAAAGAAATTTCCTGTATCTATATCTGTTGTATACTGCATGATTCAAGTTTTATGGAGGAAAGTACTTTTATACACTAAAATAAGTATCATTAGTAACATCGCCGACTTAAAAAAAGTCACCAGTTTAATAGCCATTCTCTCAGTTTTAGTTCCGAAAATAGTAACATTTTTGAATGATTTTGTAGTTAAGAAATAAGCATGCTTAATTTAGCTTCATTTAAGAAGGATTGAATAAAATGATAAATTTAAAAACTTCATATATATATATATATAACAGAACATATAATACATTTATTTTTATAGCACGATTAAAAAAACAAATTAGAATGTTTGCTGAAAGCTCAGTAGCAGCTTTAAAAAAAAGGGAGTTGACAAAAACCAACACCAGATTTTCAAATGAGTCGCCTGGAGTATGGTACAAGTAGCCAAAACTTGAAAATAGTATGAAAATGGCGTTTTTTGGTTCAAAAAGTCGCCTAATCTTTAAATTAGTTGCTAAATTCACCGGTGGATACCGTGTGTACATAAAAACAGTAAAAGTAAAAATTTACCCGTAATATTTTCCCGACTGTTTAAAAAATGTAAAATCCAATTGTAAAACTCCAATTGAAATCCACTTTCTGTATCCATAACCAGCAAGATATAACTGCAGAAGCAAATCTTATTATAATTATTATTGCTCTTAACAGAGATATCTTACTAGTCTATAGCAATAACCTTCTCGAAAGTCTGCTACAACAACCGGAAAAACTGTATCCTAAAAAGCATACTTCATAACTGGCTTCCCGCTCAACGTTTCAAGATTTGCAAAACGAAATGAAACATCAACGTGACTTTATTTTAATACAGACAAACATCTTATAAACTAATTGGATGGCTAGGGGGCGGGGATGGACTGCCGATTTTATGCGAACTACCAAAAATAAGAACTGGAGCTAAAGTGATGTTCTCACGGAGTGAAACAAAAAGCCTTAACATACAAACTTGGCAGTGCAGCGCTAACAAAAATATGCCAATATACAAAAATAGGCGAACACAACCACAGCGGTTAAGAATAAATCAATGTATTTAATTTAGTAAACAAAAACAATTAGGCGCAGAAATTTAAAAGGGTTACCAAAACGTGTCAGTGAAGAACAACTCTATCATGACATCTCTGGGAGACTGCTTAACAAAGCAAAAATTAACAGTCTCGCCCAAAGAGAGCAGCTGCAAAAGAAATTCTTTTTAATGTACAGAATAAGAATTAGCAAAGCTGCGGTCATAAACCAGAAAGAGCGAAACAGATTGAAAGAAATAATATGTAAATACTGGTTCATTGCTGAATTTCTAACAAAATAGCTGCAGGAGCTCAATTTGTTTTATTGTAAATTTGAGCATTAATTACCTAATTTATATTTAAAAATTAAGTAATCTTTTGTTTTACCACTGCTATATTTAATTTAATAAAAAATGTCAATAGAAGCAATTATGTAGGCTGCTAAAATTTTTAATTTAATCTATAATTCTCTGAAGAAAAAATACTACAGGAAAGACTACAGGAGCTGAGCTCTCATGCAAAACCCTGACTGGTCTTCGTGTAATACTCTCTAATATATTTCTGCACCCTAATTCGGTAGATTTTAAAAGGGGCTTAACGTAGAAAAAAGTCTCCAAATATGTTTTTCAGGAAAAGTTTAGCAAAATTGTAAAAAATTAATATAAATTATAAAAATGTTAAGATTAAAATTCATAATTCTGTACAAAGTGGGGGTTACATACTGTCATATACAGAGTGGAGGTTCCACTGTCTGTGTAGTAAACATTTTTATAGCATATACTGAACTCGTTTGTATTATTTTAGTTTTTAGTACTAAAATATTTGAAGGCACAATATGAACTTCTCCCCTTACATCCCCCACCCCTAAAAAAAAGAAAAAAATCTTTGCAGTGACCCTGCCTTTGGGTGCCCGGAACTTATATCCCTTAGCACTTCTACACCGTATGAATGTGAAACAATATTATTTAATTAAAATAACGAAATTTTATGCCAACACTACGAAATATATACAGGCCCATTACTGCCAAATAGTGCTGGCCCGGTACATTTTAAGCAGTACCACGCCGTTAACTTTTTTGTGCATGTCATAGACACATGGTTGTTCGCCGTTACTAGTTATGTACCTGCGCATATGCACTTTTCAGGCACTGGTACTCCAGTGACTTCCAGACGGTGGCAATCTACATTGCTCCCGGTATACGGCACTTCGCCAGCACGACGGGTACCCGGCTGTCATTTTGCGGGCAGTTGTGTGTTTGCTGGGTAGTCATCTGGGCGGAATACTGCTTCAGAAACGGCCGAAATGCACAGCGCATCCGCAGCACTGAGTACTCCGGGCCTCACTAGCAACGTTCACACTAGCCCCAGGAATACATTCGGAAAACAGTTAACATTTTTGGGTTCAGAGAGGTATCACCCAACAGACACACTACTTTGGCGTTGACTATAATTTTAACGCTTTTCAAAAGAATTTACACTATGGGCACACTGCCATCTAGCTAAATGTATATAGCTGGCGCAGCTGGCAGCCCTTGGGCTACCCTTGGCCACAAGAATGATCGCTTAAACCACTGTTGCAAAAACTTCGAAATGGTTTTTTTTTTTTTTTTTTTTTTTTTTCTGCAGCGAAAAATCTATGAGTTCGCACGGGTGTGAATGTCTAGAAATTCCAGAAAATAGGCGGGGTTTTAGGACGAAACACAAACTTAATTACTTCAAAAAAGTCGTCGAATAATCTTCTCAGCACAGTTCACGAAAACAGTTACTCAATGAATTAAATTACATAACAGTTATTCAATGGATAACAGTAAATCGAACACAACAGCTTCTACGAAAATAATAATTTTCGATTCTTGTACAATAAAGCTCTCCACAAACGATACACTCCGTTCAGTTTCAAGCAGATTTGTCATTCTCCACAAATTACAGAGTGCCTGAATCCACTTTCTTAACTAGGAATAGACGTGAAACGGTTTGTTTTGTCTCGCACATCCCTACATACTTATTATAAAATGCCTGTCTCGATATGTTCACATTCCCTTTTCCCACAAAGGACACAAGCCGCAGCCTTCACTATACTTAATTTCATCAGAATAGGCGTCTCAAGGTCACACGTTTTTCTTTCTCCCACCTCCCGTTCAACAACTAGGACAGTATTGAGGCATATTTTTTTGTACTATAGTTGAGGATCGAGGATCAAATATTGAAAATTCTTATTTCATTGGAAATCTTCATTTGAAGACAAAACGAAGTGTTAATCTAATTCTAGTGTCTTTGGTGACCGTAGTTACAAGCGGAAGAAGGGAAAGATCAGTGACCTTGAGACGCCTATTCCGATGCAATGGAAAAATCGTTCAAAAAAGAAATAAGCTCTTTCGGCATTGAAAAAGTAGAGCTCTTTTACTCTCACTCGACTGAGAACAAAATAACTACTTGGGCTGACCTATTCTCCTTTTACACCTTCTAATAAACAATACAGTAAATTTCCGATTATCCGCAGCATGATAACCACGGATAAGCGAATTTCTCAGATAATTAGCAATAATAAGAATCAGATAATCGGTGAAAAAGGACAAAAGTCAACACAAAAATGTGTTCAAACCATTTTTAAGAATCATAATAGTAGAAGTACATACTTAAACATAGAGTTCTGACTTCAAAAACGGTTTCTTAATTTTTTACAAAAGAAAAAAAATCAGTTAATAGATTTTGTTTCTCCATTTCGAACTCCTTTTCTTTATTTGCGATTGATTTTTTTTTGCAGCATCTTATCGCAAAATAATGAATTATCCTGCAAAGTGATGTAGTGTCAATTCTGACTTGAAATGCCAAGCATAAACAATGGGGAGGTACGGAGAAAATAACCTCGGTGAATCAATGGTCGGCTTTGATCTGGCCACCGAAATCTGATACACGTCATATTCGTCCATCGTATAGGTTTGTGTAACCTCTAGGGGGGGGGGGGGGGTTAGAAAGAAATAGATCCGAATTTTTCTTTAAATAAATCTTCCGTAAATAATCGTCTGAAATTATATATATATATATATATATATATATATATATATATATATATATATATATACATATATCCTGGAAAACCACGGATAACCAGGAATTTACAGCATTTCTCGAATTTCTACGTTATTTGTTCACTAAAAATTTCAAATCTTTTCTCAGTTTGATTGTGTAATACTACTGCTATTGCTATGTGGTAAAGCAAACATATGCAAAAGCCACAGGGACCATGTTCAAATTCGCGACAAATATCAACAAACTTGGCGACATTGTAGAAACATCGCTTATTTTAGTGACAAAATTAAGTCCTCTAAACTGAACCCATCTTAGCTATATTATAGCCAATATCTTCTGAGAAATCTTCTACCCTAATATTATCAAATAGGAATTTTGAAGACCTCTGTCTCTCTCTCTAACCAATTTATATGCAACAAAGTGCAAAGTTTAATTATTTGATACGTAGAACATGAATGTTAAACCGAATTAAACCCCAGGAGAGACTAAGAAACTTTGACGAATACTACGAATAAATGAGATACCGCCAACGACATGTTCTAATGTTATTCCATAGGGATTTTAAGGATTCATAACTTGCACTCTAATTAGCTGATTGGCATACACCCACTAAAATTTCTTCTGGTGTAAGCCAAATTTCCTATGTAACAACTGGGAATAATTTATTAGTTTTTCAAAAAACACACAAACACTTTTCATAAGACCGCTACTTCATAAATGAAACTGGCTGATTCTCGTTTCAGTTTATAGTTAAAAAAAACAGTCAGTCGTAGGGCTGCACATCAGAATTGAAAACTTCTTGTCAAGCTTTCTAAAATTTATATTTATGCAGTTAAACAGGTTTTCACACACTATTGTATTTTTATTAATAAAAGAAAACATTTATGAACGTTTATTCACATTTTTATACATTTGAAATTCTTTGTAAAAAAGTTTTAAATGTTTTTTAAGACTATAACTGCATCGCACATTTATTTATGACATTTTCACAATTTCGCATATTTTTGTACGTTTGTACACATTTTAACGCAATTTTCACTGGCTTATTGGAAATTTTTGATTTTTTAATTTAATTATACATTTCGAATTTCGTGCTCGATTTGTGTGCACATTTGAAAATTTAAAAAAAGAGAGGGAGTGCGCGCACAGGCCGGAACGTGACACTTCTGGTAGATGTATGTGTACGGTATACATCAGCAATACACATTTTCCCCCACGTGTTGGATTTTGTTCGATTTAATTGATAATTATGTATGTGAATTTATTAATTAACAATAATTATGTACTTACATTGTAATGAAGAGTAATCCTATTTATTTGTAATGAATGATGCATTTTTAATTCAAATTCAAATGCACTGTAGTATAACACTTATATTTCAAATAATGTACAGGATATAATTATTAACACTCTCCACATTATCAAATTAACTTATTGCATAATAACTGTATAGCTATCTAAATTGAGTTCAGTTTTTTAAATAAATAATCGAAAATTATAGCACCTACCAAGCTACAAAAAGTCTGCACTTTTTTTTGCAAAAACATATAGATTGTACACAATTTGTACTAAAAAGTGGATATTTTTCAATATTTTGAAAGTATACACTTATTGCGCACATTAATGCAGTTTTTATGCATACTAAAACAAACATTTACGCATTTTGAAACGATTTTCAGAAAAATCTCAAAATCTAATAAAAAATTTTTTCTTAATCTGACTCCTATAGCTTAATTTGAGTGATCGCCCATCATGTCACCAAATTTCATTTCTTTCGCTTTAGTCGTTATTACGTGATGTGCGAACAAAAATTTATGCAGTTTGAAACAATTTTCGGAAAATCACTAAATATAATGAATTTTTTTAAAAATTCGATGCCTATAGTTTAAGTTGAGTGACCACCTATCATGTTCCCAAATTTTATTTCATTCGCTTCAGTCAGTTTTACGTGTGTGTGATGTGCGAATAAAAAAAAGCGTCACTTACAGAACGACAGACAGACAAACTTTTTTTTTAATACGGCCGTACTGATGTCCCAAATGCTTAAAACGGACAGAAATCGGAAAATTTTTTAATAGCAAGTAGTGTATTGGCAAAGTCTAATTTTATTCATTTAGATACATAAAAGTTCCCATTCCGAAAGTGAAACAACAATCACTTCAAACTTTAGTCATATCGCCCCGACTCGATCCCGTCTAGTGATTAGAACGCTCGCCTACCATTACTTGGGTCTACCGTTCGGTACCAGTCGCGGAAGCTAGAAAGACGCAGTTAAAAGTAACTTGAAGTTTTTACGTGTGATAACAGATGGCAGCACTAAAATTCAAAGAAAGGAGGAATAAATATCAGCAGGCAGGAGAAGACGTAGCCATGACGTCACAATCCACTTTTTCCCCATATGTATCTGAGCGTGACGGTAACGCGAATGCATTGCTTTTTCTCCATCCCAAAAGTGCCCAACGTGCCTAAGAAGTTTTCCCTTCAAAAACCCTATTTAGAAATAAGTTTTTCAGGTAAACACTTCACTCAAAATTTCTTTAAAATGAACTCAGAAAAAACAAAAAACCGCAATAACACTTTGAAAATAGGCCCAAACATATGCTCTCAACATGAGCCTGAGTTTAAAATCGTGCTTTAGATATCTCAGCTATCCCAACAGTTAGTTATTGTTTATAATGTATGTATAAGTCTTGAATTTTGAATGAGCTTAAAATAACATTGAAAGCGATTTTTTTCATAGTATTCTAATTGTCATCAGAAGATAAGTCATGTGGCAAGCATTATTTTATCAAAGAGCAGCCATCGAATGCAGATCCATTTGAAGTCGAGGACTAGCTACGTCCATTTGCCCCACCCTATTCGAGTGGATAAGATACTCAAAATGATAGAAGGTTGAAGTGTGAAGGTCCAGCGCTCTGGCCTAGCCTATCGCGTGGCTGTCGATCTAATGGTCTAGAGTTTTGCTCCGTTCTCTCCAGATGTAACGGGAATACACGTTAGAACCCCTTAAAAAGTCGTCCGACAAAAGTATCTCTCATCTTTGGCAGATAGCCCTTGCGTAGCTTTGCCATACCAAAACACAAGCAAACGAGCTCATTTGCAATACTCCCAACCTTTCTTTGGTACCTCGTTAGAGGAACTCTTTTAAGCAACGGTGAAATGCGTTAATGAATAGGGTTTCTTATTCTTTAACAGCCGTATATGTTTTATTTTTATTTATTTATTTTTAAGATGAACTTCCATGCTCTTCCATCATTT
The DNA here is from genome assembly GCA_038373885.1 of Cheiracanthium punctorium. Taxonomy (NCBI): domain Eukaryota; kingdom Metazoa; phylum Arthropoda; class Arachnida; order Araneae; family Cheiracanthiidae; genus Cheiracanthium; species Cheiracanthium punctorium. The sequence goes on from JAWZYV010004034.1 coordinate 805,229, forward strand.
GTTGCATGCTTAATGCTCTAAATGAATCTTCTATTTTCAGCACTTGTCAAAACATGCCCTCCTGGAGAAATTTACTACGACTGTGTACCCACGTGTCGTGAGACTTGCGCAAATTTAAACTCCTCAAGACCCTGCACGGAAAAGTGCCGTCCCGGCTGCTTTTGTAAACCAGGGTTTGTCCGGAAACAAGATGGCCAATGTGTTCGACCGAGAAGTTGCCCAATAGGTTTGTCTCTAGATGCAGTTCTTTATTAAGAATTACCTACACCCAATAATGAGCTTGAGGGTACTTCAAAGTAATTATTTAACAAATGTCAGAAGTATTGTCCATTCTTGTTTAGGCATTTATTCCGCAGTACCACGTCATACATACACATGCTCTTAGAAATGCTTTAGATGTTGCCTCAACTACTTGCACGAACATTGCTCAATTTTCAAATCATTGTCTTTGCAGTGCTTTTTTGAGCTAACCGAAGATACGGCAGTCGCATGAAGATTTAAATGACAAGGCAGGGGACTTTCGAGACTTCCCTACTTGATCTTCTACAAATAGCTTTTGGTTACGGTGGCTATGTAGATGTAGCGTTGTCATGGAACAATTGGGCCTCACGATAAAGTTTACCCAGCCTTTCAGTTTGATTTTATTTTGGAGCTCAGCAAATGTTTGAGAATGATTCTGAACATTAACTGAAGCTCAAAACAGAATGAATAGGCACAACCGCTGCTAGAATAGGACCCTTTTAAAAATTTTGCAAGGCACATAACATAAAGCAAGTAGAGAGATAGAGGTTCACAAATCGTTTTCGCTTACATGAGCAACTACCTTCCAGCCTCATTTTTATTTTTTAATACCATAATTTTTGTGCGATATCCTCTCTCTCGTTATTTAGTGATTGCACTTAATAGAGGATTGTAATGGACCTGATTATTCTCACATTGACCTGTAACTAACGTCTAAAAATTGCTCAAATGGGTTATGCACCTTATTTTTCGGTGTCATAATCCTCTTTTGTTTTTGGTCGACTTTTCTCTCTCTCAATCTTCTTGATCTCCTCTCCACCACACCTCACCAAGCAGGTCAACATTTTTTATTGTTGAACTCCAGAGTCGACCAGGGTAGCCTAAACGTATTTTTGGTGCTCTCTTGAAAGAATACACTTCCCCCTCCCCCAACAAATCGTCGGTTCCCGTTATTTTTAGGCCATAGGACACTTAATAGCATCCATGTGCAACTTACTCCCTCCACCACCATTTATTTATTTATTTATTCATTTATTTATTTTCAAAAACAAAAATAAACTCTACACACGGCGAAAGTTTTTCTGATTTTTAAGTGTAACTTTTTGGGATGGAAGCGAGACGCCAGAAATCTTGCATTGCCTCGCTTCCGCGAGACGAGACAGGCAATTTTTTGCGAGTCGAAAAAGGAAATATTTTGTGAGACGAGACAGAGCCTTGTCTCGCTCGAGATTTCTCACGAGAATTTCTCGTCTCCCATAAATTCACGATGCGAATTAGTTTTCTATCAGAATAGCAGGGCCGTATTTGAGAAGATATGCCATCCTGAGAAGGGAGGGAATATGAAAAGGCCGAGGGCGACGACCGCAAAGCGGTTTGCGTCACACAAACTCCTTCGCTGGGAAATTTATTTTGCTCTCCCAATTATACAAATTGGGGAGGGTAAACTTTGCCGTTTAACATGCACCTCCTTTGTTATTGTTCCTAGTATACTATCAGCACTCTGCACACACACACGCAGCATTTAAAATTAGGACAGCAAGAGGGATATACAAAACACACAGGGGGGAGGATAAAGAAACTGAAAAAAAAGAAAACAGAACAGAAGACAAAATAAATAAATAAATAAATAATAATAAGTAACCAGAGGAAAGGAGGTAAGGTGCATCCAAAGCCTGGCCATATTTAGATGGGGCCCCGGGGCACTAACTCTGGGGACCCCTTTACTATCAAAAGCATTTTAACCCATTTTTGACCGCGGTTGAGTTTTCGCAACATAAAGCTTTTTTAAGATTTCTAAAATTGAATTTTAAAATTACCTACATATGTATATTAGAGCAAGATTATACATTTAAAAATTATTTTTATATTTGTAACCCATTTGTATCATTAGCTCGTATGGACAAGTCAGGGATGGCTATTATATGACACACGTGTCAAGTTGCGTAGAAAATTTTGCTGTACCGACAAAATATTTGTAATTTTATTTTCTTCTTTAAAACATAAAACACAAAGCACTGGTATTCGGAAATTACATTTGAGTTAGCTGTAGCTTTGTTCTTTGATCAGATCGTATTTATCACCCCAAAAATATGTCTCTAAAGTTGATCTAGTGATAGACAATTATGTAAAAGCTATTACAGGGGAAATTCAGGGTTTTTTGAATTGCTATTTCAGTACATATAAATTTCTAATCTAGATAATCGGGATATATGGGGTCTCCCTTTTTTTAAGGACACCCGGCTACTACCCCCCCCCATGTCCGAGTCATAATCATGTCCCCCCCCCCATGATTAGAGGTGCCTGTTTATACTGCTCAACATCTAGTTAAAAAGAGTGATCTGGTCCCGTGCTTGAGCCCAGGGAGCAGTAGTTAAGTACTAGAGCATCTGTATAAAATCTGCTTGTTCTGCCTCGTCGATAAGTTTCATAGTTGCTTCTTATTATGACATCTTAAAAAGCTCAATGTACTTGACTCGATTTGCCCACTTATACAGTTCAATATTATAGTTAAAAGAGGTTTGGACCCGTGCTTGAACCCCGTGAACAGCAATTTAGTATCAGAGCATTTGTTTATGACACGCCTACCTCACGTAGTCGTAACCTGATTATAGTGTCCTAGTTAGAAACTGAGAGAAAATCTACAGTTGTTTACCTTCTTGCTGCTGTTTCTGCTTCAATGGTCTGTCATTGATCGTTGTTATTCAAAGAGGTAACTTGAAAGAACAGGGTGAACACGAACTCTAAAATAGTGAATAGTGATTTGATCAATATCCAGAACTGGAACTATTATATTTTAACTTGGAGATATAGTACTGATCGTGTTTGGCTTTTTCTGAATTTGATTTATCAAGACAGTGCCTGGACCTTTGCCTTGTCAGATTTTGTGCTTGATTTCTTGAACCCGCCTAACTATAGAGATACTTGATGTCGTATCCCTTCTCCTGACAACCAACTCACCCCGTCTGCAGGCGAGTAACTCAAGATGAGATCAGGTTTTTACTCAAAGAAAATTTATTTAAAACTCAAATAACAACTCCGGATTAAATGATTAAATAACTATATACATATTTACAGATCAGATGTACTCGTTCTAACAGCAGAACATTCATTACTCGGAGTCCACCCAGGAGCTCCTACAAAAACGTCTACCCCCAACGGTAGCTGAAGTCCGTCTCTCTTGCTTCTTCTCTCTTCCGTTCACTTCGTTCTCGGTCGCCGGAGTGTTGGATGTATGACACTAGTGCTGTAAAAGTAACGACAAAATGAGTATCCGTATGTATTTGTTACTTAGATGTTCGCTATTCGTTACTAAGTATTCGTTACTCGTTACTTTCGTTACTACTAATAGAATCGGTAATAGGGTGTTATATAGTGCCCCATAACAACACATCCTGGACAGTGTTGTTATGGGTATATGCCGCCCATACATAAACCCATAGCAAAACCTAACCAAAAAGAATTTTTTTTAGCGAAGTTGTACAAAGTTGTATTTAGAGCTTATTTTCTCTGATTTACAGATTGTTTTTATACACATTTATGGTTTTATACAATGCTAAATTATCCGAATTACTGAGTGCATATAGAAATCTTCCAAAGACATATGCCATTCTTTTCTTTTCTCAACCCCCCCCTTTTTTTAATTCTGAACGCTGGTTTAACCTGTTCATTCTTATCATAAAAAGTGTAGAGGAAAGCATGTGACTCGTGTTTTTTCTGGGTTGCGGGTTCTCGAATACTGAGATCCAGGGATTGGGCCACATATATAAAATTCACAGGGCAGGGGATCTCAGTATGATATCAACTACTTTGCGTTTCTACAAGCATAATATCTTTATTATTTGTGAGTTCTTATTTCATATCAAAAACTTCTTTTGCTGGATCATTTTTCGAAGTAAATTAAAAATTACCATATTTTAATTTAAAATTGTTTAATTCAGTGAGAATTATCTATTTTTAAGATATTTCCAGTTCTATTTCTGCACTTTTGGGATGAAAGGGGTTAGCCCCTTCTGTGGGTGCATATATGAGAGCATTCTTTAAACAAAAATTATCACTCCTTTCATACAGAAAGAATGGTTGCACCGGATTATGCGTATTCCATGAGTTCATGGAATAAAATGTACCATAAAATAGGGCAGATGTCCCCCTAAACACCGACATTTTAGAAACATACTGAACTTTATTGAAATATTTTAATACCAGTGGCTTACGCAGGAGTGGGCATAGAAATCCCGGGTCGCTCCCAATTTTTTATATATTTTTTAAACAATTACTTAAAAAATGTGTTTAGGTTTCCATGCTAAATATTTTTTTAGTTCCAAATAATATTTTAAATAATAAAAATGTGTGAATTCGTTTACTTTATAAAAATATTTTTTTAAAAGGTGTATTTAAATAATTTGTTATTTATTACTCATTTCGATTCTAGCTAAAAAAAAAGAAAAAGTTAAGTTCGCAATCCTGCTTCGAAACCACCCTGAAAGAAAGAATTCTGATTGCACCACTATTTAGTACTAAAATGTTAGAAAGCCCGAAATTAGCACCCCTTACTAACATGCTTCTCTTATATGTATTGCTCCTCTACAATTATAAGAACACCCCCTTCCCCCCCCCGCAAAAAAAGAGTTCAACTGCGCATAATAACATACTATACACCGGATCGTATCCCCCCATTGTACGACCCATATCAATAGAGCAGCAGATACTATTCCATCTCCATAACTGTAACGAAACATACGGATTCTTCCAAACCTCATCAAAACGATACCATTCGGCGCGGCACAAACGAATTGCAACCAGAACATACTACTACTCAAATACCGAAACTGATTTTTCCCTCCCAACAGCGAGAATCCATAATACTTCCGGTATCTAGTAACGGAAAGGAACATACTATTACTCAAATACCGAAATTCATTTTCTCCCTCCCGCAGTCTTGTATTCGAAGTTCGAACCTGGTCGATCCGAAATGCAAACTCGAAAGTCATTTTCCCCTTTGAAACCGCGATCCGATATCCAGTAACCCCAGTAACAAATAACAGAAGATATTAGTACTCGATTACTGGAACCCGTTTCCCTTCTAGTTCGCCTCGCCTGGCAGTCTGTATTCGAAGTTCGAAGCTGCTCGATCCGAAACATCTTCGGATCGAGTAGTAACGATATCAACCGAAAAGTAACAATTCGTTACTTCGAGTCTGAGTGATTATCCGTATCTTAGTACCGAATACATGCGGTTTGCTTCAGCTCTATATGACACTTGATATAGGATTCGCGTTAGCGACCACGTCGAGAACTGGGACTTGGTAATCGGCCTCTTCTTGGACATACGAACTCCCGGAACTTATCCCTATTACAGGATACTGTAGATCACTTATTAATATAGTAAATTAATCTTTAATTACTTCAGTTATTATATTGTAGTATAGATATACTGTTACTTGTGATTGCTTTAACTCATTAATATTTTATAGAGTAATTTTAATATACATTTATATATTTTAATATACATTATTTGGTTCCTCTCCCCCTCTTGTAATGGCTAGTGCAAATACAAGTATGCAAAATATCTCAAGAACCACCTCTTTTAGTGGCGATCCACTTCCAATGGATGCGATCCTAGATAAGAGAATTAGGAAGGATGGGGGTTCTCCCTGTTCTTGATCAATTAAGGGACAGAACTTTACAAATATTTACCCCATTCGTTGGCACAAATAAGAATATAACAAACAAATAGGCCAAAATATAGAAAAAGGAATAATATCAATATACAGCTTCGCTATCCATATCGCAGACAAATATAATCAGGTGGTAACGGAGGTTAAGGTCCTTCGTGAAACTAATGAAATGTTGAAGGCCCAACTAGAACTCTGCCACAACAATGAACCTGCAACAGAAATGATGAGCGAATTAGTAGATAACATTAGGGAAATAAAGGAGAATATTGGTAAACCAATGGAACAGGGTAATGATTTAGTGGGGCCGGATCCTCCGATGGTAATATCTAACCGTGAAAAACGAGGTCTGGTTGCGGCGACCCGTCAAGAGCGGGGAGGCCCCACCGACTTTGCTGTAATTATTCAACCACTAGATGGCAAAGAAAAAGATGTTTGGGAGATGTCCCAAGAAATTAAAACTGCGGTGCAGGACACCGGTCAAGAAATAAGAGCTCGGGACATTAAATACTCCCCTAAGAGCAGTAAAGTTATTTTGACAGCAAACAATCGAGAAAGAGCGGTGCAGATTTTAGATACACTAAGGGCAATAGAGTCACTAACTGAAAAATTTAAGATATACCTTTCTGTCCCAGGAAACGAAAAGGTTTTGATTATGGGCGTGGCAACGGATACAACTGCAACAGACATTGAGAAAGCCCTGTTAAACATATCGGACAACTTTATAATAGACCCAATTATACCTCTAACCACCCGAAGCAACACAATAGTCAACTGGTTAATAAGAACCAATAGTGATACGAAAAGGGAATTGTTAAATATAGGGAAGGTCTTTATTAAATTTAATAGGGCTAAGATTATGGAATACGTGGACATTTCCAGATGCCTGAAATGCCAAGAGTTTGGGCATAGGATATACACCTGCAGTAATCCTATAAAATGTGCCCGGTGTGGATTAGACCATGACACTCGCAGGTGTAACGTAAACGATTGCAACTGTATAAATTGTAATAGAGAACTTATAGATATTGACAAATCAAATCATAGGTCGGATTCTGGCCAGTGTCCGGTGTTCCAACAATACAAGACTACCCTGATTAATGAGAAAAGAAACAAGAGCGGGGGGGGGCGCAGAATTGAGCTGAAAATACTTGGCTCTCCTATTAATTATGTTCTATAGTCTCTTCGCCTGTTTGTTTTATCTTTTATAGGGAATGGCAGAATTATTTTATTTGACTTTTAGAGTTCTGGTTTTATCGGTTACCTTTTAATAAACATTTTAATTTTAACCTATAAGATTTTATCTTGGAATAACTTAACCTATTCTTAATGTAACAGGATTTAAAGTTATAAATGGATTGATATGGGTTTAACCCGATTATTACTCATTGGCTTGTATATCTTCTCGCAGTGGGGGCTGCTTTATTGTGTTCTTTATATTTCTCTTTTGTCCATTTGGGGCTGGTCCCCAATTTTTACCTTTCAATGTTTTTAGTTTTTTTTAAGTGTTTTACTATACTGTGTTTTTATACATTGGTGTTTATACTTTTTATCTCTTTATAGTATTTTACCTCATTGATTTTAGTTAATTTGACACTGTGATATTGTATACTGTGAAACTGTGATATTGTGTTTTTACCCTAATTATCTTAGCTGCGATTATTTTAACTTTGGAGTTTTTATCTTATTTATTTTAACCGAGAATACTTTAGCATAGAATTTTTTTTTTATTTGAAGGTTTTGAACTTTGCTTACTGAGCTTAATTCCTGATTTGGATTTTGGTTCTAATAATATGACTGTTGATGAAATATGTCTAGTCCAGATAAATCTAAACCATTCTAGATCCGCCAATTTATTGCTTTTTCAATATTTACATGAAACTCACGGAAAAATTGCAATAATCCAGGATCCATATATGTTTGACGGTAGAGTCTATGGGTGTCCTGAGGTCTTCCTTTCTTTTTTTTCTGGTTCCGGTAATGTTGCAATCCTCGTAAGCCCCGCTCTTACCCCCATACAAATATGTAAATTAACCTCAACCATACTCCTCAGAATATACGTGGATGGAGCAGTATATGTAATAGGATCTCATTATTCCCCCCCTACAGCAGATTTAGAGGAAGACCTGGCAGAATGGCCAGATATTGTGCATAATGCGAGAAATACTATAATTGGTGGGGATTTTAATGCACATGCAATTTTATGGGGTTATAGTCACACTAATAATCGCGGGATTTCACTATTAAATTTTGTAAATACACATGGCCTTGTAATAATTAATGATCCCTCTTTAGGACATACATGGATGCACAACGACCAGACGGGAAATCCTGACCTGACTCTAGTGTCAGGTGACATCTATAACAAAATAGACAAATGGCAGATTTTAGAAATGGATAGTAACAGTGACCATAGGTATATTACTTATAGTTTAAAAGAACATATCATAAAGGATACTAATAAACGTTACAAAACTAAATATGAAACTTTCCACAAATTTAATAAATCCTATAATTACTTCATGTCAGATGTCGTGAAAACAATTTATAATAGTATTTATGACCTTTCCTTTGATTGCAACAGGCTGGAGGACGTCAGTAGCACCTATGGACTCTCCCTTAAAAACCTTTGTAATAAGACCTTGCGCCTAAAGAAACATAAATTTAAACATGAGCTCAGTTGGTGGGGCCCCTCTTTACAAGCTCAGAGGTCAAAACTTAGAGCCTTAGGTCGTAGACTTAGGGCCTGTCCCGATAACCAAATTTTGAAGATAAATTACAAAAGAGAAAGGGCCCAATACAGGAAAAATATCAACAGAGCAAAAATAACGGCCTGGAGAAATTTTTGTACAAGTAGCGGAGATCCTTACGGAAAGGTCTTTAAAATACTAAGAAGTAAGGACACATATGGGATCCGGATTCTAATGGTGGGTCAGGATCTTCAGGAGGACTATAATGACATATTAACAATTTTAATAAAGACCCATTTTCAAATAGAACATCCTTGTGATGATGGGTCCCTAGAGGTAGCGAGGGATAAAGGATACTATACCTGGAAAAATTTTGACTTTCCTAAGATAACACTCAGTGAATTAAAACATGCCGTCAATAAGCAGCCAAATAATAAATCTCCTGGCCCAGACGGGATAGATGGCAAGATTCTGAAAAATCTTGTAAAGAACAAATGGCGTGATCTACTCTTATTACTTAACTTATGTCTCTCTGTCGGTCATTTTCCAAAAATTTGGAAAGTGGCCCGGGTGGTCTTTTTCAGGAAACCCGGCAAAGATCCAGCAGTTCCGAAATCTTACCGCCCCATCTGCTTGTTGAGCGTCCTGGCAAAGACCTTAGAAAGGATAGTTGCCTTGAGAGTATTAAACCATTTAATTACAACAGATCACTTTCATGATAATCAACATGGTTTTTTGCCGGGGCGCTCAACTTCCACCATATTACAGAAAGTAATAGAAAAGATTGAAAATAACCTGAAAACTCACAAATACTGCAACCTGGTGTCTTTTGACATTCAGGGTGCATTCGATAATGTAAGCTGGAATGTACTCAGAAATGCAATATTTAAAATAAATTTACCAGACTACTTGAAATGGACTCTGGCCAGTTTCATCCAGGATCGCTTCATTCTAATAGACACTGTGTATGGCCAGGTCAAGCATGAAGTTTATAAAGGCTGTCCCCAGGGCTCTTGCCTGGGTCCCTTACTATGGTTAATCGTGGCAGACCAGATTCTTAAAGAGATGAATACGGTTGACTGCGCTGTATATGCATACGCAGATGACTTCGTAATGTTAAATGCCTCTGGCTCGCGCCCCCAGCTTGAGAATATCGTAAATAAAAACATAGAACTTTTTGAAAACATCTGTACAAAAAACAAATTAAACATTTCTGTAGAAAAAACACGCGCAATATTATTTTACAAAAAACTGCCCGGTCGGAAACTCATCACCCGGAAACCCATTTTCAAATTACAGGGAAGTACCATAAAAATCGAGAAATATCTCACCTATCTTGGTTTGGTGGTTGATGAGGATCTGGCCTGGCGGCATCATATACAATACTTAAAAGAAAAAGTGGCACTCTTTACAAACGCGTTCTACAGAGTCAGGGGCTCGGGCTGGGGAGTAAGCGTGGAGCACCTCAAGACATGGTACAACGCAGTCACCTTGAAACAGATCGATTATGTCGCGGACATATGGTACCCAAATTTAAATAAAACCCTCAAATCTCAACTAAAATCAATACAAAGAAATGCCTTAATAGCCCTCTCAGGAGCTATCAACAGGACATCCACAGCTGAATTAAACGCCTTATATGGCATACCACCAATAAATATATATTTAAATTCTTTAGTTAAAAAAACCATGATCATGAACCAAAAAATGAATCTAGTGATAAATAACACTCATTTTGACCATAGTAATATATTAAAACCCATTCCTGAACATAAAATAAGCTTTAATTATAACCTCAAGAACCTAATAATAAAAGACAAGGGTGGCCAAACCGAAATAACAGGTGCCGTAAATGTCTACACGGATGGATCCAGGATGAGCTCTGGGACAGCATTCGCCTTCACTGTCAAAGTGGGGGACGATTTTATCTACGATTATTCCGAGCGGTTGGGAGACCTTAATACCGTGTACCAGGCCGAACAGTTGGCAATATTGAAAGCAGTGGAATGGTCGGAAAATAGTACATATAACAATTTTTACATATTTACAGACAGTCTCTCGACCGCCACTGCACTAAAAAATGGATTCACTAACGACCCCCTTTTGGACAATATATTCAAGGCCATTTCAAGAAATAAACGTAAACTTTTTTATATAATTTGGGTGAAGGCTCATATCGGTATTCTCGGCAATGAGAGGGCAGACACGTTGGCGAAGCGTCCGATCCTCGAGGACTGGCCAGAGAAAAATAATCAAATTCCCATTCCAATCTCAGCCCTAAAGCGGACGATTAACCAAGAAATTTTATGTGAGTGGCAGACTGAGTGGAGCCAAGAAGAGACCGGCAGGGAGACTTTTAAATATAAAAAGAAAGTGGGTCTGGATAACGTTATTAAAGATAACGCAATGCTGCCATTTGTCACAGGAAAGGGATTTTCCCCTGCTTATCTCTTCCGTCTGGGCAAACACAATGACGGCATGTGTGATTGTGGCTCTGAGGGAACATCAAACCACTACATCTTTGGACCCTGTGATCATGGTTATAATGTTCTTAATGTCAGATGTCCCGCGAATGTGGAGGCTCGTCTACTCAATATACTCAGCAAATCTCGAACTATTGGGAGCCTCAAAAATATCTATCAGACATTGAGATCAAAATACCAGGGCAATCTTCGCGCAAATTAATATAGGGCCAATTTTTTAAATTTTACAAATGATTTTAACTACAGCCATCTTTTAAATATGAAATGTATGTTTTAATCAAAGCTTATGTATTTTTATAAAATTATTTTATGAATTTTATGAATAGTTGAATTTTAAAAATATAGATAATATCACTGAGTCAGTTTTTCCGAGCCACTGCGGGCTCATCACTAAATCTATCTGGAACCAATATCCTCCTGCTATTGTCGGGCGGTGGGCCTGTTGTGATATCTATATCGGTGTTTCACTATAACTACTGCTTTTAAATGTTTATTATTTTAAAAAAAATGTTCTTAATTAAGGCTATTGTATTTTTATAAAATATAAGTTTTATGAATAATTGAATTTTAAGTAAAAGGTTGTCACTAATCAAATTTCTCTAGCTAAACTATTTTAGACTCTTGTGTGTTTTAAATTTACCAAGATTGACTTATTTTAACTTCTTGTCGGACCTACGGTGATATTTATATTGATGTTATCTTTTAAACTGTAAATATAGTTTTTAATCTAATGGTTGAACTAATTGTGGATCACAAATCTTTTGTCAACTTTGTAAAGCGGACGGGCTACTGACTAATAAACCTGGCTTGGTTTTTCTTTTCCGGTTTTAAAACTCGTGATTTTTAGTTGGTGGTTCGGTATGGCTCTGTGTCTAGAGTGGGTATAGTTTTTACTGTTTTGATACTGCAGTTTCGGCGCTTTGTGTCGGGGACTTTTGTTATACAGTGTAACTGGGAACCTGGCGTTTAATAGAAAAAAAAAAAAGAAAAAAAAAAAGAAAGGAATTAATCTGGTGAGTTGGTCATGGTTGGCCGGTCCGCTATTGTCACCTTTTAACCCATTGTTTGTTGAATATTTGTTATAATATTACCTTTTTGGTCCAGCAATATATCGTCTTATTTATCGTGCACCTCTAAATCGTCTCTGTGCGAAGTATTTTCTCCGGAAGTGTTTTAACTCTAGAACTGGTTTTCCTTTAGATTCGCGCCTTTGGTGACTCTTTATTCTTGTTCTTTGTACTTTTATTATTGTATTTCATTTGTACGTATTTTAGTGTTTTTAGTGTTTATTTCTTGTGTCCTTTATGTTTTTCTTTTGAAGTCTTAATCCCCAGTGGGAGTTCTGTAACTTAATGTAAATTTTTGGATTCAAATAAAGTTCGTGGGCTCGGCGCCGGGGGTATGCCCTTGGTCCGGGGTGGCCATCCAGGTTTTCCCCGGGGGGTATTGGTTGGCGTAAACCGCCTTCGGCGGTCGCTCCCCCCCTGTGGGTGCTTCCCCCCATGTCCGTTGATAGTCTGGCTCTGGATATATCGGAGAGAGATTAGAAGTAGAGCAACTTGCATTTGCATTGATGCCTATTCTTAGTAGTATGACTCTCGAGCAAATATTTGCCCCCAAAAGTCCCGACATTTTTGAGAAACAAATCAATGAATTGTGGTATAATGACTCAAGTTTAATTTCGGTTGTTCTTTTCTGAGTAATAGATCAAAATTAAATATGTTCTGTTTGTAATTATCTCCAAGTTCAATTTACATTTCAGTTCCATACACAGTTTTGCATACTATTTAGAGCAGTGAATCATTGAAATTGATTTTTAATGGTATAGCAGAAGAATAAAAAATGTAATGGGACATAAGTGACTCATGTGTCTATTGTTATCCTTCTGGTCAATCAATAGAAATCCTGTACATTTGTCTCTTTATTTTCTCGTCGCAATTACTTTTGTACTAACATAAGCTGAATTGCAATCAAAGTTTTTGAGATTACCGGCAACAAATGGTAAAACAGACACCAAATTGGTAATAATTACATATACCCTTCAAATACGTCGAACACCCCCACCCCCTCGCAAAAAAACTAAACAAACACTGCAGTTTCATTACATGTATAGATTATTTGCTATGACCTGTAACTAACGTACTATAACACTTATCTCAGGAAGATTAATAGAAAAGAAATTTTCAACATAGTGTTTCACTGTGCCCCCCTCCGACATGGAACTCTGGATCCGCCCCTGCTTTAATCAGAGAATTTATGATAATAGATTTTTAAAAAGTCCGTTTTTCATTCCAGTGAAATTTGAAGTCATGAATATACAACGAGAGAGAGAGAGAAAGCTTGCCAGGGGCACAGGCAGAAGAGGGGTGCTCAAAATCAGCTGGATCACAAGAGGTTTAAATAGAGTTTCACGACTCGTCTCTCATCACTCAACAGCTCATCTGTAGAGGAGGGTGGTAGGATTTTATTCAGTACAATGATTATGAGGGGACTTCACAAGACTTCTCTCGCCAAGCGTGACTGGGAGGCTAGCTAGGGCGGATCCAGAAGTTTTACAAGGGGGGGGGATAGTTTTGCTAGATGAAACCGCAAATATTTAACTGTAAGAATTCAACAGTGTGATTACATAATGGTGTTTTCTATTTTATAATTATTGATACTTACAAAAATTCTTTTTCGTCTTTTTCCCAGTTATGCATATCTGTCACAAAAATGCGCAGTCTGAGAAGAAAAAACAGTTCTCTTGGAGTAATATTTATGAACAAACGAAAGGAAATTCATGTAAGCTCATTTATATCAATAGATAATTCCCTCTCTATCAAAAGTGACTTCAGACTGAACTCTCGGAGGGGGCCATTGAACATTTTACATAGGTCCAGGCTCTAATTACCGATTGGATGCATAAGGCCTGCAGTAAAAAAAAAAAGGGGCTTCAAAACTGCAGTACTTGCTAGTTATATATATATATATGTAGGAGGCGACGTCGAAATAAGACTGGAAGCACTCCTACGGTTCTCAATCACGTTTATTGCTCGGCTAAATATAACAGAAGAACTATTTACAAAAGAAAGGAGAGATTTTGCAGAACATGAATAAGCGGAGTCGGTCACAGGGTTAGGTTTCCTTATCACACAGGAGCCACTGGCCACCTTCTCGTGGTCGTTCTGGAGTCGAATCGCCTACGCGCGATCAGAGAGCTACGTCCGACATCGCTCCTACGCGAGCGTGGTCTCGTTCGCATCTGCTACCTTCAGCTCCTAGACTCTGATAACCTGCGTCTGCTGTAGACGTGAGGTTGCGATGCCATCTGCTGGAGGGTTGCGCCTCTTGATTACCACAACGCTCGGCCATCGACGTGTGAGGACCTCCGAACCTGAAACTTAAAATGAAGAGAAAAAAAACGAAAATAATGATTAAAAAAAACAAAAAGAGATGTTGAGAAAAGAAAAAAAAAGTTTGTAGTAGGATGATATCAAATTGCAGTTCCAGTAGACCAGGGTTTCATGTGGTCAGCTGAAGTGGAAGTTGCTTCTGGTCCTTCGTGAGATCCTACTTTTGCTACATCGTAGCGGTCATGTGGTTTTATTTTTGTGACTTTGTGCGGTCCTAAGAACTTGGGTCGCAGTTTCAGACCTCCTCCAAATTGGGTTCTTTGGATTGCTACCAAGTCGTTGACTTTATAGACAGGAGCGGTTTTGCGGCGTCGATTGTATTGCCGTCGGTTTTCTTCTTGGATTTTTAATATATTTTTCTTAGCTTCTTCACGTATATTTTCTTTCTCCTGGATTGTGGATTTCAGGAATTCTTCTTCAAGGATTTCCTTGATACGTTGGTCTTCTTTTTGTTTCATTTTCACACCTATCATCAATTCGAATGGAGTGAACTTGGTGGATCGACTAACAGTGCTGTTGATGATTCGTTGGACATCTAGGACGAACTTGTACCATTTTGTAGGATCTTCAATCGACAATTTCGAAAGAACTGGGATGAGAATTTCAAGCATTCGTTCATTCTGGCCATTGCCTCTTGGCACTCCAGTTGTGATCGATATGTGCTGAATTCCTTCATCTTCACAGTAATCTGCAAAGTCCTTTGACGTGAAGGCAGATCCCTTGTCGGAAATAATTCTCGAGGGATTTCCGAAAACAGACTGTTGGGACTTGAGTTTCGCTAGAGCTTCTGCCGTAGATGTGGTCTTGACTGGATAGAACCAGTTGAATTTTGTAAAACCATCTACCACTGTAAAAATATGTTGGTAGTTCTTGTTTGTGGATGGTAGGGGACCTATAAAATCAATGTGGTACGTGCTTAGAGGAATATTATCCTTTGGGATGGGATTCAATAGACCTTCTGCTTTGCCTCGTTTTTTTATTACAGAGTTTTTTTATTACACTTCACACAGTTCGTTATGACTTGCTCTATTTTTTTTTAGCATTCGAGATATGGAAATCTCTTTTCAAAATATCTTCAGTTTTCTGTACAGCAAAGTGTCCTTTGTTATGGATGCCTCGAATAATCTCTAACTCCATTGCTTCCGGCACAACGATGAGTTCTCTATCGTTATCTTGCAGATAGAACACATTATTTTTTAGCAGGTAGTTGTCTCTGAGTCCTTTCTCGACTAGAGTTTTCAATAACTGAATATGCTCATCGGCATCTTGCGCTGTTGCGATCTTAGTAGTGATTTCACTTTGCGAGCGGGTGACCATGCACACAGCAGCTCTACTCAATGCATCGACGTGTCTCATTTGTTGATTTGGTCTGTGGATGACTTCATATTCGAACTCTTCAAGTAATAGAGCCCATCTGGCTATCTTCGGCGATAAGTCTTTCTTCTGCATTGTTTTCTGAAAAGCGTTACAGTCGGTGACTATTTTAATTTTCGTCCCTAAGAGGTAACTTCGAAATTTTTTAAGAGCTTCGACGATCGCAAGCACTTCGAGCTCATAGCTTGACAATTTTTCTGGTTGTGGTGATGTTTTTTACTCATATAATGGATTGGGTGGAGTTGCCCATCATCTGCGCGTTGAAGCAACACTGCACCAAACCCATGACTGCTAGCGTCCGTGTAATTCTAAAGGTTTTCCTTGCTGGAAGATGTGAAGAACGGGGCTTTGGCTCAAAAGTTCTTTGAGATGATCAAAAGCCTGTTTTTGCATTGGCCCAAAAGTAAATTCTACACCATTACGAAGCATATCGCTAAGTGGTTTTGCTATTTTGGAATAACCAGGTACAAATTTTCTGAAGTACCCTGTGAGACCGAGAAAGCGTTGCAGTTGCTTGACATTCTTAGGTTGAGGGAAGTTTTGAACTGCAGTCGTCTTATTTGGAGATGGTCGAATCGTACCTTCTTCAATTATGTAACCGAGGAACTCAATTTTTCGTTTTAGGAATTGACACTTTTTAAAGTTTATTTCTAATCCGTATTCTGAAGCTAACTTTAAGACTCGTTTAAGTTTCTCTAAACCTTCTGTTTCATCACGGGAAGGTATGATGAAATCATCCATGTAAACTACGATTGTATTGTCCCTTATTAATTCCCTGAATACTTGATGAATAAATCTTAAAAATACACTAGGGCTTGTGCTCAGACCAAACGGAGTTTTCTGAAATTCATATAACCCTGCATGACAAATGAATGCTAAATATTTTGTGCAATTTTCCTCAACTGGTACGTGGAAAAAGCCATTTTTCAAATCCAAAGTTGAAAACACTTTGGCTTCCCCTAAATGATCTAGGGCTTCCTCAACTTGAGCCATAGGAAAGGAATCTTTCACAACTTTTTTATTTAGTTGTCGAAAATCGACCCATAATCTGCGAGTACCATCGCGCTTTTTACATAACAGAATTGGTGATGAATATTCAGAACAGGATGGTTTAATTATTCCATTTTGTAACCACTCATCTATCTGTTTATCAACAATGTTTTGTTCTGCAAATGATAATCTCCGAGATCGTAGCGATACTGGAATGTCATCTTTTAACACAACATTCAATTTTAAATTGGTGTCTTTTATTTTGTTCGGTTTATAATTATTAACCAATAGTGATAAATCCTTTCTAATATTTACATCATTAACGTGCAATAAATCAAGATCATATTCATTAACTACATTTGCAACATTTAATAAAAAACACTCTTCCACAGGGGATTCACTTTGAAAATCATTTCCATTTTTAGGAATTTGCGTTTCAATTTTTTCTTCCTGACTGACTTTCAAAAGTTGAGAATAAATATTCGGTGTTAAAATTAAAGGAACAGATAGTTGTTCTACCACAGCGACAATGATTTCTAACTTAGGCGAATTTCGCTTCAAAGATAAATTACTCTAGCAATATTTGCCTCTTTTTTCTCTTCAAAACATGAACTAAGTATTATTTTACCCTCCAGTGGTGATTTTATTTCAATTAACGATGAATTTATAACCGGAATTTGTGCGCCTGAGTCAATAAGTGCCTTTATATTTTGACTGTCTATGAATATATCAGCATATTGCAACTCGTGAATAAAACTGACAGTATTAACGCTTGTTTTGTTTTTCAGTCCCGTCTCCTTATCTGATTCGGTTTGTTTATTAAAACCTCTTGGGCAGTTACGAGCGTAATGGAAGCCCCTTCCAGTCGCCCCACACACGTGGCAAGATTTCAGCGACGGAGATACAGATTGCTTTTCGCTTTTGCTTAGATTTTTGTTTCCGCAGAATGATTCACTCTTTAAAGCTTCAGCTTGCTGCGCCTTATGAAGTACTTTCGTTTCGTGGGAATGAAATTTAGGATTATTTATTTCCGATAATGATTTCCCGTGGGATGAGAAAAATAAATCGCATTCACGTCCTAATTGGGTCGGATTGAACCATGTTTTTCCTTCGCGAACACTTACATATTTTTTTGTTTTGAAAGCTAACGTGTCATATAATTTATCTGCAACAATTAAATCACATAACTTTTTATAGTCCTTCTGTATTTCTCGAACCTGACAATAGTGTTCGAATGTTGCCGTTAATCTTGATGCAAACTGAACATGGGATTCGTCTGCTAAGCGATGAGCATGTTTAAAATTGTGCAGAATTTCTCGAGCTGTCGGCTGAAATTCAGCTAAAAATAAAGCTTTAAGTTTTCGTAATCCGACAATTCTTCTTGATTTGCATACGTTAAAAGATTATTAGCTTTGACCCCTAACAAATTAATGAGTATTTCTGCTTTTAAATCTGGTGGGACATCTTTTGTTGCAAACGCTTTTTCCAAGGAAGCGAAAAACAAATGAAATGCCTCTGGCCTTTCAGGGACAGAGATTGTGAGCGTTTTTATGCTTTTAATCAAATTTTCAATGTTACTTTGCGCATTCTTTTTTCGCCAGACATTGATTGACTTCTTAATTTTTCTAGTTCTATCTGTCTCTCGATTTGCGCTAATTTAAGGCGCTCTATTTCTAATAAACATTCCTCGTTAGTGGATTTAGGCGTTCGATCCTCCGTGATCGATTTTAAGACGCCTCGAACATGTTCAGGATTGGTTTTAAAAGCATCTGAATTCTCAATAATTTTTCTTATATCTGCTTTTTTAGCATTATCTGGAAATTTCGCTGCTACTTTTTCAGCGAGGTCTTTTAAATCACTTTTATTTAAATTATTTAAGAAACTCATATTGTAGTGAAATATGAACAGCAAAAAGTAGTACTATTGTGAGAACGAAAAAATTACAGTACCTGAGCCCCTATGGTTGTAGGAGGCGACGTCGAAATAAGACTGGAAGCACTCCTACGGTTCTCAATCACGTTTATTGCTCGGCTAAATATAACAGAAGAACTATTTACAAAAGAAAGGAGAGATTTTGCAGAACATGAATAAGCGGAGTCGGTCACAGGGTTAGGTTTCCTTATCACACAGGAGCCACTGGCCACCTTCTCGTGGTCGTTCTGGTGTCGAATCGCCTACGCGCGATCAGAGAGCTACGTCCGACATCGCTCCTACGCGAGCGTGGTCTCGTTCGCATCTGCTACCTTCAGATCCTAGACTCTGATAACCTGCGTCTGCTGTAGACGTGAGGTTGCGATGCCATCTGCTGGAGGGTTGCGCCTCTTGATTACCACATATATATATGTGGGGCTTCCGTCAAGGGAATGATTGAAGACACAATTCGTTTAAAATCAACAGTTTTATTAAAAAACTGAACTATCTGCAATCAAACAGTATCGCTACTAAAATCAATTATCACATTAAAAGCTTGTATCAGCACTATAGATTTATACTAACACATCAAGAATTATACCGACAATCGCTAAATGCCATTACCAAACACATCATGGCACGCAAGGCTCTCTCCTCAAAAAACTATCGACTCATTACGAAATCATTTCCCTGTATCGTTCATAGCGCGGGCATTAATACTCTGATCTTTAGCTTACACTCGCTGGCCGCTTATGGTAAGAGGGAGAGGGAAAGTATCTGAGTGTCTGGGATAATTCCCACAAACTCGGCCATCCTGGTCCTCACTGACCCCAGGGATTGAATTTTAACACCAAGCATTTAACATAGTATCTAAAATATGAGCATTTAAAATAAGCAGATAAAATAAGTATATAAAATAATACAATAAAAGATAGTCAAATTTTATAAATAAGTTATGAAATCAGCAACTTTTAAAATCTGTTAAAGTGCTTCATCTGATCAGCTGACGTAGTGGTCATCCCAGGATCGGCATGCCCACCAACCCTCTGAACTTCATAACGATCTCTGGGCTTGACATTTGGCACCCCACAGAGACCGAAGATTTGAGTCATTTTGGAATATTTAGGTCTCAATTCTACTCCAGATCCGAATTGTATTCTCCGAACTGCCACTAAGTCGTCAGTCTTGTATTCGGACACTTTCTTTCTCTTTTTACTGTAAGTCCTTTTATTTTCTGCCTGGATTTTTTGTATATTCTGTTTCACTACCCGACCGATCAAGTCAAGTTCCTGGAGTTCCCCCTGCTCTTCCTTCACGACTATTCCTCTATTTCTCATTTTTACGTCAGTCCCAATGAGCACGACTGAATGTCTGCTCCAAGCGTCAACGGGCCGCAATCCACGATCTAAAAACTGAATTTTCCTACGCGTTTTCTTTTTTGTTAGTGCCAAAGGATCATCAATCGTTACACAGCCTAATGTATCCTTTTGCTTGTTTAATAAAACATCCATTAAATTCTGAATTTCCTCAACCCCTAAGTCACTTTCCTTAATCATAGTTATGAGTTTTGTTGACGTAAGAGTTATATTACTTTTTCAAGAGATTCCTTCTTTTTCTGGACTGTAATCATAGGATGAGATATAGTACGGACGGATGCCCAAGGCACATGCTGTATGTTTTCCTCCTTGGAGACCTCAACAGGTTCTACTTAGGACCTACAGGACCTACAGGTTTTATCTCTGAGGACTGTATTTAGAGCAGCTGGTTTCTCATACGCACGAATTTTTACTCCTTTATTATCAATAGCCAAGGCTGCTTTTTTTAGGATATCGTTTCCAACTAAAGCCTCATAGTTTAACTGAAATGAGGGAACAGCATGCCAGTTCAATAAAACTTCCTGTTCATCCACTGTAATTCCATATTTAAATGAACCCCTTGTCCCCACCTGATATCCTCCCAATCCCACTAAGGATATAAGGTTACCCACAAGTTCCGGGGGGTCACCAAGCCTTCCATAAACGTCCTCGCGCAAAAGACACACGGCACTACCCGATTCTATCAGAGCTGTAACCATCAAATCACACATCTTCATTTCCTTAATCACTTTGTTTCACCGTGCAGTGGAATCTGTTGGGAGTATCCGATATCTACTATAACATGCCCACCATCGTGCCTGACCACCGGAGCTAGGTCGACATTATTTCTAGTCCATTTATGACAACTCGCCCTCAAGTGACCACTCTCACCACACGCGAAGCACTTAACTGAGTACTTTCTTTCACGCCTTTGTGCCTGTGCGTCAACTCCTGGTTTTCTAAAGTTTGCACTATCGTCCGTATAAGGATCCCTCTGGACATTCCTTTGTAATGGCCTAAAATTCAATGACCTATCTTTATGTTCCCACCCATACGATCTCTTCACACCCTTAACCCATTTATGCCTAGCGTCCCTTTTTTGGGGTGGCATTTTAGCTATCAGTCTAAAACGTTATTTATTTTTCCTAGCCTTTATTCGCGAGTATTGAACTTCAATTCCACAAAATATTTTAATATGGCAAAGTAGGATGTAGGCATTTCAATTTTTATACATAATGATTTAAAATGAAATCATCCCTTGTTCAAAAAGTTGACATCAGAAATTTATCAATTACTGCTAGTGTTAGCAAAAATCGAAGAAAGTCGCAAAAATATCCAGGCACGAATGGGTTAAATTGCTCAACTTTATCAGCGAGTATGGCTGGCGAACTAATATTCGTCCACTCATCCAAATAAAACTCCTTAAACTCCGAAGGTATTCTTTTTTTTTTCCATCTGCTCGTCTATTACCAAGTCCCTGAGCTGCTCAAACGTATTTACTTCTAGACCGGAAATCCAACCCTGGAAATAGCTTTCTAATTCATATTGAAAGTCCTGCCAAGTATTATCGCCACGCTCAACGTGTTTAAAGAAGAACTGTCAAAATTTTTCAGGAGTGAGCTTAAATCTCTTAAACAGGAGGCTTTTGACATAATCATAATTTTTAGCCTTATCTTCCGGCTTGCGAGCAATTAGCTGTGTTATCTCATTGGGTAGTAGGTTCAACAGATGGGCTACACAACAGTCTGTCCTCGTACTCGCTAACCTAGCCTGCCGCTCAAACACCAAATATAAGCCAATGTCTTCCCTCATGTCATACCTATGCATCGTCAAGACTGGCTCACTACTAGAACTCGACCCATCAACGGTAGACAGACAACTATTGAAATTTGTCTGATTCTCCAATTTCAATTTCTCAAGCTGAAATTACATCCGTTTTCCCTCCATTTCAAAGTTCAATTTTCTTTTTGCCTCCTCCTTCCTTTGTCTAATATTTTCCAACTCTCTTTCACTCTCTTGCGTCAGCCTCTCAAGTAGACCCTTGACGAATACCTCTTCATTATCGGGACTCTCTTAATTGCTTTCTTTAGGGGAAGGGGGGGGGGAAAGACGGGGTCCTTAATGTTTGGAGCTTAATAAAACCCACATCTTTAAGTATTTTGAATATTTATTTATTTATAATTACTCTTACACAATCAATCTTTGGAAATAAGGAACTTAAAAAATTTTCCACTGATAGAAAATGAAAAAAATGACCAATTTTGTCAAAAATGCCCATCAGCCCATCTTGCCCCCTAGGTAGGGTAAGACGGGGTACCCTACTGGGCAAGATGGGGTATGGGAGACATTCTATTTTGGGTTGCAAAACTTCCAAACAAATACTGCATCATCGTCCTCATCATCTATCCCAGCACAGCTACAGCGTGTCCAATGTCCACAGAGAGAACATACGACCCATAGTTCATTAGAATCCAAGTATTTTCTATGGCAGTAAAAGCAAGGCATATTATCTTCTTCGTTGTCACATTCTGGCGAGGAATTAGGATTATTGTTGGCTTATTCTTATTCTTTTTCTTAGCCAATTCGGTTTTCTTATTCTCTTTTGTTCTTTTACCTCTCTTTTTCTCTTTTTGTTAACTTCTGCCAGTTTCTTTATTTCATTGTTTCTTCTAACTCATTTTTATACAGGGAAGAAGTAATGATAACCATTTTTCCTCGTTTCCTTGTCACACGTGAAATTTTGCGAGCTGCAGAATAAAGCATCACTTGCTGAGGACTAACTGCAGAAAATACTGATGGTGGAGTAGTTGGCCTTTGATCTATTTCGATATTGGACATCCAAGTGGAGAATCCTGGCTCAGGCTCTGCTTCAATATCAGATGGTGTCACGAGAACAGGCATGTGGCTTATCAGCGGTTCGTCAATAGTTATTTTGTCAGAATCTTCAACTGTCGAAACTGAAGTTATCTTTGCAGGTATTGTCTCAGCTGTTATCGTCTCCGGGTCAACTGAAGCTTCAGCGAAATGGTCATGCGAATGGTCTATTTGGAGCTGTTGCTCCTTTGTCCAACGTAGTGGGTTGTGGCAATGCTTCAGTGATGGATGATCTCTCTGTGGAATATTGGTCGTCAATGAGGAGCAAAATCACTATCGGAAAAAACTGCTGGATCGTATAGCCAAATCCCGCATTTTTTGAAGCCATTTACAGCCGTATCGACATTTCTGGATGCCTGCTTAAAAATCCCTGAACTCAATCTTTACCAGCTTCTTTTTTTTTTCTCACAAAGAGATGTTTCCCATTTTTTACTACAAGAGTGTATGCCAAAGTCCTTAAATATTTCGTTGTAAGTCCATAAAGACGACCCTCCTTATCCATTATGTAATTGCAAAGTTCTTTCTCTTCGTCATCAGAAAATGTTCGCTTTTTTGGACCTAAAGGAACTTTCACCCAAGGAACTTTCAACTATTAAGTTGTAGGAGCACCTGGATCTTCTAGCGCTACACGAGCTTCTTTAACTTTTCTTTCAAGGGTCTTTTGTGGCACAGAATATGTTTTCGATGCTAATTTATACGCCATTCTTCCTTTAATTACAACATCTACCGCATTTTTCAAACTCTTTTCTCTCCAATTCCCCCTCTCTGTCTTTCTTTTATAATTTATCACCATCATAAAACAACTCAATTAAGTTAAGAAAACTATTTAAGTTTAAAGGATCATAAAGTGTCTTAGAGAAATCGTAGTTTTCTTCGAGGGGCAAGATGGGGTACCCCATACCCCCGTACCCCATCTTGCCCTCCCACACTTATTTCAATAAAATAACTTACCTTAAAAAACTAAATCGAAATATGGAAACAAACATGCTTTTTCTTACTGGTGTAATCATTGATAAACAAGAATAACTTTCAGTCAGTTCTAGAAAACTAATATTGAGGTACAGAACACATGCGATGTATAACATGAAAATCTCAACGATCTTGACAAAAACAGAGTTTTTGGCGGTTGGGCAAAAAAGCATAAGCTTAGAAGCCGGTCACAACGCTGACTGATAAACAATACAATGGCTCGTCATTATGAGCCAGGGCGGCTGTGATAGGTCGTTCGTAGGACCGACGAGACCCGGTACCCCGTCTTGCCCGCTACATCATCTTGCCCCCCCTTCCCCTAAATCTATAACACTCATTTCCGGGTTTGTCTCAACACCCATTTCTTCGCTCAATTTAACCAAAAATTCTTTTCTCGCCCTTCTCGGAAACGACATAGTGACAAGCAGAAACGACAAACTGACCCAATTAAAATGGCGTTAAGACATAAATAACAGTTAGACTTAAAATTTATATTTAATTAAAACGCATGTGTTAAAATTAGAAACTTACAAAAACGTTACATTCGTTAAAACAAACATTACATTTATAAAATTTTACGTTCATTAAAACACTTCATCAAAACAATGTACTGCACTAAAATACCAATAAGACGCATTAAAATACTGTTAAACACTAAAAGCGGTTACTCATTATCACTCGTGGTGTCCTTTACATTTTATATTTTACACCTCAAGCACAGCTATAAACTTTAAATTAACAGAATGTTGGTTCAACAATAACTTAATCCGATAAAACTAAACTTAAGAATGTTACTCATCTGCCCTATACTCAGCGAGTTTATAGCTCCGTAGCAGCCATCAGCCTTCAATACAGTCGACTGGTTCCAGTTCCCGTCTTGAAGAAACTATATTACTTTAGGTGGATACCTGCGATCAACGTTGAGCAGAGTGCCCCAGCACAGTTTTCGACAGGATGAACACGATCTTTTCCACTATAGGACTCAGGACTAACTATTCACAATTAACTTTACACTTCTACCGGGGCCAGCCGAGCGCCCATTTTGTGGAGCTGCCGTCAAGGGGGTGATTAGAGACAACTCGTTTAAAATCAACAACAGCTTCATTAAAAAAACTCAAATATCTGCAATCGAACAGTATTGCTACTAAAATCAATTATTACATTAAAAGTTTGTATCAGTACTAAGATTTATACTAACACATCAAGAATTATACCAACACCCGTCTGTCTAAATGCCATAACCAAACACATCATGGCACACACACCTCAGTCTCCTCAAAAAACTGTCGACTCATCACGAGTGATCACAAAATCATCGTTTCCCTGTATCGTTCGTAGCGCCAGCATTAATACTCTAATCTTTAGCTTACACTTGCAGGCCGCTTAAGGTAAGAGGGAGAGGCAAGAGGGAAAGTATCCGAGTGTCAGGGATAATTCTTACACACACACACATATATATGTGTATGTATTAAAAAGAAGACGTTGTAGCGGTTTGGTGCGGAGTTGACGGGCAGAGCAGGTGAGGCGGCGCGACTGGGTAAGGACTCTGGCTTAGAGTCCCCCCCCCACTCCCGGCCGGTCGCGCTGGTGGATGGAAGAAATGAGTCGAACTGCGATTACATCATTTTATTGGGCGATTTGATACATGTTTCCATGGCAGTTGCCGTCACGCGGAAGAGTCGCTGCTGGGCTGCATCAGCCCCTTTTATTAACTTTTGAAGTCGTGTCACATGATCCATGCACATTGCAATTATTGGCCGATCCTAGAATCTGGGAAGCGGTTTTTCAAGGTTTGTTATGTCTTTAGGCCGCCACAGTGACTGAACGCTGGGACTGTCTGCAAAATTGCAAAGGAATTTTCAAGGGACCGTGTAGTAATTGCAGTTTTTGAAAGCAGATTCCTTTGTTCTAACTGAATTAAAACTGCGTAGTTCTAGAAATGTGGGATTTTAGCGGCTTTTGATTTGTAATGTTATAGAATATCCCCCCCCCGTCCGAGAAGAGGCTGACCACCAATGCCTGCATTGGAGGGCAGACTCACTCAGAAGACCGAAAATTTTGGAAAAAGCCTTTTTTTTTTAGAAAAAGAAATTTAGGTCATGTCGCACGATGTAATAAATGTCAATCAAAATTACATGTACATTGCAAATTACCTGGACTAATTATTGTAAGTACGCAAAAAAAGTTGGTGAAAAATAATAATATATGAGCACAAAGATTTTAAACTTTTTCCCCAGCAATTCACTTCAAAGACAACAGTCAATTTGTGAAGATGCTGTTGTTAAAGTTCCAAAAATGTCACAGTTTTTTCCTCGCACACAAAAAATATCACTAAAATTATTTCTTGTGAAACGGTAAAAAAAGAAGACATTTGTTTGTATATACACCGTAACATCTTGCATACATTTTAATAAAGACATTGACCTAAAAAACGTCGCATAAAATACAATAAAAGGTAAAAATATTCAGACTAGATTATAAAATACTGGATACAATTTATGTTAAAATAATTCAAACATTTGGCTTGGCTTCAACTCTACTTTCTCAATATAAATTTTCGTATTTTTATGATATTTACTTTTTTTTCTTTAACGCAAATTGTATGTCACTTCTCTTTTAACTAAATTCGCTTTTTTGGGCATTTCTTTTGGTTAATCGTATTCGTATTGTTGAGGTACGTACCTGTTTGAATGGTGTAACCCTAACTCCATAATTTCGAGAATCTTAACCTCTAATCTTAAGCACGTAGGGGGTGTGTAAGTGATTGTGTAAAAAAAAGGGGTTAGTTTTCTCCCTTGTGCGCCTTGACAAATAGCAATGAAAAACTGTGGCCGTGTAGTGGACCAACTTACTCTTCCAATCCAACAGGATATGACAGTCCAAAAAATAACATCTTGTGAAAGACAAGATGCGAAACAGGAAAGGGGGCGTTCGTCATACCTGTGGAAGATTTTTTTTTCAAAAAAGGAAAAGGGGGGTTTAAGGAGTGGCCATTCCAAAAAAGTCTTTCGGCACTGTCAGGGTTCTCTACATTTTTTGTTTTTCAGCACCATTAGTGACTGAAGTTTGAAAAAAAAATTAATAGCAAAATTTGCAGCTACTCGGAATGACTTCCAAAACTAAATTTAGAGGTGGTTGATAGGACAGAGGCTTCAAGAAGGAGAGAAATTACGAAAGATAAAAGAATTAGACATTGTCAAAATCGGGAGTTTAATTCTCAGATCCAAAAAGAAAAATACACACACAGTTTTTTTTCATTTTATATATATTTTTTCTCATTTTATATTATTGATAGACAAAACGCAATGTTTAATCACCGAATGTGAAGTCAAGTGATGTTAGGCATCAAAAGAATTTTTTAAAAATATAAATAGGAATCTGAGAACGTAAATTTGTAATTCTTCGTGATATAATATGAATTTATCAGGTGAATTATAATACCGTAATTTACATGCCAATTCAAAAATAATTATTAAACTGGTTGTTAAATGTGCATATAAACAACAACACTAAAAATTTAAATCATAGAAATGCGCATGCGAGAATGGTGTGTATGTATGTAAATTAAGGATTAAATATGCAATAACTAACTTCTTACAAAGAACATAATAACAATTCAAACTCAATTTCTGTGGATTACCGGAAAATCAAATCACTTAAAAAATTACCAAATTTATTAATCCAAACATCAGACAATCAAAGACCTTGCGGTTTCCTTTGATGTCGTCATAATAGGAAAAAAATAACTTAGTAACAGCTCTCATTAAGTAACTTTAACTCATAAAGTCTATTTTGATAAACACTGAAATTAGCACAGTTGATATTTAACTGAAACTTTACACATTCAGGCAATCCTAGGATAGCATAGGGAAGTCGTGACGGTACCACAAAAATGTAACATTTTTTACGATCTTATCAATTTTAATATTTACATGACAAATTTTATTTAGAAATATTAAACCGTCAGTCAGTTCACTCTATATAAAGATGTATAACTGCACTGTTCAAATATTTTTCCTGTATCACATCAGAGCTAAGATTTAAAACATTCTTAAGAACTGTATTTTTAATGAAATTGGGGGGGGGGGTGTTATTTAAGGGCTCTGACTATTTTCGAATGAATTTTCAATTTGAAATGTTAATATCCAAGGTATATTATCAGAGAATCAGAGAAAAAGAAAAAATCCTCTGAAGCACCTCAGAGCCAGTCACAGTCGAGACAATAAAGTGGCAAAAATGGCCCTAAATTATTTCTAAGTCACTCCTCTGGGGTACTTCGACCTCCCATAACAATAAAGCTAAGAGAGGTAAATGAAAAATATTTCAGATTTGTTCTTTCCTTGGGTAAGGCAACACAAGAAAAAAGAATTCGTGAAATTCTGAGACGGTGATGGAAACCCCCTGCCTGATATGCTCGTGCAATGCCTCTTAAAATTATTGATTAGCATATTATTAAAACAGACTCAAGGAATTTGAGGACAAGATATTAATTGTTCAACCCACTGAACCTTTTGGAAAAGGGCAAAAATACAATATTATTTTCCTAACTACTACAAATTCGGTCAGCTAAATAAGTAAAAGGAAGGGAGACTCCCATGGAACACAGGCTCAACTTGTTTGCTCCCATTCTTAGAAAAATACACAGGTGTAAATTCCCGCCTGCGTCTAGCGTTGTTTCTCAGTTTCGGTCTCTGAATGCCCCACAGAGTAAAGAGTTGAGCTACTCAAGGGTTAAACATAAGTTTCAGGTATACAGAAATCTAAAAGGACGATACGACTCCTGGACTTCCATTTTTTTGCAAATTTTAAAGGAACTTGTATTTTTTAAACAGTTTGCCGTGCTAACGAAGAATTTCTTTCTTGTGGTCCTGTGTGCCCTGCTACATGTGACAATATTCGTCGAAGACCGGTTTGCACCGAAAGATGTGTTAGAGGATGCTTTTGCAAGAGAGGTTTTGTTCTCGGACCTCAAAGAACTTGCATTCCAACGAGAAACTGTCCAGCTGGTAAGTTTTTACTCTTATAAATTGATATTATCCTTGCTGTGGGATGTGAAGATTAAGAATAAAAAATCACGATGCTGTAAACGTTTATGAATAAACAAAATATCTCAAAATCAAATGTCTGAATCAAGAACAGTGGCATAGCAATAAGTCAGAGGCTCTACTGCAAACGATCACTCTAGACCTTTTGTAAGTATGAGGATCCTTAGCGTCTGGACCTTCCTGCCCCCCCCCCCTTTCTGCATCGTATAGCCAGTCTACAGAGGAATATCCTTTTAAGCTACTGATCAAGAAAACATGTTCCGGTAAGCATCAATCGTAACGATGGGAGCGCGTAGCCAGGAAATGTTTTCGGTGCTGGAGATATGTAATATATCCTGATTAAATAAACGGAATTTCTGAAAGACTTAAATTTTATGCTAACTAGTTCGAAATTTTCGGGGGGGGGATATATCGGCAGGGTGCGAACTGAACATTTTCTCCAGTGGGGGACATTTTAAAGAAAACATTCTCCAGGGGGGGGGACACTTGAAAAGGAAAAGGAGAGAAGGTGCAAATGCTTTACTCACATGGTATTACTTGACAAATGCAGTCGCCGACACGTGTGGGAACTGACTTATATTCAAACTAAAGTCATAGATTGTTTGTTCTGTGGAATCACAGATACACAAGCTACATACAATGTACCTGTATTGGAAGCCACCCTTGGGGGGTTTTAGCTTTGAAAAGAGACGAAATTTTAAGGCAGTCGCCTTAGAGTATAGTAACAAACGATAACATACAACCTTCATTTTGAGTTTTTGACTTCAATCCCAAATCTTCACTCACCGGTTTAACATTTCTTCAGCAGGGAATAAATAGTATCCCTGGCAGGGATCAATTAATATTTCTCTACCCAGGGATATTACATTCTTCAGGGGACGATTCCCGGCATCCCCCCCGTCAATTCGCACCCTGTATATCGGGATATCCATTTCCTGGCTACGCTCCTGGAAATGGGAATCTTCGGAAAAGATGCTAGTAACTCTAAACGACAGTAGTCTACACGTAAAGGGGTATTTAGGCAGTGGATTTTCCAGGCGATCTATTACTGCCAGGCTTTTCCGAATTCTTAAAGACTCTTACAAGTACTAGATTTGAGCTCTGGAAAAAAAAAAAGTTTTGTCGAATCAAAAGAATTATCCTGTTGAAATACCGCCAACGAAACTTTTTGTAAAATCCATAAAATCGAGAATTATTTGATTTTTCAACGAAACATTTTGTTAGTTTAACTAAACTATTTGCTTAAAATATACAAAGGTTGTTTTGTTAATTTAAAGGAAATGTTTGTTTAAATGGTGTCTGTGGTTAAAATTAAACAAATAAAATAATAGAATTAACAAAACATTTTAAACAGGTGTGTTCATTGGTGTCAAAGTTATTTTGTTGATTTTAATATATTATTTTTTAAACGAGCCAAACATTTGGCTGAAAGACTCAGAGGTAAGTCTATTAATGAGGTAAGACAGAGGTAAGTATTTTATCGGTTCATAAATAATTTACATTTTTATTTTATTGTTTTTACATATCTGAAGAAACTTAATGTCAGTTATTTTTAATTATTACTCATAAGACAAACTTAGTAAGGCAACCAGAATCACTTTTGTGTTCGAGATAAAATAATATATATATATACACTTAAAATAATATATATATATACACTCATAAAAAATCTGAATTTCACGAGGCAATATCAACCTGGTTTTTCACGGGAGAATCTCCCTTATTGGTGAATAAAGGATTTTTGCTATTTTTTAACTGAAGTTCTGTTAAAAAACGAAAATTATCTGTGATTCTTCTAAAAGTCTAGTTCTAAAAGGGCATTTTCCGTTCTCTTTCTGCACCTGCTAGCTTGGACTAATGAAATGTAATCAAAATAATACCCACAAAGCTCATTTTAGCAATTTTGAATGAAAGATGTTCGTTGCTCATTCTGCCTGCAGTTCAATTTGGTGTTAAGATCCCTTAAACGTACAAAAATGTGGCTGCATTACGCATGTAACAGACGACTGCAGATAATTGGAGTAAAGTATTCTACTTAATGCTAAGTCCTTTTTCTGTGGGTGCTTACTTCTTGGTGTATTCGCTTGTGATAATTTTATTTTATATCCGAATACCAAATGCATCTTTTTCATATTCAGAGTTGTGAATATGGAGGGGATGATTTCGGTAAAGATTTTTCTTTAATGGACATAGTTTCTTACGATTGGATTATAAAAATCTCTTAGCTGTTGTAAAACAAATGAAGTTATGATATCTCCTGTCAAAGTGAGTACTATTTTACCTTTTTCATGTAAATAAATTTGGTTGCTGCTTTAATTAAATCTCACAGCTGCTTTAACCATGATTGCATTTCTGTATTCTGACTGTACTGTGAATTCGTTTTATAACTAGAGACTATGGTGAAATTATATTCTATTTATTAAAAAACATATTTTTTGTATAAAGATGTATGTAATGTATTTGCCTTGATTTAAAATTTATTTTCTCGGGCTAATAATCATAGCTCACAGCTCTGATAATAAAAAATGAACAAAACGAATAATTCAAACATATTTTTATCTGTGCACTATTTATAACATTACATGTACATGTATGTACAATTTTTTAAAACAACAGTGGGGTTTTACCACCAGACCGCCTCCCCCCCCACACACACACAAATTATTATTATTGAAGCTGATGAAGCAGTTACAAAAAACGAATTCTACATTTTGACAACTAAGAATACGTGAAAACTTTGTTAACGTTGTGTATCTATCTACGTACACACATATATGTATGGAAAAGTTGGACTAGGACAGCTTTTTCTCATGTGTAAAATAACTACATGAATAAAGTGCTTCAATTTCTATTTGAATGTATTACAATGGATTTGAATGAATTAAAACGTTGGCTTCAAAAATTACTATTTTTTAATGTATAATATATTCTAGGCTCTAGGGTAAATAAATTATTTTTTGGAAGTACCTAGGAATCCGGTTTTATCCAATTAGGTCGCTTATTAGAAAATATACTGTTGGGAAATAATAACTTAATTTGCTCTCGTATTGAATGCGCCGCCGTGAAACTAGTTAATAGCGAAGCCCTCAGGTAATGGTAAACCTGTGGAAGTAATCCTGTAGCCTTGTCGACAAACTTGGCGACCTTGGCGACAAATGGTGGCTTCTAGAAAATTCATGTCTCGAGACCATATTTCAATTTGATAAGATTGTTCCAGAAATTTCTCGGCAATTCTGTTGACGTCATCATCTCTATAAAAGCGCTAGGATCTCTCTCCGGGGAGCAGGGTTGCCAGATTTGGCTAATATTAGCCAATTTGGCTATTTCCAATCACGATTGGCTAGAAAATTTGTTAAGAAAATAGCCAACCTGATTTTGGCTAATTCTTGGCTATTTTTATCGTGGTTGCTAGAAATTGGCTAATATTATCTAATTTGGTCATTTTTTAAGCATGTTTGACTCGATAATTTTTTTGAAGAAATTTTCAAACTATTTAGCCTTAGCAAGAAGGAAAATTCAGTTACCTCAACCAACTCCAACAAGATAGGAAGGTGGGGTCATGTGTCAGGTTCATAAAGATTATGTCATTACCCTTGACATCTGACCGAGAGTTGTTGCGTTGCTGGCCGGGGCGGTCCTATTTGATGCCCCATTCTTTCCAAATTTTGACGTTAGGGTATGCTGCTACCGTCCCTATTTTATTGCTTGCCTATTTTTATTTTTAATTCGCCGCCGATGGCGGACTGACACCGTTGCCTTGCAGATATATATATATCCCACTACCAAAATATGAGGAATTGTTGATTATTTATTAGGTGCCTATTTTGTTCATTTGCCTAATTGTATGACCAATTTTGTTTTTCTTTGAGGGTTGAATATGTACCGAATTCAAGAGCGGAAAAGAGAAGTTTCTCTTTAAATTTTTAAACAAATTATTTTAAATCAAAAGATTTCGAGAGAAATTCGCTCCCCCCGAAATCCCGTTTATGTAAAAAACGTGTTCCTACTCTATTCCGACCTCAAATTCTGGGAAGCTTTATTAAAAATCCAAAAGATGGCGCTGCAATCGCCTCGCCGGTTTGGCTATTTTTGGCTAATTTTCAGAAGCAATTTCGCTAATTTTATAAATTTTGATCTGGCAACCCTGCCGGGGAGTTCAGTTGAGTGATAGACTTTGAAGCGCACGGTTGATTCTGTGAAATGAATAGCATTATTTGTTGTGCTTATTTATGATTTTATTTAGCGCATTTTAAAGTTTCTTGTATTATTTTGAGCTATTGAGCTGCGAGCCGTGAATAAAGTGTAATATTTTTTTATTTACTGTGCCGATTGGACTGTTTCAAAATACACCCACTTGGCGATTTTCGTAACAATACTATCTTTCAATTGTGATACAAAACTGATTCCATAATTTTAAATAATGCTTAAAATCCTTCTCTGTGATGTAGGAGAAAAAGAGAAATATCTTTTCTAATAGGGAAAAAAAGGAATTTCTTGGCTGAAAATAACGGAAAAGAACCTGATTCTGTGACTGAAAATAACGGAGAGAAACCGTTTCGTAAGATAACATGCAAACAGAAATTAACCGTCTTCTCCGACAAGTTCCAGAAATAAACGGTTATTTTCCGGCAGCATTGCTGCGAGACAATGATCGTTCATTTCAGGAACTTTTTATAACAGTGATACTCTAAATTTACATTATAACAACCCTAGTTTGACTTAATAATGGTCTAGGTTACAGTCTAATTTAAATAAATATAATAAGTTTTTAAAATAAAGCGTATTATTAAAAAATGGACTAAAAGGTATAAAATAATTTTTGAGAAAATTTTCAAGATCAATCACTTATTGTAACACACAAATACATCCTAGCTTAAATCGATCATCGGCGGGGGTAGTTAGAAAATTTATTAAATATTACTTTAAAAAAAATTACACATGATTTTCAAAAGCTTGTGGTGCTTAACTACTTACTTCTATTTGAGTTCAAAACCAAAAGAAGTGTCAACTGCTCAAACTTTTAAAAATATATATTATTTTACATTTAAAAAATGTAACCTGTAATGTTTTCTAAATACTTCCGTCGATGATCGATAAGCTAGGATGTATTTGTGTGTTGCAATAAACGTTTCAGCTTGAAAATTCTCTCAAAAATTATTTTACACTTTTTAGTCCACCTTTGAATAAAGAGCTTGATTTTAAAAACTTTTCCTTATCTTATATTTATTTAATTATTTTATGTCTGAAAATTGTTTTTCTTTATAGTGTCGAGACTTTGTATGGTGTCACTTGCGTTGCATTGCTGTTTCTATGTTTGTATTTTTTATCCTCATTCATGTTGTATCCACGAGTGCTGCGAGAAAGGCAAATAGAAAAAGTCTCAACTGATATATAGACTCAGTGCTGCAACTGGAGATCACGTCACTCGATGCAAACCTTACTTTGACGCCCCTTCTTTCTAATTTAACGGTCTCCTCAACACGGCACCCGGGTACTTGCCCCCATTTGCCTTCCCCCTTTATACGTTACTCAATTTCTAAGACTTAGTGTCAAATTAATCCGTACGGATCATGAGGAAGCATCGATCCTTTGCCATTAGAGTCCATTCTCAAAAGACTTGTGCTCGACAAATAATCCGAAAATCTCTACAAGTAACAAAGGCAAAACTTCAAAAAAAGGTCTGCGCTTATAGGCATATTGTCCGAGCCGTTGCCACGTCTGGTAAACAGATTTCTAATCCGGGTGATCACTAGCAGTCCCAAAACGACGACCCGGCCAAATATCCCGAACACAGTACGCCGGAGAAGTGGATTTAAACTCCTATATAAACATTAAAAGCGAATTACATAATAACAAACCAAGCTAATAAAAAGCTTGAAATTGAAAAAAAAAGGAAAGCATATTTACGCAGTTTTTTTATTTAAAAGAAAAATTGCTTACAGAACTTATTGAAAGTATTATAGGGTGTCCCAAAAAGGTGGTAACGGGCTTTAATTTTTCATCTATTAGAGAAAAGTGGATAATGTAAATTTTAAAAAACGTTCAAAATAAGGTCGGAAAAAAGATTACGCTACGAAAATGTTCCTCTCGTTAATTTTCAAAAAATTACACTTTTAAAATTTCTATACGATCCCCGTACAAAAAAAAAAATTCAGTTAGGAAAATGTGCCCCATACACTAATGAGGAGGCATACAAAATTTGACAATGATATCCTTAAAAGTGTTAGAGATATGAAGATAAATATAACGCTGCCTTAAACCACTTTTCAATTACTCTCGAAGGGAAAAAATCACGTCAAATGATCGTATTTCAGGGGTCGTACTAAAATTACGAAAGAAAAACTTTTTTCCACACTCTAGAGTATGGGTACATTTTGCTAAATGGGAATTTTTTGTCCGGGGGTCGTATACAAATTTAAAAAGAGTAACTTTTTGTAAATGAAAGATAGGAATTTTTTCTTAACGGAGTCCTATTTCCGACATTATTTTGAACATATTTTTCAATTTACATTGCCCACTTATCTCTAACAGATAAAGAATTAAAACTTTTTGGGTCACCCTGTTCAGACAAACTTATTTAATTTCTTTTCAGAATTGAAAGAACTTTCTGATGATGCAAAGATTAAAATAATGCCCGATCAATAGTTAGGAAGATACGTGTCGATACGTGATTTTTAGTGCAAAATATTTAATAATTTTTTAAAAAGAAAGAGTATTGAAAAATTAAAAGCAGCAGTACTCACTGTCATCGGAGTTGTGTGTGTACATTAAGTTTCAGCTCGATTGGACGATAGCAAGTGGGTTAAAATTCGTCTGCAAAGTTTGAACTGGAACGACAAATACTAACGAAGAACTAATAAAAAACTTGAAAAAAAAAATTAAGCAAATTTATGTTGCAATCTTATTTCTTTAACAGAATTTTTATATTGATTGTGTGGACGTCCTTCATACTTATAACTTGTTTCGATGCACAGTTCCAGATTTAATACTAACTAGCTGCGTACCCGTTCTCCGAACGGTAGGAAAAGAACATTTTCCTTATACATATAATTCGAATTAAGCCCATTGATGCGGAATCTATAAAAGTAAAAAATTACTTAAATCGTGATGAAACGTTGACGTCATGAGTGCAAATCTGAGATGACTGCAACATGATGGCACAAAAACAACGTCAGTGTCACTGGACTGGGATCAAAAAAGAAGCAGCTTCTCTTAGATGACCTTGCCCAGGCTTTTTCTCGATGGATCCGGTATCGTAGAACTGCTTCTATAAGTTGCACACGACGCTGGGCGTTCAATTGAACTCTCTACAAATCTGGAGACTATCCTGCTTCTAGTCTCCACACATGGGATCTAGGTCAAGGGGTGGGGTTGTCCTCCGTAGGGGTCTTTCTAAGGGTCCTAACCGGTATTTACGCTACGTTTTGGAGAAAACCAGACATATATGTTTCCTAACATATGCATGTTGCGAGTACAGTTTTATTTTCCGAACGGAATACAGGTAAACTCCGAACGGTTAGGTCGGCGGACGCGACCTGTTTTGAACCAGAAACGTTCCGTCTCCCAGTTCAGAGCGCTAAGCGCTCGGCCACTGGTCGGACTAAGTCATTGCTAGGGGAATATTATAAGCAATTGGGACCTTTGTTGTACACATGATTGCAATGTCATTCTCGTATTATTATTACTTATATCTCATATTATTTGATTTATTTTTGATTTTCATTTCATATTCCTGACTTTTCATATTCTCTTGATTTTTGGGTCCTTGTGCATGCGCATATTCAATTATCATTCCCCATTAAGGTTACTGAATTAAGTAGTTCTCCCTATCGCCACTTCTACACCAAAGACGTCAATCTGCATTTTCCTCGTTTCAAGAAAAACGCTTACAAAGTTTCATTGCTTCAGTTTATACTGATTAATCAATTTTCTTGCAAACTAATCGGAATTAAGATATGAGGCTTTGACATAGTACACAGGAATTCTTAAAGACCTTGGAAATGAATTTAGTTAAAAATAACCAAAGTTACAGGTTCGCGTTATTGACGTTGTGATTGTGATAATATTCTAATTGTGTCATATCCAATGCGTTTTCATTTTTCGAGTCAAGAGCTGTAGAAATGAGTGTTTTCACTTAATTGTTAAATTTAACAGCTTGAGTGGCAACAACGGATTCCGTAACTACGGAAACTGCAGCAATATTAAAATAGAACATGAAATGAAATTTATTTATGCTTGCTAGAACTGCCATATTGGCGTAATTAGCGCTTATAGTCGATGGCAAATAGCCAAAATATATCCTAAATTTAACTTCACAGTAAATGCAATATTTATAGGCATTCTCGTTCATCTCCAAAGACTTTCGTATTTATACAGAATTCCTATTTTACTATACTCTGTTTGGCGGGATTAAAAAAAAATTATCTATCCATCCGCTCGTAACATTGGCTCATCTCAATCGTGCCATAGAATTAGAAATAGAAACGCAAAAAACACACGTTATTAAACACGGAGTTACACTACATTTGAATATTTATCGCCAACTTTTCTAAGAAAGGTACTAAAGAAGGAATCTGCGTATGCCATTTTGCGAGATTTTTTTTTCTTTTTTTTTCTTCAGAGAATGATTCTAAGCACTGATTTAACAGCAATCAAAATAGGAAATAGTTATTTGTGTATGGGTCCATCGCCAAAAATTAATGCAGGAATCTATTTGAAAAGTAGCATAGCAGTATTTTAAATTACTATAACGTGTTTTATTTATTCCAATTTACCGAATGCGAGAATTTCATTTCTTTTGAAATTTGGCGGCATTCCCTCAAGGTAAATCAATTTACTTAATTTGGGGAAAATTCCGAAGATCAATTGCTTAAAATCGCCTTAATAATTGCACTATTTCTGCATGGAAAATTAAAGTTTAACGCCGTATTTTAATAAAACCTACACACACAAACCTAAACCTATTTCGGTTTGCTCGCAGTAAATTGCGCCAAGCCCAAAACTGTGCAAATCGGTAGAATCTACTACTTTCTCAAAATCACCAAATCAGCCATTTTTTTCGCCAAACTAAAAAATATACATATTAGTCTCGGAAATCTCCCAATACCTTATTCTTTTACACATAAAAAGCATTGAATTCCTGCTCTGATTTCAAATGCACGCAATACTTCAATTAAAAAATAACTTTGTAAATAATCTAAACAGAAAAAAAATCATTATTCTTTTATTTTTACTACAGGAGTCTAAATAATTTAATAAAATAGCCAAACATGGCAATCTCGATGCTTATTTCTCACTTTTTTGACTACAGGGGTTACAATCACGGTTTTTTATCAATATCTCCTAAATTAATTCGAATTTCGAAATTTAAATTAGCGGAGGTTCTTTCTCGAAATTTTCCGAATTCGTGGATACCTCGTTCGAAACTCAACTCCCAGTCGTTTAGGAGGAGATGATGCTACACACACACACACACACACAGACAGACGCGCGCAGATTTTAATAGTATAGATTATAATCAAAACGAAATACGCAAAAATATTGGAGCCATGGGAAAATACTGCACAAGTTTTTATTCTAACAAGAACGCAGGGTGAGTTTTGAGATTGAAACCCACCAAAATTTTATTGCCGTGATAATGAAAAAGCAGTAGTAATGAAAAGTATAAAAATACAGAACATTCGGATTCTAGAAAATTACCGTGACGAGTTGGAATCAAAATCTCAATCCCGCTCATGCAACACAGCTATATCAATGAACCATTCACATTAATTACAAAACGTATGAAATATAGAGTAGCATGTGTGAAACCATGCATGTTTAGCACAAATAGATGAAGAGATTTTATTTTATTTATTTTTTTGTGTTATGGTAAACCTTCACAAGGAGTATCAGCCTACCCTACTAGCAATTTTCCTCGGGCTACCACCGGCCACGCAGCCAGCCGATGACGGCCCGAGCAAAATTGCTAGTAGGGTAGGTGGTTTGCCTTGGGCGGTGGACTTTTAATGGGTTCTAACGCGCATTCACGTTACATCAGGAGAAAACCGCCCCAAACGCCATACTGTTAGATTGACAGCAGTATTGTAAGCCAGACCCTAGATCCTCACACATCAGCCATCTATTTTGTTCAGTGTCTTATCCACTCGGCCATGGTGAGGTGATTTTAAACATTAATATTCTCGGAACAATTACGTATGTTACGATAAGTGACTGACGAAATTAAAGAAAATATACCAAGTATTTTTTCAGTTGCAAATGGTTGATCTGATACCCTTTTGTAACACGAAAAACATCTTATCTGTAATTAACTTCGTTCTTTTGCAGTATCAATTCATTTTCGTCCTAATCTATCCTAATCATTCATTCATTCTACTATCTAATAGCACTGTCAATGTTGCACAAATGCCTTTTTCAAGTTCTTGCAGTGTTTTCGGCACCAATGTTTCATAAACATCTAGTTCATGATAATCGCTTTTCTCTTTTATTATATATATTACGGTAAAAGCCCGAAGTCCGGTAAAACCTAGTGGCTTGGTAAGTGGCTTGGTAAAAGTCCGAAGTGCGCTTTAATAGGATTCATTTCGGAGTTTTGCCAAGTCTTTTCGGTAAAACCTAGGAGTTGCCAACGTCTTTCGGTAAAAGCCCGAAACTAGGAACTACTTATGATATTATTTCCCTTTCTCAGATATATTGAGCAAAGTGTGTCCTGTTGTTCACAAGAAACCAGTACATCTTTTTCAAAAAAGTAAATATCTAAGAAGCTAGTACAGAAGAAATAAGTGTACGGGAAGTAGTAAAACAACATTCTTTAGTTGGGGGGAAAAGGATTCAAAAAGTGCCATTGTTCAAATAAGAGCTCTACGAAGACGTGTTTGTGAAAATCAGCTGAGCTATTTCGTAATTCAAAATACCATAGCAGTCAATCTTTTTGTAACAATTAGTAAGTTTAATACTACTACTACTGCTAAAAATAGTAGTAGTAGTAGTGTTAAAAATAGAAAAACACACCACATTTTTCTTATATTTTAATTAAAAAAAATTTTTTAGCTATCAATTTAATTTTTACTGTTGCCAAAATTAGTTTTAAAAATTATTGAAATCTCTTCAGTTGTTATGGAGAGAATTCAGAATTAGTTCAATTTTTCGCACGGGATCTTATTTGTGAAATGGTATGAAATTGCATTTTTTTAATTTTTACTTCTTGTAAGCTTTTCGAAAAATAATTTCAAGGCAGTTCCATCGACATATTATTAAATCCAGGGCCGGCCTATGTCGTGTGGGGTCACGGATTTTGGGAGGGAAACCGAAATGAGAAAAATATAGAAAAATAATGTGGTAAAATCTATTAAAATTTCATGTAATTTTAAAGGTCGTTTAAACGTATTGAAATTTTGTTCAACTAATGTTTACTTAAACTGTTTGAACTTCAACTAATGTTTACTTAAACTGTTTGAACTTCAACTAATGTTACTTAAAAAAGCATAGACTGCCTCCAGGACCTCCTCTGCGTTATTCTGAGAGAATTGAGCAGACACAAATAGTAAGTCTCAGTCACTATAGTTCATTCATTAATATATTAAAATTAATATTAATTTTTTCATGAATATTAAATAAAATAAAACTTTTGTTTAGTCATAAAATAGAGTGTTTTCTTTAACCACTTTCATTGTAAGGGACGCCAAAACTTATTTTTGCACACACAGTATTTTGCTCGTAGGCCGTCCCTGCTTAAATAATACCACATTTTCATGACTTTTACAACTTATATTATCAATAAAAAATTGTAGTGTTTCAACCTTTTTGAGACGCACTGTATACAATATGTCTGCGAATGGGAAATTCTATCATAAGTAATCCCTCTTTTCGGGCTTTTATTAGAAGGCATTGCCAACTCCTAGGTTTTCCCACAAAGGCTTAGTTTAATCCGAAATGGCATATTAAAGAACACTTCGGACTTTTACAAGCCACTTTGGTAAAAGCTAGATTTAGATTTTGCCGTAACATATATAGTTCAAATTTCTTTTAGTGTGTGTGCACAAAGAGGTGCAAATTTAACCCTCTTATGCCCATGGTAGCAAATATGCTGCCATCCTCTGCGATGATAGCAGATTTTGAGAAAATTTACTCAAAATGTGAAAGTATTTGTACTTCACATATAAATCACTGAACCGAGTGAAATAAAATTTATTAGAGTCACAGGTGGTCACTTAAACTATAGGCTTCGAAATGATTCAAATTTTTTATTGATTTTGAGATTTTGGAAAAATTAAGTACGTGTTTGTTCCATACCTGAAAATTGGCCGCGGAACAGAACGGAAGTTGGAAATATGTTAGATGGCAAATTAATTTAACCCTCTGATGTCCATGGTAGTAAATATGCTACCATCGTTTAAACGCTTTTTTTTTTTTTTTTTTTTTTTTTTTTTTTACAGGAAAAATGTTTCGAAGTATAATTTTGAAGTCTCATAAAAACCACTAACTGTACCTTTAATTAATAATAGTAGTAGTTAGGGTCCACAGATGCCAGATTAGTGGATGAAAAATATTTTAGAAAAGCAACATGCTTATACTCTTTCGTTCTACTTGCAACATGTTTTATTATCTACTATTTTAATAATATTTAATATGAAGGAAAATTAATGATTGCCATTTATATGTAAAAAAAGATATGCTTTCTCACTAGATACAATTTTTTAAAAAGTTTGATTTAAAATGTTTAGAAGAGTTTTAAAATCATAGTGCTGCCATTGACAAAAACATAAATAACAGTTTTCACAATTTTTTATTATGATTACGTTATTTGAATTAAAAGGACAGCATTTCAACAAAATAATAGTTTATTTGCTTGGAAATTTCTCACATTTGGAATAAGAGGGTTAAAGTCCACCTTACTATTTCGGATATGATGAGCTTTGCCGGGTTGATTATGAATGTTCCTTTCCAAAAAGGAAAAATCCTTTGTCTTTGTTTGAGGCAGCATACATCTATATTATTTTTTTATAAAAAGCAAACACATCGAATAAATTAATAAATCTAAGGACTTTTCTCCTTTTTACTCTAAATACAAAAGCTAGCTGGATGTCTTTTGGCACGGGAAAAAACGTAACTTTCGTATACATTTTTTACTTCTAAAACTTTTAAATAAATTTAAAATGTGGCAAAATTTGTTTATTCTTAAATATAGTAGAAAAACCATATCTTATGTGTGAGTGTAACCCTTCCAACACTGTTCTCAACTCCGAGTATGAAAGAGGGTGCAGTTTAACTATTTCTAATCAATATTCCGTAAAAATTCATCTTACGATTATTATTTGTTGAACCTCATTAAATGAGGCTCAGCAATTTTGTTTACTGTAAAAAAAGTTGCATCCTCAAGTAATAATTAATTTTTTTTTCATCCCACATGTGTTTTCGCGTTAACACTGTGCATACAGCCTAATTTTGTACTGTTAATATCCTGCATATTACATTAAGGGGTATTTTTTATGCAATTCTCTTCCGCATGTTATTTGCAGAATCTTAAATTAATAAACGTAACTAAAAACACCACAGGAATTTAACAAAATACCATAACAATAATAGAATGTGCAGGTGTACTTTAACCAAATATTTTGTTTCAGGTACATCCTCTTCGCCTGGTTTTCAGTTTCGACGTGGAGGTGTAAATGACGAAGAATTCACAACCGAGATTACAACTCCTGCAGTGACAAATAAACCAGAAAAGGATGAAACAAATACTACAAATTACACTCCTGGAGATTCTACAACAACAGAAAAGAAATTACCAGACGTCACAGTAACTGCTCAGAATGAAACCGGAAGTACAGATCCTCCTTCATTAGCAAAAACCTCAACATCCCTGCCACCTTCTTCACAAGCCTCAGCTACAAACGAAACAGGAACTACTAATCCTGTAACGAATGAAGCTATAATTACAACAAAAAAACTCGATGGAGGAACTACAAGTCCTGTAACTAATGCTGCGGAAATTACAACAAAAAAAGTTGAAGAAACTACAACCAGTTCTGCAGTTACAACTGTGGAACCCAAAAATGCAACATTAGTCAATACAACAGGACCTTGATTAAAGACCTATAAATTAAGAACATTATCAAATTAATCACTACTTGTTGTTGATTTTAAAATGTGGCCCGTCAATTTTTTTTATTAATAATTT
Organism: Cheiracanthium punctorium; assembly: GCA_038373885.1. Lineage (NCBI taxonomy): Eukaryota > Metazoa > Arthropoda > Arachnida > Araneae > Cheiracanthiidae > Cheiracanthium > Cheiracanthium punctorium. The sequence continues at coordinate 848,403 of JAWZYV010004034.1, forward strand.
CCTGTTTTATTGTAGTTTTATGTTTTTTCAGTTAGTAAAATTCAGTTATTATTATTTAAAAAGAAACATGCAACTCACCCAAATACGCATTATATGTTCATGTTTTTTTTACGCAAAAATTGTATAAGGAAAGATTCGGTCATAAGGAGAGGATTCCTATTCCCTGTAAAGCAAAATGAAGCAATAAAGTGCAATTCTCGAATTTTCTTTGAAACATAGTAATTAAAGATTTTACAGTAGCTTATAGGCTAGATGATTTTACTGATCGATGGCTAAGCTTCTTTTACAGGTTATGGAAGGTCACGGATTAAAATTCGGCAGAATCCGAATAAAAGAATTGTTGATTACTGATACATTTTTCTTTTCGTGTTTTTTTTTTTCTCCCCTTACTTACTGATCCAGATATAAGCCATACTATGTGCATTGTTACAAATATAGTTTCGAGTAGTATACGCACTAATAACGTAATTAATTAGATATAAATGTTTTTTTACTATTACTATTATTAGTTTTAAATAGTTTAATTTTATATAGTAATATCAGTACTATTTATTTTCTTTCTTTAATTTTTATTTTATTTTATTATTATTTTAAATTCCTTTAGTACACTTTAGCTATTTAAGCCTGTACTTTGTTGCTCATTGGTTAGCTCTAGACTAGATTCTAAGTATTTTACAATTCTTCCACGCTCCCATTTACTGTTAGTTTTGTTAAATATTCTCTATTTTTAACTGCATGGTTCATGCTACAGTATCATTTGGTGTTTAAATTTTCTCTCTTTTTTACTCCTTGAATCTTGCTGCTTATTTTTGTCACTTAAATTTCTATGATGGCTTCACACTTTTTCGATATCTATAGTATTGGCATCATCTCTGAGCTTATTCCTCCATGTTTGGATCTTTTACACGTTTTTTTTTTTTTCTTCTTCAATAACTATGGTCGTGCCCATAGGTTACTTTTATGACTCTTTTTGTCATGTAACCCACGAGTTCTCACTTGGTATATAGATCCTACCTTTTATTAGCTTTGATAGCTCTATTTTCTTAAAACATTTAAGAATGTCTCCATTTTTTTCTTTTATTTATTTATTTTTTGTTGTTATTATGTGCTCACTTGCTCGATGGATTATTAGGCTATCCATACTACGTACGTTTAGTTGTTTTATAGATAAAACTTTCTCGTTTTTCGAAGTCTGTTAAAAATATAAAAGTCATAAAAACGTGCAAAACATAAGTTATAAAGATATTTATACAACACTAAAAAGAAATATCTATAGCGGGTTCCGTGCTCGTAGCGTACGTGCTCATAGCGTACACCCCATCAAGGGTGCTCGTAGTGTACATCTTCCCCGACACCTGTTTTCACCACAGTAATAATTGAAAAGAAGAAATAAAAAGGCAAATCCGGCTCAATATAGATCTACTTTAGTAGCGGCCATTTTAGTCCACAAAATCGTAGATTTCATTACAACTATTTATTTTCAACAAATAAGGTGAAGTTTAAATCAAGTCAAGCAAAAAGTCATTGTAAATTTTGTTTCTATTTAAGGAACTGTTTTACGGCCGATTCCCAATTATAATGAAGTGTTTAAAATAAAAAATTGTATCTAGCGGTGTATATTTCATAATTTCTTTTAGCATGTTCGAATACTGGATAGAGCTTCAAATATTAAAAACAGTGCTGGCTATAAAACATTAAAGTAAAACAAAAGATATCTCAGACCCCCCCCCCCCAAAAAAAAAAATGAAAGAAAAAGAAAGGTGTTCTTGCAATATGAATGAGGAGAGGGAAAGGCTTAGGAAAAAACATTGGTTAGCTCAAAATTCATTATAATAATTTCACATAACCCATAAGACAATTGCGTAATTAGATTTATGAAAGTCTCAGACGGTACATTATAAAAATTTTAAATACTAGTTAATATCGGTGCAGTGGCGGACTCTTTCAAATACCAAGGAAGGGATGATGTGATATAATATTAATTATTAATAAAAATAATGAATATATTAATCATTTTATAATAACTTGTTTAGCAAATGCAATTAACGGAGCAATTTAAAATTATTAATTAATTTTATTAATTAATAATTAATAAAGTAATAATTAACAGTATCATAGGCGCAACCACGGAGGGGGCTATGGGGCCCTCCATCTCAGATCTAAAGCCCCCCAAAGCGATCCGAAGATTTAGATCTGAACCCCCCTAAAATCCCTCCCCCGAAGATTTAGATCTGAAAAGCTTCGAACATTATTACAAAAGAATTAAAATATTTTATGTTTTAAAAATTGTCTTTAAATGTTTTAAAAATTGTCTTAAAATACTTTTAAAAAAGAGGTTGTTTTTTAAATATTTGCATTTAGTGTGACACATGTACTATAATTTTTTACAATAGTGTTTAATACAGTAATTTTTTGGTTACAGTGTCAATGAAAATATCAGATAATTGTGTATGACTTTATAACATGGTACATTGATAGTGGGCTTGTGTTCTACTGGCAATTGCTACAGAAAATTTTGACGTTATAAGGGAGTTATAACTATAATCGGAGTCACTATAACCGAATTCAAAATATTGTTTTTCAATAAAGTATTTGTAGCTCTAGCACCCTTAAACCAAAATCCTGGGTACGCCACTGAACAGTATTAATAATCAATAAACATTAGTATGACAGAGTATTTTACCAGAGTTGGGTCGTTCCTTCATTACAGCTGATTTTAAATCTTAAACCCATGTTTATTGTGTTCATTGTCATTATTGAAAATAAGTAAACAGAGGAAAACGCAGCCCCTTCTCTGACCACATCGATCAAAATTGTTTCTCCCTCCCCCCCCCCCCTACTAAAATGAGACGGGCTCGGGCTCTGTAATTCGCGATTGTGAATTTCCTATACAGAATTATTTTTCACTTTCGTTTTCAAAATCCTGGGAGGGGTAATTACCCCCATAAAACCGTAATGCATGTACACACTTTTACATTTTCTTCTTTCTTATAGCTTGACTTTCAGCCGGGAACGCAGCAAGACGAAGGTATTTTTACAGATAGAAAAATTAATAGTTTAAATTACAATATATTTTTAAATAATGTTTTTTTTTTTTTTTATCATTTTAAGAGGTTTCTAGTATAATACATTATGTACACAGATTGCTTACACACCTTTAAACAAGAGAACAACGACGTTAAACGATCGGTATGTCCAAAATCCTCATTTCTTATAATAGGATTACCAGCAACTCAGTTTTCTTGCTAAAGAAGGTAGGTTCCCCCCCCCCATATATTATTGTTTTCTAAACTACGATTTTGTGGACTAAAATGGCCGTTACTAAAGTAGGTCTCTATTTAGTCGGATTTGCTGTGGTGAAAACAAAAACAGGTGGTGGGCGAGATGTACGCTACGAGCACCATATGTACGCTACAAGCACCCTTAATGGGGTGTACGCTATGAGCACGTACGCTACGAGCACGACACCCTATAGCGAAGGTAAGGTATATTCAACCCGAGTCTATGAATAATCATTTTTCATAACTGTACGCATAGTACAATCTTGATAGTCGGTTATGTATGGGATCAGACAACCACTGCATTACCAATTAATTGCGGATTATCAGGAGTATAGGAAACTTATAAATATAAAGTACAATTTTTTCACGTGTTCCCCGAGGGTGCCGGATTACCAAACGTCGTGTCGGACTAAACAACCACCGGATTATCAAGATTGTACTGTTGTTGGAAGTACTTACATTTTTTCCCCCATCTTCGCTTAACTTTTTGAAACACGGTGTATTCGCAAGTGAGACGGAAAATAGATATGGGAGAGTTTAAGGTTTTAGAAGACTTGGCTGAAACATATTTAGAGTTGCCAACTTTTACGGAATATAATTAACCACTTTTTTAAACAGTCTGTTTTACTAATATTCCTCAAACAGTAAACAGCTCAGATGCCAAATTTAGAAATTTTGCTTTATTCTAATCTGTAAATTACTGTTTACAAAGTGTGTAGTTATATTCCGTAAAAGGTGGCAACTCTGTATTTAGCATCCTTTCAAATTTATTACTTACTCCGCTGCGGATCTTGAAAGATCCCCCCTCTCTATCCCTGGGAAAAAACTGCTTCCATTAGTGATTCTACTATTATTTTAAATATATTCCTACGCTATAAAAACTACATTGTACCATCTCAAAACGTTTTGAGCTACTTTGGATCCACCGGCTGAAATGCCTTGTGTGTTGTTTGCTTTGAATAGATAGTAAGACCGAGTATTCAAATAAATTTTCTGTTTTAGTATACAATTATGTGATGTAAACGGAAAGAACATATTTCGACAAAACCTATTAAAAACAGTTTTTTGTACTTCTAATCATTTATATGAGGCGTGTTCAAATGAAAGTGATTCGAAGTGTCGCATGCAAACAGTTTTCAATGCATTTCCGTGAAACAAACGCGATAGTGAAGGTGTATGCACCGCGCATGCGCAAGCAGATAAGTGATTACTTCATTCGTAAGGACGTGGCATTCATTTAAAAATGGCTGGTGTGGATGCAACTGCGTCCAAAACGGATCAGCGAGCTGTAATTAAATTTTTAACACTGGAAGGGTGTAAGCCGGTGGATATTCATCGCAGAATGCTGTCGTCAGGTGTTGTAGCGTTTTGGGAGTGTGCAGAAATTTTAATGTTGAGAAAGACTCAAAGTGTAACGATAACGAATTTAATTAGAACACTCATACATATTCTCAAAGGTTACATAAACCGTGCAGGTTCGAAATATAGAAGATCGAATTGTCCCGCGTGAAGATGTCACTGCTCGAAGAAACTGTCCGGAGCCACTGTTCAGGTCGATCCACGAAACAGGATGGAATTGTCCAGCTTGAAGATGTCACTGCTCGAAGAAACTGTCCGGAAAAGTCCGGAGCCACTGTCCAGGTGGATCTACGAGACAGGATGTATCTGCCCAAAAAATTGGTCTCGGCGAATCGGTGGTCGACTCCCGGAATCTTTTTTCAAAAATTACAGTCAACGTAGTGCGTCCTAGACGCGTCCGCTCAGGGCTCCTGTCTCTCTCCGAGTCCCCGTTCTCAACCTCTACATTTCTTTCCTTTTTCCTCTCAAAAATCACCTGCTTGTTCCAAGCAGGTGCAAAATTAGCGGGCTGTGAAAATTCATCTCCTTCTTCCAAGCAGGTGCAAAATTTGCGGGGGGGGGGGGCACGGCAATCGCCTGTACATTTCAATTCTCCGTTCGAATAGATAGCTGAAACTATAAACTCTACAGTGTCATCAGTCTGCATGACTATGCAAGGTCGCAAGTCGCGAAGGTGTGTGTCGAGGCACTGGCCCGTAAAAAGTGGGAGGTCCCGGAATACCCAGCTTACAGTCCAGATTTGTCACCTTACGACTATCACATCTTTGGACCGCTAAAGAAAAGCCTAATGGGCCAACAATTTCACTTCGACGATGATCTAAAGGCTGCAGTTCTGAACTGGTTCCATGATCAACCGACATCGTTCTTCGCGGACGGAATTCGTAACCTTCCTAAGCAATGGGCCGCCTGCCTAAACGACATGAGTGATTATTTGTAAGAAATTTAGAATGCATTTAACTCATTAAATATTGTTGTTTCTATCTATGTATCGGTCTCATTTCTGTCGCTACGTATCTCATGAATACACGCCTCAAATCACTTTCATTTGAACACCCCTTATAGTTACCAAGATATTAGAAACAAAAAAATTGTGAGATAATCAGTTTTACTAGAACTGAAAATATCCCTCTCCCCCCAGTGAATAAAATGTTTCGAAATAGTTTTAAACATTTAAATATCTTGTTAAAGAACATTTATGTATTTTTAAAAAGAAAAAAAATCAGGAACGGGAGGGGGAGTAGAATACGCGATAGATTTAGGCGAATTCGAACACGCAACATTCTCTATTCATAAGCCGTAAAGCGTGCCACTGAAACGCGAACAGTTGAAAAAATTCATGATATATAAGGCGATATAAAACCTGACATTCTTATAAAGTCAATTTGAGAATTTCATTTCAAGGCTTCAATATCGTATACATGCCTGCCCTTCAATCTAATAAAGTTTTATCAAAATTGTTTGGATCTCTCCTTGTAATTTTATGTGAATATTGTAATTTATACAGCGCAGGATTTTTTACAAGTCATGATCACTGTTATCTAAAATCTATTACCTATTAGTACATTTTATTAAAATGCAATACACAAATATCAAAACATCTTTACTTCAGTTCCACCATGTCCATTTTGCCCTGCGAAACACATTTTTCACTTTAAAATGAACACAAACATGTAACACTCAGTTGGTGTAACTTTGTTCATAGTACTATACATTTAAAGTATTTATCAGCCACTTGCAGTCGTTTGAAATGAATCGAAGTTCATAAACACTTTGGATTATAATAAATGTTATGAGCTTTAGCAATGTTAAAAGAGGACATATTAAATCAGTTTTCCCCCCCTTCAAATAATTGACGCCTGTGAAATAATTATATCTATCAGCAACTATCTATCTTCCCCATTAGCACACTTCTGTTAATCTTCATATATTGACTACTCTGGAGAATGTAATGCAAATTTAATTTGAAATTCTGGAAAATGTAACCTTGTATATTTGCACGAGATAAGTTTTTTTATTCTCCCATACGTATACACAGTTTTCAGCATAATTTGTTTTTAATAAAATGAACTTAATACCACGAACTTAAAAATAATGTAGTGTTTGATTTAAAAGGCACTCTGTAATAAGAGACATCGTTATAAATTGAACACTTAAAGCAAAATCCAGAGCTCGCATGATACAAGGTTACCACTTAAGCTTTCTGTAAAATATTTATTCAAATTAATAAAAATATTCGAGACAAAAATTAAAAATCATAACTTGTTTAACGAAAACTCAACGTAGTATGCAAATTATAACTTACTAATATTCAGTATAACTAAAAGAGAGAACTGTGTGCATTAACCATTTATGATAAGTATTATTGCCTAGGCGTATTTGCATTCGTTGATAATTACACGATTATTCATCTAACAACACCCGCTCAGTACAGAAGAAAGGGAAAAAAAACTACAATTCGGGGAATAAAGGGCTCAAGCTTCAATCTAAAAGATTCTACACTGTATAACAAAAAAATCGACGCCCCAAAGAAGGAGTCGTCCAATTGTAATAAAATTTCGTATGCAAAGACGTTCGGACCGAAGATGCAACTGACTAAAATCTCAAGTCCAATGAATGAATAGCGGAAGCGCTAGCGCATCGTAACTGCGCATTCCGCAGGTGCATATAAGGAGCAGTCAACAACCGTAGATATCAGCGTCAAAATAGTAGCGGTCGACTAATGGCCTTATCACACTAAAGGGAAAATCCGAGCAACTTCGCGCTGGACCAACTTTTTCGACGGACTTGAAGGCGTGGTTATGGGTTGCAAAAGTAAACAAACTCTCTCCGACGCCAAATAGTCACCGCATTTGTCATTGCTGATTTGACGTGCAAGTTTTTATTTTACTTATCGTGCGTTGGTATATTTACATCGGATCGGCAGCAATCTGTAATTCCAAAGTCCACTTGAACGCGGCCATAATTTTATTTACACGTGATTCTGACATCGAGCCAAGCTGCCAAGCTTCGAACATAGTCGCCATAGCTCGAAATTGCTTATTACGTAGCAGGAAGAAGTATTCTGATTGGCCGAAATTTCGTCCGACTCGGATTTTTTCCTTCGGAAAGGAAAAAGTTGGAGCTCGCGGTCGTCAAGTTAACGGCGGAGAAAATCAGCCGGAAACTTGATTTGCAAGGAAAGTTGGTCGGATTTTTTTCAGTGTGATAGCCCTATAAGGGCTACAAAAGAACGGGAGGATAGAGCGATTGTCACAGCACCGGATTCGTCGCTATCAACTATCCACCGTGTGACCCGCACACATGTATCCAACATGACCCTCCACAGACGATTGAAAGAGCGGAATTTATGCTCGCGCCTACCGCTACGCCGGTTGCTTCTCACGCCTATGCGCCGTCAAGTCCGATTTCTGTGGTGCAGGGTTCGATCAATGTGGAACTGCGCTGACTGGGCACGTAAAGTCTTTAGTGACGAGTCTCGTTTCCAACTGTGTCCTGACGACAACCGCATACGTGTCTGGAGACGCCCAGGGATCCTGCTCTGACTATCGCACGCCACACAGGCCCATAAAAAGGTGTTGTGGTAGGGGATGCTATCTCTTTTGATAGTCATTTCTAGCACATTGACAGCACAGCGGTACGTTGACGACGTTCTACGACCGACGGAGTCACCGTTCCTTTTGCGACACATGGACTTACTTTTCCACACGATAATGCTCTGCCGCATACGGCACGTGTTGCTATAAATTGTCTTTAAGCTTTCCCTGTATTTCCTTGGCCAGCTAGGTCGCCTGATCTCTCTCCCACAGAACACATTTGGGATGTTATGGGAAGGCAATTGCAACCATCTCAAAACGTTGCCGATTTAGCCCAACAGTTGGAGACAATTTGGCAAGAAATTCCGCTGGACACCATCCGGGAACTTTATCAGTCTGTGCCAGGCCGAGTGACAGCTTGCATCGAGGCCAGAGGAGGACCAACGCCTTAATGACTTCCTCCCTTTGTAATGGTAAAACTCTACAATAAATCTTTCCATTGTTCGGAAATTTTAATTGTTTGTTTTCTTATGTATGTTCTTTACATCCACCAATTTTTATTGCAATCGGACACCTCCTCCTTGGTGCGTTATTTTTATTTTTATTTATTTATTTCTGTTTTTGTTTTGTTATAGAGTGCATTTAGGAATGGACGCAAGACGGAAAATAGGGCTGTCTTATCCTATACGGGGTGATTCAAAATAGATGTTAAGGCGATTATATTTTAAACCGTAAGGGATCGAAACATACTTCCAATTAGAAAAGTTCGTCCAATTAAGAGTAGCTTTCAGATAGGGCATTTTTTTACTGGAGGTTGTGTACATATTAAAATACGAAATTTAATTTTTATACGGTCCCTCCTTCCCTACCCTTCATATTTAAAAGAATGTTGCTTTTTGCGTAAGAAAATTAATAAAACAAATCCCGTGTCTCTACATGGAATAGTTTCCGAGAAAATTAATTTTGAAAATGATGACTTACACCACTTTATCTACTGTGTTGGCGTCGGTTTTCAAGCAAAAAAATCTTTACTTTGGGGGACCAACTATGCGTTCAAAAAAGTTAAATAACGATTCCACTGTTGACAATTAAATGCGTTCAAATTCGTGAAATGAACAGGTTTAGTGTACTTGAACTGGTCGATGTTACTGTATAAAACTTTAATGAGAGCGATTGACTAAACATATTTGCCTACATTTACGACTAAATACATTTTGTAGTTTATTTATAGGGTCACCAAAAAAACATTTTTCTCGCTTTGGAGACATCCCCTTAGTGCTTGGCGACAAATGCCAAAATTTTCAAATTGCAATATCTCGGAAACTATTCCACTTAGAGACACGGTATTTGTTTTATTCATTTTCTTAGGCAAAGGACAACATTCTTCTAAATATAAAGGGTAGGAAAAGAGGGACCGTATAAAAATTAAATTTCGTATTTTAATATGTATACAATCCCCAGTAAAAAAATGCCCTATCTGAAAGCTACTCTTTATTGGACGAACTTTTCTAACTGGAAGTATGTTTCGATCACTTACTGTTTAAAAAATAATCGCCTTAACATCTGTTTTGAATTACCCGGTACAGTAATAAGAAAAATGTTTGTCTCGTCTCGCATCCATCCCTAATTCTATTAGTCAAATGGAATAATCTGTGCTCTTTACATAACATATCATAACATAAGAAAACATAATAATTTTAAAAATACATCATAATTTTTACTAGGTAACTATTTTGTTCGAAAAAACCATGTGATTTTGGTATATAAATACAAATAAATTGTCATGCATATCATAATTTTTAGAATGCCTCTTTACAAGCTGTACTGTACACTGCAATAATCGATAAACCCGTATCAGTCGCGAGTCTTTCAGAAAAAATTCTTGAAAATCGACAATTTTGTAGGATGTGTCGCTTTTCGAAAATCTTTTGCTGTGCAATTCCATGTTACAGAATTTTTTCTGAAAGTGTTATAAAAGGCACCGCTGTTGCATTTATTACGGAGGGTAAAACAGCTTATAAAGAATTATCCTGAATTTTTTCCAGTCCCTGGGACAATTAGTTTATTTATTTGTGTACCTAGACCTTGAGGGAGATTTTGTTTCTTCGAGCTAAACCCTTTTATAAAACATTCAGAAAAAATTCTGTAACATGGAATTGCACAGCAAAAAAATTCCGGAAAGTGACACATCCTACTAAATTGTCTATTTTTATGAATTTTTTCTGAAAGTCTCGAAAATGATACCGGTTTATCGCTTATTGCAGTGTATATAGTACAGCTTGTAAAGAGGCATTCTAAGACTTTTGAAGTGCATGGCATAATTAGTTTATTTGTATTTATGTACCAAAATCACATAGTTTTTTCGAACAAAATAATTACCTAATAAAAATTATGATGTATTTTTAAAATTATGTTTTCTGATGTTATGTAAAGAGCACAGATTATTTTCTATATTTTTATACATAATTATGAAAAATTTCAAGCGAACTATTTTAATAACTGTGTAGATGTACGCTTTTTGTGCTTATTAATCTTTTTGAACTTTTTAATCTGCTTGGAATTATGGAGGTAAGAGTTTTTTAAAAACTCAAAGCACAAATACCCACACAGCACACTATGTCCAAATCAGTTTAATAGATATCTAAACTGATCTATAATACCCAGGACATTTAAAGGATATTTATATGCGGAGAAAAACATGTATCTATAGGACATCTAAATTGCTACCTCTATAAGATATCCTTAGAGGGTTTATAGATATCTAATAGTCATCCGATACCCGATATCTATTGGAAATGTATTTATGACATCCATAAGAAATCCATCAGTAGACATCTTGTAGCTAATGAAGCATCATGTAGCTAATGAAATAGATGTCCCATAGATATTTAGTTGCCATCCAAAGCTACAAATCTATTGGACGTGAGTGTATAACAGCCAAAAGGCATGCATTTGTAGACGTCTTATTTACGCAGAAGATTGGATATCTTCTGCAGACTGGAAATGACTGGATCTACAACCGCGGCTGATCTCAATGATGTCACACTTTCAGTTTAAACTGTTGCTGACCACGTCAGAAGTGAAAACTTCTTGTGAAGCTTCCTAAAATTTATATTTATACAGTTAAACATGTTTTCACACGTTATTGTATTTTTATTAACAAAAAATAAACATTTGTGAATATTCACATTTTTATACATTTGAAAATCTTTGTAAAAATAATTTTAAATGTTTTTTTTTAAGGCAGTGAGGGTATCGCACATTTATTTATGATATTCTCATAATTTCAAATATTTTTATACATTTGTACACATTTTAACACAATTTTCACTGGGTTAGCATTGGAAAATTTGAATTCTTTCATTTAATTACATTTCAAATTTTGCGCTCGATTTGTGTGCACATTTAAAATTTAAAAAGAAGGAGGAAGCGCGTGCACAGGTTGCAACATGACACATGGTATATGCGAACGGTATGAATCAGCGATACACATTTTTCTGCACGTGTAGGATTTTGCTCAATTTAATTGATAATTATGTACGGGAATTTATTAATTATCAATAATTATGTACTTACGTTGTAATGAAAAGCAATTCTATTTATTTGTAATGAATGATGGTTTATAATTCAAATGCACTGTAGAGCAACACTATAATTCAAATAATGTACAGTATATAATCATTAACACTCTCCACATTATCAAATTAACTTTATTAAACAATAACTATATAGCTATCCAAATTATAGTACAGTTTTTTAAATAAATAATCAGAAATTATAGCATCCACCCACCTAGAAAAAGTCGTTTTTTGCAAACACATACAGATTGTACATAAAAAGTGGATAGTTTTGAAAGTATACACTTGTGCAAATTATATGCAGTTTTTATGGATACTGAAAGAAAAATTTACGCAGTTTGAAAAGATGTTTCGAAAAATCTAAACTTTTTTTTTATTTTTAAATCAGACGCCTGCAGCTTAAATTGAGTGATCATCTATCATGATTCCAAATTTCATTTCTTTCGCTTTAGTCGTTAGTACGTGATGTGCGAACAAAAATTTACGCAGTTTGAAATAATTTTTGGAAATCTCAAATTCTAATGAATTTTTTAAAAATTCGATGCCTATAGTTCAAGTTAAGTGACCACCTATCATCTCACCAAATTTTATTTCACTCGCTTCAGTCAGTTTTATGTGATATGCGAATAAAAAAAGGGTCACTTACAAAACGACAGACAAACTTTTTTAAAAATTACTACTATTTTTTTTTTAAATACGGCCGTACTGGGGTCCTAAATGCTTAAAACGGATAGAAATCGCAAAATTTTTTAATACCAAGCAGAGTACAGGCAAAGTCTAATTTTATTTATTTAGATACATATAAGTTCTCAAAAGATCCCCGAAATTCAAACAACAATCGCTTCAAACTTTAGTCTTTTCATCCCGAGTCGAACCTGTCTGGTGGTTAGAACGCTCGCCTGCCACGCTTTGGAACCACAGTTTGATACCACCCGCGGAAAATAGAAGGATTCAGATTTAAAGTAACTTGAAATTTTTGCGTATAAATAAAAGATGGTAGTACCAAAATTCAAAGGTAGCAGGAAGAAATTTCAGCGAGTAAGAGCAATAAATACAGTCTCTGGAGGTGCTGGTAAGAGATGACGTAGCTATGACATCATAATCCATTTTTTCGTGGCTGACGAAATTGGTAGGTTCCAGTGGTCACGCCTACTTTTGAAGGTACGTGACTCAGAGAGAGTAAGGATATGCTCTTTTGATACTCTTGCGCTTGTTCAGAGAAATACACACTCACAAATAAAGCTTTAAAACAATTTATTTTTAGACTTACCTTTGATAAAACATTCATATTTTTGTAAGAATAAAGATTATCTAATCTCGCTAATCAAATGAACACTTCTTTTTCAATTACTTGAATACATCTCCACACTACATACTTGGATATATCCCCACATTACTTAATTTGTTGACTGTCCCATTTTTAGAAAGAAATATTTTTGCTAAAAGTTGCTATAAATACAAAATAACTTAAATATTTGATACAAAAAAAAATTAAAGAAAAAGACAAAATAGATTAATAAAAATTACCTTTTCTTATTCTATAAAAAAAGCAATTACTTACATTCAGTGGAGTAGCCAGAAATTTTTCATTGGGGGGGGGGTGTTATGACTACTGCAACTCCCATATATGTATACTTGTGTGTGATAAGGGAGTGCAGAATATACATTTTGTATGGCAAAAAATTCCTCATGGGGGGTTGTGACCCCCCCGCCTTGGCTACGCCCCTGCTTACATTTCCTTCACTTTAAGTACTAATACCCATAGGAACTTGATAAAATTAAAATATAACTATCAGATAAAACATTTTTTTCCTTAAATCAAGTTTTCAGTATAAATAAATTTAAGGAGCATATCAGCAAAAATTATGTAGAGGGGGGTGAAGATTATACACCTCCTTACGTTGTGCACTAGAAGTGCTTACTTTAAAATAAGTCGTGATACAGCATCTCAACAACTAACATATTTTATTGATAAAAAATAAAATGAATAAACTTTAAGGATAACAAATAACATAACATAACAAAATTATCAGTCGCGAGCTATAGAACATAATGCTGCCATTTTCTTTTTGGGCAGCTTCACTCACAGCTGGGTGTTTATATACTTGCCAACCATCTACACAGTAAAAAAATTCAGAAACGTTACATACTTATAGCGGAAAGGTTTCCGAAAGTATAGCGTAACCTACCGATGCTCTACTCGAACTCACGATTTCGGAAACATAACCCATATTTCAGGGTAAAGTATTTACGGGGGAGAGGAAATCTTTATTTGGGACTTCGCGCGCATGCGCCAAGTGCCAAGAGACAGATAAGAGTGAACGCGTTTTCCCTAATAGCACAGATGGTCACAAAAGAGTCGCTGTGACGTCACAGAGGGTCACAATTGTCACAGGACTGTCACATTGTAACTTCTTGCACAGCCCGATTATGACCAACAGGGGCCCCGGGCATTGATGAATTTGGGGTCCCCATCTATAAAATTTGTTTTCTTTTTCATAAAATTTTGACATATAAAAGAATATTTCAGAACAACATTTGAAACTGGGGGCCCTGGGCAAGTCCCGATTTGCCCATGCGATAATAAGGGTCTGGTAACTTGTGAGTGATGTAACTTCACTGTGTGGTCACTGTGAAGTTTATTTGTGACCAGTCACCAGGTGACGTCACCGGATGAATACTTAAATAAAACGGATGAATACTTAAATAAAACAGCACATTATCTCCTGAAAATAATTTATGTGGAAGAAAAAAGATTTAAGAATTTTAATTTATATTTAATAATTATGGTATTTTCTAACCATTTACAAAATACTTCAAAAAAATTTTCAGTTTCCAAAACAAGCCGTACCACAAATAATTTTTGCAGCAGTCAGTTTACTTTTAAAGCAAATTTCAGCAAGAAAACCGCAGCGTCGTGGTACCGTGCTTTCTTCCGAATGCGTGGGTCCAGCGTTCGACTCTGGCTCTGGTCGCTAGTCCTACACCGCTCCTTCCGACAGAGTTTGGTGCTGCCATCTAGATTAAGATACTCGAAACGCTTCATCTAGTGCATGTTACTTTTTTCTGAAAAACTCGGAAATGTTACTCGTTAATTCGGAAACCTTTCCGAAATACATGGAGAGGTTACTCAATATTTTACCAAAATATACAGAAACGTTACCCATCTTTTCCAGGAACCTTACCTAAAATGCAGGAAAATAGGTAAATATGTTTCCGACATATGCAGAAACGTTTCTAAATACTTTACCCGCATGGTTCGGAAACGTTTCCGCAATTTTGAACTACAAGAGCTGCCCCATTTTTTGGGGTAACGTTTCCGAATTTTTTTTACCGTGTACTCCGGAGAGACTGGTGAAGGTCAATTTGCATCTTCGTGAATTCGCGGGACTTTCCGTTCGGTGTGTTCGCAAACTGACTCGCTGGTTGTCAGCTCGCAAACTGTTGGTTCGTAAACCGACGAAATCAACGCCGCAGTACTCCCCCGCGAGACCGAAGGAGGTGGCATTCTGAAATGGACTGAACGTCCGTATCTGGTAACATAAGAGTCTTTTCCACCGACGGAGGATGATACTGGAACAGTCTGTAATTGTTCATTCAAGAGGTACGCCGGTTTTAGGCGGTCTATAGAAACTGTGCGGGATTGTCCTTTGATGCTTAAAGTATAAAATTTATTATTACGAGAAAGTACTTCATAAGGGCCGTCATATGGCTGTTGCAATGGCTTACGGACAGAGTCGTACGAACACGCGAGTAGATGTTGGTAGATCTTTGTGAATGAAGATATCATGTTTACCATGGTGCTTAGCAGGAACAGGTCGTAATCGTTGCATACCTGCTTGAAGCTGCAAGATGAAATTCGCAGTTCCAGGAACTTGTTTGGTGGAACGAAAAAACTCTCCAGGAAGTCTCAAAGTTTCTCCGTAAAGCATTTCAGCTGGAGATTTTCCCGATGTCTTCCTTCAGGCTTGTTCGGATACCTAGCAACACCAAAGGCAAAACAGTCATCCAACGTTCCGTGACGTGGCATTTGATAGAGTCTGAGTTGTCTGTGATGACGTTCAATCATTCCATTTGAAATCTGATGATAACTGGTTGTTCGGATTCGTTCCGACCCTAAAAAACGAGTAAATGCATTGAAAAGGTCGCACTCGAACTGGGAGCCTCTATCTGTAGTGATGGTATCGGGAACACCGAATCGTGAAATCCATCCGAACAAGAAGGTTTCAGCACAAGTCTCAGCTTTCTGGTCAGCCATAGGAAATACCTCTGGCCATCGTGAAAATCTGTCGATGCACGTGAGACAGTAAATATTACCGTTGGAAGGGGGCAAAGGACCTATAATATCTAAGTGAACATGGTTGAAGCGGCCTGAAACAATGGGAAAATTTCCGATGACAGACTTTGTGTGTCTAGAGATCTTGCTTTTTTGGCAAGGGACGCAAAATTTTGCAAATTTTTTACAGTCCTTGTCAATAGAAGGCCATATGAATCTGTCCTTCGCAAGCTTCGCCGTAATACGGCCACTAGGATGAGAGAGGGAATGAATTTTTTCAAGCACAATCTTTCTGAAGGCTTGAGGGATGTAAGGGCGTATGACCCCAGTAGAGACATCACAGTAAAGTTTAGCACCAGAATCTGAAATTGTGAAATGCTTGAAAACCAATCCGGAGCCACCACTCATTAATTTTTTAAGTTCCCTATCCTCCTGTTGTTCACGAGAAATTGCTGCGTAATCCAAGTTGCTAGGCAAGTTAATTTCCGCGATTCTAGAACAAGCATCAGCAACCGCATTGTCCTGACCAGAGACAAAACGAAGGTCTGTGGGAAAACTGAGAGATGAACTCGAACTGTCGGAGTTGTCGGGGAGAACATTTATCAGCTTTTTGTGTAAATGCATAAATGAGCGGTTTATGATCACAGTAAATGGCAAATTGTCTACCTTCCAAAAAATGTCGGAAATGACGAATGGATGAGTAAATTGCCAGTAACTCTCGATCGTATACACTGTAGCGTTTCTCAGTCTGCGTTAATTTGCGTGAGAAAAATGCCAATGGCTCCGGTCCTTTCTCGGACGCCTGGTTCAAAACTGATCCTAATGCGAAGTCCGAGCAATCTGTCATAAGTGACAATTCAGAGTCCGGTCTAGGATGAGCGAGCATTGTAGCATTTGCTAGCTTAGTTTTACACGCCTCAAAAGCATCCTGCGTTTCGGGAGACCACTGAACATGCGTTTTATCGCGTTTAAGACTTTTAATCAACTCATGTAGGGGAGCTTGCGTATATGCAGCTTTTGGGAAAAAACGATGGTAGAAGTTTAGAAGGGCTAAAAAGCGCCGTAGTTCATGTACCGTCTGGGGTAAAGGAAAATTGGATATAGCTTCAAATTTTTCGGGCAAGGGGAAGATTCCTGCCTCAGTAACTAAATATCCTAGAAATGGCATTTGTGCTTTACCAAAAATGCATTTTGCGACATTTAGAACAATGCGATATTGATCTAGGCGTGTAAAAATTTTGCGCAGGTGCTGAATGCGAGTTTCCTCATCTTTTGAAGCGACTAAAATGTCGTCGAGGTAAACGTAGCAATCCAAGTCCCTGAAAACTTCATCCATAAACCTTTGGAATGTTGGACCAGCATTTCTGAGTCCATAAGGCATTCTATTGTAGTGAAATAGGCCTACTGGTGTAATTACTGCGGTTTTAGGAATGTCTTCCTTGTTAACCGGGATCTGATTATAGGCTTTAACTAGATCCAATTTAGAAAATATCCGTTTACCATGCAATTCCATTGCAAAATCGTGGATATGAGGTAATGGATAGCGGTCGGGTAAAGTGACAGCATTCAACCTCCTAAAATCGCCACATATGCGCCATGAGCCGTCTTTTTTCTTGACTAAATGTATCGGGCTAGCCCATGGGCTATTCAATCGACTGACAATGCCTTGTGCTAATAAGGCTTCAAATTCCTGTTTAACTGCTTTTAGTTTGTCAGGGGATAAACGTCTGGCTTTAGATGTTACCGGTGGACCTTTAGTTAAGATACAATGTGTTGTAGAATGGTTAACTGCAGGTAGGTTATTAGCGGGTCTAGTTATATTTGGAAATTCAGAAAGTAATTTATGATATGGCGTATCGCCGCAAACCGTTGTGAGGCCAGTAGAGGGTCCAAAAGATGAATTTGCATTAACTTTGCAGGACGTTACCTGGTCAATCAAACGGCGATTCTTAACATCAATTAACAATGAAAATCGTTCCAAAAAGTCAACGCCCAATATCGGCTTTGAAACTTCCGCAATAACAAAATTCCACGGATATGATCGTTTTAGGCCAAAGTCCAAAACCAGATTTCTATTGCCGAATGTTTTTATTTCAGTACCATTTGCTACGTAAAGAAAAAATTTTGAACTGGGTACTTTCTTACGAGTTAATATTTGATTTACAGGCAGAACTGAGCATGCTGCTCCACTGTCTATCAAAAAACTGATTCCAGTTTTACGGTCACGAATGTATAAGCGACTAACACGCTGACAAGCATCAGTGGCCGCCAGTTCAGATGAGCCTGCAAGTTTTTCTGGGAAAGTACAAGGAGGGACGCATTTAGTAGCTTTTTCCGCAAAGCGTGCGTGGTACCAGCAGAAGCGAGGGTTGAATTTTTTGTGGGAAGGGGATAGAGATCGGGACTGCTTATTACGTCCTCTAAAAGAGAGTGGACGAGCCAAGGTGTCCAATCGTTTAGCTATCGCGTCGATTTTTTTCTCTAGATTCTGTATTACATCTAAAAAAGGGGGAAGGGTTGTAACCGAATTCACCGCCATTGGAGTTTCTGTGACCTCAGATATCTTATCTGCTATTAAAGCCAACCCATCTAAATCTTCTTTGCAAACAGACAAGATCTGCTGCATCGAAACTGGTAAACGTGTTAAAAAGAGTGTTTTTAATAAATCATTGTCCACTTTCTTTTGAGCCAATGCCTTCATTTGCATGAGCAATTGGGATGGTTTCTTATCACCGAGTATAAGTCCTGCAGCAATGCCTTTAAACGGGTTTGTCCCGAATCTGCATAATGTGAAATTATGACTTTTTTTAAGCACTCATAAGGTGTATCCGTTGGAGGGGATCGAATTATGTCACTAACCGTAACTAAAATTTCACAGTCCAACGCTGCAACTACACTATGAAACTTTGTTAACTCTGTACTTATACCGGCTGTAGCAAATTGGGATTTCAGTTGAAAGAACCATAGTTCGGGGTTGCTTTTCCAAAATTGTGGAGCTTTAAACGCTACTCTACCAACTTCGATATTACCAGGAGTATCCTGTATAATGTTTTTTGTATCACCTAAAGGTAATGACATCTTTTAAGCACGACACTATATATGTTATGAGCTAGAGTTGGTGGTCCGGAAGGGAAGTCAAAGCAAATTCACATACCTTTGCGTAGTCCCATAGGCACAGATGAAGATGAGTGAAGAGTAGCAACATTCGGGTCACCAACGTAGAGGGGAATCCTTGCTGAGACGATTGAAGACTTGGAACATCGTCGTTGAAGGGCGTAAATTCATAATCACCTACAATCCGACGTCCGGGTCACCAATGTAGAGGGGGGTGAAGATTATACACCTCCTTACGTTGTGCACTAGAAGTGCTTACTTTAAAATAAGTCGTGATACAGCATCTCAACAACTAACATATTTTATTGATAAAAAATAAAATGAATAAACTTTAAGAATAACATAACATAACAAAATTATCAGTCGCGAGCTATAGAACATAATGCTGCCATTTTCTTTTTGGGCAGCTTCACTCACAGCTGGGTGTTTATATACTTGCCAATCATCTACTCCGGAGAGACTGGTGAAGGTCAATTTGCATCTTCGTGAATTCGCGGGACTTTCCGTTCGGTGTGTTCGCAAACTGACTCGCTGGTTGTCAGCTCGCAAACTATTGGTTCGTAAACCGACTGTTGCGATACGAAAAAAGTGGACTGTAAGGCGAATGATCAACAATTAATTTCTTTATTTTGTGACTATTTAAAATTAAATGAGTCAAGAGGGTACAACGATGCCGTGCTTACGGCTTACAAAACGAGACGACTACTTGTGACTGGCGAAAATCACAGCTACCACTCAGAACCCATCGATAGGGTTGCCAGGATCGAGTTGGCGACAAGATACAATTATGAATGAAGGAATACAAGCAATAACATTTCTCCCCCGCCTTGCAACGACGGAGGCGTTCAAATTAAAGATACAGGTTAAATAATCAAATAACAATCAAAATTGGTAATTGAGATTAAATAATGCCATCGCAATGATATTAAATAAAAATACAAATATTTTCAGTTTTCAAAAAGAATAAAGTGAAGAAAAAAAAAACCATACATACATATTCCAATTTTAAAATACTTTCAAATATACCATAAGAAGTAAACGTAGCTTCTACACCTGTATGGAAATATAAGGTATGAAAATAATTAATTACAACATAAGTAAAATGATGGTGAGAAGGAAGCAATATTGGGTGCCTTTGCGAAACAGGCAAGTTAGAGTTTTTCAATCGTCCTCCAACGCGGAGGATATCATTACTATCTAAGAAAGGGTTTAAACTTAAAAGTTTACTAGATTTTGGAATCGGAGTCCCTTTGCTTAAGCACTGTATTTCATTAGCATAGTTCCTTGAATGTTTTTCACTATTGTCCACAAGGATTGACTAAGTTCATAACTCTTAAGGCATCCAGTCTCTCGTTGTAAAGGGTTTCTTGCGTTGTTTACAATTCTTTTGCACCAAGCAAGCACTCTCTGTAATTTGGTGTACGAAGAACAGCTACTGATAAGATCTAGTGGTTCGACTGTCTCCAGCAGCCCACACATTTCACTGGTTGGCGTTTCTTTTATTTCTCGCGAAAACAGGTGATTGTTCTCAATTGAAGTAGGGTTAGAGAATTCACTTATTTCGACTTGACGTAGAAATGGCGGCCCAAGCCACCACAAATCGCATTCCTGAATTTTGTCAGGATTTAGGCCTCTCGAAAGGATATCGGCTGGATTTTCCTTGGAGCTGACGTGGCGCCAGCATTCAATTTTGGTAAGCGCTTGAATGATACTCACACGATTTCTAACGAATGGCTTGAGATGAAAAAGTGGCCTCTTAATCCACGCTAACACAATGCTGCTGTCAGACCAAAAGTAAATGTCATCAATTTGGATTTTTATGGCTTGCAGAGATCTCTTAACCAATTTGGAAAGAAGAACTGCAGCGTTCAGCTCTAACCGAGGAATGGTGATTGTCCTTAGAGGAGCAACTTTAGATTTAGAGCACAACAGATTAACAATGATCTGCCCATTTGCGTCAACACAACGAATGTAGATTACGGCTCCGAAAGCCTTCTCTGAAGAATCTGCAAAGCCATGAATTTCTGTTCGAATGGAATGATGTTGAAGACAATAACGAGGAATAACCAAAAGGTTTAATAGATGACAGAGCGGTAACAAAGGAATTCCACTCAGATTTTAAGTTTGGAGGCAAGCAATCATTCCAGTCTAAGTTTAACTGCCACAGAGTTTGCATTAGAATTTTAGCCCTCGCTATTATGGGCCCTAATAGCCCGAGTGGATCGAACAATTTCGCAATTGTGGAGAGCACAGTTCTTTTGGTGAATTCACAATTATTTCCTCCTTCATCCTTAGTAGATACCTTGAAAGAGAAGGAATCTGTCTGTGGCTTCCATAAAAGCCCGAGTGTCTTCGTCTCATTTTGATTGGAAAAAGATAAGTCTTTATCTTCATTTAATTCATCTGGCAATAGGTAAGGATTACTAGCTGCCCATTTATGCAATTGCATGCAAGCACCTTGTAACAGTGAGACAAGCTGAGCTTGGAGTTCCTTCCCTAATTCCAGATCATCGCTGCCTGTTAAGATATCATCCATATACGTGTCAGAAAGCAAAACTTCAGCAGCTAATGGATAATCCTTGCCATCGTCTATTGCAAGTTGTTTCAACGACCTAGTGGCTAGATACGGAGCGCTACTAGTACCATAGGTTACGGTGGTTAATTTATATTTCTTCACTGGATCTTCAAAATTATGTTTCCAAACGATTCGTAGCAAATCGCGCTGAGATTCATCTATAGCAACCATCCTAAACATTTTCCTTATGTCTGCAGTTAACGCGTACTTGTGAATTCTGAATCGAAGTAGAATTGAAAATAAGTCTTCTTGTATTATACCACCATTCATCTGCAATGAATTTAGAGATTCTCCAGTGGGAGTAACAGACGAAGCATTAAAAACTACGCGAAGTGGAGTTGTACTATTAGTAGGGCGATAAACACCGTGGTGTGGTAGATAATACGTCACCGCTGGCTCTTCTTCTTCAACTATCTCTACCATGTGACCCATTGTCTGGTATTCTCGAATAAAATTACGATATAAAATCAGCATTTCCGGATTTTTGACTAACCTTTTCCATAAGGCCTCGAGTCTATTCAAAGCTGTCTGTTTGGAGTCCCCTAAACAACTGGGATCCTTAGCTAAAGGCATCTGTACTATAAAGCGACCAGATTCATCCCTTTTGAAGGTATTTAAGAAATGCTGTTCACAAATTCGTTCTTCTTCAGATTTAACGACCGGATTTTCCACGTCCGTTAAATTTTCTATTTCCCAAAATAATCTAATATTTTTGTCTAATTCATCAAGGGTTGAAATAAGACCACAATGAAAGTCAGGACTAGTGTTTTCATGACTCATAATACCACTAGCAGTGAAGCCGAACACAGTATCTTGTAATATCAAATTACCTCCAGCTAATTTCAATTTTTCAGGTTTTAATAAATCAAAAATTAACTGATTTCCAAGCAACATATGTATTTTACTTGGTAAATGAAAGGATTTATCTGATAGATTAATGCCGTCAGGAATTTTTATCCCCTTCATATCAAGTTTACACGTTGGTGTAAAATCTGTAATACTTTCGACAACCAAACAATCAATTATTCTTCTAAACTGACCTTCCTTATTTGAAATTGCAATTGAAACCGCATGCTTTATTTTGTGAGATGCACCTCCAATACCCGAAACTAAGGTGTTTATTTTTCGAAGCCTTAATCCTAAAGCTAACGCAGTATCCAACGTGATAATATTCACCATAGAACCGCAATCAAGAATTGCCTTTATGGGGAACTTATTTCCAACGTTATTTTCACCAAAAACAAGAACAGTACTCAAAACCACGCTTTGTTTATTTTTTCCCGATACGAAACTCGAACCAATAAATCCTTCCTCTTTCCCAGCTGGTAATGCAGACTGACTGACACCTTCGTACGGAGGCGAAAAGGGTGGAGAATTCACATTTAACTCTGAATTTACTGCTTCCGTTTTCAAGTGGTTAGTAGTTTCTTGTGGCGAATGCTTATGATTATCGACACTCTTATTCAAACTTCTACACAATAAGGAATTATGCCGTTTAGAGCAGAATCAATTTCGAACACTAGGGCAATTCGATAATTTATGCAATGGAGATAAACAATTTATACAAAGATTATGACTTTTTACTACATCAAATCTTTCATTAACTTTCATTGAATTGAAGCGTTTACATTTAAATAAACTGTGTGCTTGTTTGCATAAAGCACAATTATTAGGCTGAGATTTCGAAAGAAGCACCTTCGGTTTAGAATGGAGGGGAATGTTCTTTTGCTTGTTTTGGTTATGAAAAGAAGCATTTAAACTTTCTAAAATTTGACATCTTTTTGACAAAAAGGAGAGAAAGTCTTCCCAATCGGGAAATTCAGTACTGTCCAAGGTCATTTCGTATTGCCTACGAGTCTCATGATCTAGTTTGTTTAACACAATATTAACCAACATTTGCTGAGAAAGTTTGTCGGGTTTCAAATCAAACAATTCTAAAGAACGAATATGCTTCTGAATGTTATCAAGTAGGGTTCTTAGATCCCTTGCCGATTCATTATTTAATTTATTCAAGGACAAAATAGAATTGATGTGAGATGATGCAATAACACGTTTATTCTCAAATCTTTGTTGCAAAGCGCCCAATAGGGAATCGAATGTATCATTCGGCGTTTGCAAATGTTTAGCTTCTCCCTTTAACGAAGCTTGCAAATAGTGCAGATTTTGTTGATCTGTTAAACTTTCATTAGATGTGATAAGGGAGTCAAATTTTGATTTAAAGAGTCCCCATTCTTGATACGATCTGAAAAATTCTGGTAAATTTATTTGGGGTAATTTCACTTTTACATTTGTGCATACATTATTCGAAATAGAATGTTCTATATTTGTATCAGAAATGTCAACAACTTTACGAATAGAAGAGAGGAAAGATCTAATTCTTAACTCCTGTTCTTGCAATGCGTCATCGAGGATATCCAAATCATGTTCTTTATCGGCAATATTTATTTCTTCCGGTAACTTATAATATTGGAGTCTTAATTCTTCACAATCGGTTTGTGTTTTTCTTAAAGAGTTTAATTTCAAATCGAGTTCAATGTCTTTTTCCGATGACGGAACAAAATCATCTAAATACTTGGTAAGGTTCGTTACCTTTGTTTTCAGGCTGCCTAATTGCCTGTTCAACGTTACGAGAGTTTGTTTATCCATAGGTCCTCCGGCGATGATTAAGGACCAGAAATGTTGCGATACGAAAAAAGTGGACTGTAAGGCGAATGATCAACAATTAATTTCTTTATTTTGTGACTATTTAAAATTAAATGAGTCAAGAGGGTACAACGATGCCGTGCTTACGGCTTACAAAACGAGACGACTACTTGTGACTGGCGAAAATCACAGCTACCACCCAGAACCCATCGATAGGGTTGCCAGGATCGAGTTGGCGACAAGATACAATTATGAATGAAGGAATACAAGCAATAACACCGACGAAATCAGCGCCACAATGACTCAGCAATAAGAATCTCTGAATCTATTTCTAATGCAGTACATAAATAATTTTTAAGTACAAATAAAATAATCCAACTTTTATATGACTAAATAAATAATACATGTGGGATCAGGTTAGTCACTTACTCCAATAAACTCACTGGTTTTATTTAAAACGAGACATTTCATGATCTAAAAATGCATTGCAAAAAGTTGCACGCACAAAAATTATTAACTACGTGAAAATATAAAAAGTTAGTGGGTTGTTCTATAGATTTTGTGTGTGTGTGAATAGCGTAAGTGTTGTATTAGCCAAAAGGGCTTATTTGATGATTAAAAAGTATTTTTTTTATTAGTTTGTTTATTTGACTATAAACTGTACTCAGCTTCCTACATACATGCCATCAATATCTTTTAGAAGGATACTACAAAATTAATTACAAGCAAATTTAAAAAAAAACACAGATAAATACAAAACAGGCATACTTTTTGCATGCCTATTAATGCTTGATCATGGAGACACTTTCACACATTTTCTAGAGATAATTAAATGTTAATCCATTCCTTCTTGAAAGCGCATATAAATAATATTAAAATTTTAGTTTGTTAAAAAAGATTGAAATTCAGATAATTATTAGACAAGCAAAATTTATGACCCATATTTAAACCCAGGTAATATTTCAGTAGTTTGCTCTCAACTGCATTTTTGAAAAAAATACTTTTTCTAAGAAGTTTGTAGAATCAAAACATTTTAAAATTTTATCAACATTAGACACTTTAACATTATTAATAAACATGCTATAAACCAAATATTCAAAAATAACAGTAAAATTATTAACATATGACGGATTATCATTAAATTTACAAAACAAATAGTTACTTTAGTATTATCCTTTATGCACATCCATTGTTTTTGATAATTATCCATTTCCTCCAGGGCAACGCAATGTCATCTAAACAGGATAATTTATTTTTCTTCAGATAAGTGTAGGGAATGCAATCCCGATCCCGCACCAATATTTGCGGGACTAGTCCCGCGGGATTAATACTGTAATCCTGCGGGATTGAAACTGCACAATAAATTATTTTTATTACAATTTCAAGCCTATTTCCAGATCATCCATTGGCCAAAAATTGTTGCATAAGATCAGTAATAAGAACCAGTGATCTTCCGCGCTCATACGTATTGGCAGGTAGGCGCCTTAGCCCCCCTCCCTAGCTCACATATTGTTATGATTTATGTACTGGTATAAAGCAGAAGTGCTTCAACACTAAATATTGTATCCTTCTGAGACAGAACCCTTGACTTGTCCTCCCTCCCAGACAACACAGCAAACTTGCAGCAAGCTTGATTTATCAAGTCAATAAACTTGAATTAAGCTTGAAAATTTCAAGCGTGTAAGCTTAATGCAAGCTTGAATCAAGTGTTCTAGTTTACACTTGCCCAGCTTGCATTAAGCTTGACATAGCAAGCTTAATTTCAAGCTTAAAAAATTTTCTTAAATTTTTTTTCTAAATACACGGGGCGCCCGCGCCCCACATACTTTATTTTTCCGCGCATTTCCCCCCCCTCTATGCTGAAATTTAAAGTTATTTTAATCTGTTCCATCAAACGTCGGCGGCTGGGTTCGATCCCGGGAACTTTAGGCTGGAAGGAACACGTGCTAACCGCTCGTAAAGTTTGAAGTGACTGCTGTCACGCCAGATCGATAAGTATGGGCGATGCTGATAAGTTTCTTTTATTTTTCCATGGGATGAATCAAAATTTAAATAATGTTATGTGTGATTTATAGACTCTACTAATAGGGAAATAAGCATAAAGTAACTTAAAAGCAGGACACGTTTTAAAACTTTCAATATCGCAACACTCATCGTTGAACAATACTGCTGGCGGAAATCGAGACAAATGACTGATTCTGAAATCAATTTCGTAGTATAATTGTATTTTGTTTTGAAGAATTTCCATATTTGGAAATATAGAATCTTTTTTTTTTTAATTCTATGGTCAAGTACATTTATGACTGATTAATTATTTTGTGGAGGCCGGATTACGCCTCATTCTACCACCCATAAAGTGAAGTATATTAACTAACTAAATTGTGTTAATTATATTAAAATTTATTTTTAGGGCTAATTAATTAGTTAATGGAATTACTAATGTTAATTAGATGTAAATAAAACTAAAACTCCCCTCGTGTTATAATAAAATAAAACACAACTTTTACGAACTTTTCTTTATTGAGGAAATTTGAGAAACGCTAAGACAATTAATGTCCATTCTCTTTCACAGATGGTGCCATCAACGCTCGCTTTCAGGAAAAATCAAGCAAGTATAAATTGTCAAGCTTAAATCAAGCTGTATTTAAGCTTGACAATTCAACTTGACTCCTGCAAGCTTGCTGCCAGCTTAAAATGAGTTGAACTGTCAAGCTTGTATTAATACGTCAAATTCAAAGAAATGTCAAACTTGATTTAAGCTTATGTGCTGTCTTGGCTCCTCCATTGACAATCATATGGCTACCCATGATAGTGATATCTTTAGAAGGTAAGCTTCAGTTAACCACCAAAAAATGATGGCTCCTTCAGGGTTTCAAACAAAGAAAAAAAATCTTTTGTTAAGCGCTTCTGCATTCTCTAAAACAATTAGATGAAGACTAGGAAGACGAGTGCCTCTTTACGTTGCCTTTTTTACATTCTTTTTTAGCAACTAAGAAATAGCAGTATATTATTATGAATATCATGACTATAATTTTCATATTTATGTAAGGTATTGTAGTAATTGTCAAATAAGATAAAGTATTATTATTAAAGTTAAACTTCATAGTGGTTACAGTCTTACTTTTTCCTACTTTTCTCTATCGAAATCAATTTTTAGAATGAAATATTAATCCCGCGGGATTGCTGGATCAACCAATCTCAATCCCGCAAAGCGAAAAACAGTGCGGGATTGCATTCCCTAGATAAGTGGTGTGATCCCCCAGACTGTTTTTTGATTGCTTCTTGAATACAAGCATCTTCTACATCTGATAGTCGTCTGCAACTATTTTTAGTATTTGTTAAATATATTTGGGTGTACTCGGAAAACTACTAGGCACAGCATTTTCGGAAAGTTTTGGCCTTTCCCTTGGGAACGCCTGCATCTCACCTTTGTAAATTACCTTGTCAACACGAATAATTTCATTTTCGTAGAAATGTTTAATGCTTGTTGTGGGATATTTCAAATGTGTTAATTCGGTAGGAATAGCTCTTAACCATTTTTGTTTAAGCTCTGGATCTTTTCGTAAACCGAATGTGTTGACAGTTTTGTGTTCCCCTTTGTAATTTGACAGACATCCATACACGCTGCACATCCGAGGCATTTTCAAAATAGATGAATGATTTAAATCAACGTAGCATTCAACGTAAATTGCAGACAACAAAATAAAAAAGCATATTTTTCTAAAAAATAAAAATAAACAGAGGGTGAACACAAACATTAAAAGCATAACTGTAATTTCAGAACAGATTTCCAGACCAACGCCCGCGATTAAAAATTCGAACTTCAACTGCACTGGATCACGTGATATTCCACTACCGGAGCATGTCTTTTTCATCTGCCACGCCACTTTTTCCCCATCCCAAAAGGGGGCTATTACAGATTGCTCGGATATTCTGGATATGGTATGGACAGTGGCGTAGCCAAGGGGGGGGTCACCCCAGGTAGCACACATACGTTGGGGCAACGTATGAATGCATACGTTGGGGCAACGTTGAAATGACACGTTGGCTTACGGTTATCCAACGGTTGGCAACTGGTTATTTCTTACGTTGGGCCAACGTATGCTCTAACGTTTTGCCAACATATTTCCAACCGTTGGGCTAACGTATGAATGCATACGTTGGGCTAACGTATAAATACATACGTTAGGCTAACGTATTAATGCATACGTTGGGCTAACATATTAATGCATACATTATGTTAACGTATAAATGCATACGTTGGGTTAACGTGTAAATGTATACATTGGGACACCGTAAAATCTGTATGTTGTCACTCTATTATCCAACTGTTGGAAATTGGTTATTTTTAACATTTAGCTATCATAATTGTTAACCGTTACATTTATAAGTTAGTTTCATATTTTAGGCCAATGCAGAAACCTAATGTTGGATAATTATATTTGACAAATTCATGTGCTATTTCATAACATTTCTATAGATATATGAAAAACTGTCAAATTTGAAATTAAAGTTTTTAATTATTTTACTAACAGCAAATGCAGTGACAGATTCAGATAAGTTTTAAGGGACGGCAGATATGTAGAACGAAGCATATTATCAAATAGTCACATTTTTTCTTTCATCAAATATGGTTCCACCTCAACAGTGGGTTTCTGTGCGCTTAGGAGGAGGGCGAGCGGTCACCCCATCCCCCCTAAAAAGTACTTTTGTCGACAAAATCGTCAGTTGCCAAAGGACTGTCAGCAAATTTCAGCTTTAATCACCAATCTGTAAAATGCTCAGTGTATAAATTACCAGTTCTGCTGACAGTTTATTATAAGTTATGCTATATCATGAACATAGTCTTGTTACAAATTTCCTTTTAGTGATTTTTGTGCCAGTAAACAAGTCCCTTTTGTCCCCTCAAGCCAACTTCATTCCAGATCATGTAATGTAGTGTGTATTTAAGGCAAACATGCACATTAAGTATCTGCCTAGGGTGGGGGGTGCCTCGGGCGAAGGACTTTTTGGGGATTTAATGCGTATTCACGCTACATCTGGAGGAAACCGCCCAAGAGGCCAGATAATCGGTGTATATTTTTGAAAGCATATTGGTATATATCGTCAGAAAATTTTGTCTTTACACCCCCCCTCCCAACATTTTTGCTTAAAACTGGCTCTAGTCCCGTCACTAACAGAAATGTGTTATTTTCAAATAGTAAACAATCTGTCAAGTTACAAACATATATTAATCTGTAGAAAACTAACCTATTTTGCACTATGAGGAAAATTAATATTGCTGGTGCAACTTATGAACTGTTTAAAAAAAAGGAGGGGGGAGAGATCGGAAGCAGGAAAATATTTAGATGGTCCTTTCAGAAGCTATCCTTTACAGTTTTAGAGAACCAGGACGGCAGGCAAACCAAAATCATAAAAACTTTTCGAATTAATTAAAAGAAAAAACATATAACGTTAAAGGAAAGAATGCTTATTTTTTGAAATATGATTCATATCCCTCCTTCTCCTTTGACAGTTACTTTTGTAAAGTGTCTCTCAAAACCTCTGAAAATTTACTCAATTGAAACTTTTGTAAGGAGGCTTAATCTTTTTTTTTATATATATATATATATATATATATTCATGTGGGGAAATCCAATAGGAGTATCAAGTCACTGAAGAATGTCACAGAAATCATTCTTTACTAAAATATTTATTTATGATTTTTTACATTTATTTCAATTTACGTAATTTTTTAGATTCTTAATTTTTAGTTCGCCCGAATAAAATTGGTATGGAATACAATGACATTTCGTATTTCTATTTTTATTTTCAGTTAACTGTAGATATTGACTGCAAAGTAAAAGAAAAAAAAATATTGCATGCGTAATGCATATGCATTATGCATGCAATATCGACGCATGCAAGTATCAACACACGGGTGCATCTATATTATCTGACTATGAGAAAGATATCAGTACAACAGAATGTATTAGTGATGCTGCTTACACGCTATAGCACATAAAATGAAAAAAGTCGTTGATGGTACACAAAAAAAAGTTACAACGCGTCCCGCATAATTACCATTGCACAAAATTTTGAAAAAAAAAAAAAGAGAGAGAGAGAACTTTTTTTCTCCCATAGCGCATCCTTTCTCTAATGCAAAAAATAGAATGTCTGAAGAAAAGTTTTGAAAAATCAGTATTGATTTCAGTTCAGGGACCTGAACTCTCAGTCACCGCGTATTACTTAAAGACCTACTGATATTTTTCATTCAACTAAAATACGCAGTAGAAGAGACTTGTCAAAGCAATAAAAATGCTTTTTCTTCCAGTACTCTCAAAGAGTATTTGATTGCATATAGATTATGTATTTTTCTCCATAAAATTTGAGTCCTGTAGCATATAACAGGTGTAGATACAAAAATCTCTTCTAAAATAATAAATAAATAACAAAATGAAGTTGGTAAATATAGGTATATTTATGAACTGTAAAGTACTATAACACATTTGTAAAATATTAAAATAACTGAATTCTTAAAACTGTAAAATATTTTATACATACCTTTAACAACAAAATAATTTTGATGCACAAATTTAAATCCTTGTTGTTGATTAACCACTGTGAACCAACGAGATTTCAAAATTGAAGTAGTGTTAGTTTAATAACTACTTCTAAATCTGAAATCTCATTAGTCATTATAATCTTGCAAAATATAAGCACGGCTCAAGTTGATTTTTTTTTCAGAATAATCTTATTAGGAGAAAACAATTGTGTCCAATTTTACCTTCTCGACTGTTATACAACTATGAGCAAATAAAACTTTATTTTTAAGCTGTCTAGCATTGTTTAGTAATCCAAAACGCATCTTTTAATAAGCACTGTGCAATTATTATATATTTATTACCATAGCTCCATAGTAATTTGTTTGTTTACATACTTTGAAGATCGTTAGGCTTATGGACAATCGAACTATAATCAATGCATCAATAATAATAGTTATCGTGATTCAAGTTACTACGAACCTATGCAACGATTAAAATTCACAGAAATATAGCTGAAAAGATAAATATTCGTTTCAGATTTCAACTATCAATCACTTTATAAAATTGTATCAACACATCATAACAAGCAATGGCGGAAACAGAACGACGAACGGACATGAATCTATCGCTTCCCGGTTTCCTGAATGTGTGTCTCTGCGCATGCGCAATGATACGGTTGCCCAACACAACATTCAGCCATCCGATGGCCAACGGTTGTTTTACCTACGGTTGCCCAACACAACATGCAGCCATCCGATGGCCAACGGTTGTTTACCAACGGTTGCCCAACACAACATTCAGCCATCCGATGGCCAACGGTTGTTTACCAACGGTTGCCCAACACAACATTCAGCCATCCGATGGCCAACGGTTGTTTACCAACGGTTGCTTAACACAACCTTTAGCCAACAGAATACCGACATTTTCATATGGTCATCCAACGTTTGCCCAACGTAACAACCTTGTGCCAACCACGTGCCATCAATAACCCAACGTATGTGTGCTAGTTGGGTCACCCCCCCTATGAGGAATTTTTTGTCATACAAAATGTATATTCTCCACTCCCTTATCACACACAGGTATACATATATGTGAGTTACAGCAGTCGTAATCCCCCCCCATGAAAATTGCCACTGGATATGGATATCCATTTATGGGCTGGTTGAGAAATCTGGGATATTATAGATATAATTAATATCTATGCTTACTTGGATATAGATCTCTAACAGATATCCTGGATATTATAGACGTTTTCTAGTCCTTATAAAGATCACCTCTCAAATCTCGTATAGACTCAGACAGCACAGCCAACTTGATTTATCAAGTCAATAAGCTTGAAAATTCGAAGCGTGTAAGCTTGATGCAAGCTTGAATCAAGTGTTCTAGTTTACACTTGCCCAGCTTGATATTTCAAGCTTAAAAATTTTTCCAAAAAAAAAAAAAAAAAAAATTCTAAATACACGGGGCGCCCGCTGGCTAACGCGCCCCACATAATTTATTTTTCCTCGCATTTTCCCCCTCTACGCTGAAATTTTAATTTAATTTGTTTCCATCGAGTGTTCGTGGCTGGAATAGAACCCGGGCTCTTTGGCTTAGAGTCGAGCACACTATCCATTCAGCCACCGAAGCCTTGTGCAGCTATGACTAAAGTTTGAAGTGACTTACCAGGCTGTTTTCTCGCCAGATTGATAAGTGGGCGATGTGTTATTTGTTTCTTTTATTTTTCTATGGGATGCATCAAAATTAAAATAATGTTATGTGTGATTTAGAGACTCTACTAATAGGGAAATAAGCATAATATAAACTTAAGAGCAGCACACGTTTTAAAACTTTCAGTACCGCAACACTCATGAAGCAATACTGCTGGCCAAAATCGAGACAAACGACTGATTTTGAAATCAATTTCGTAGTATAATTGTATTTTATTTTGAAGAATTTCCATATTTGGAAATATAGAATGGGTTTACTTAACACAAATTTTGTGTTAAGTAATCTGAAATCAAAGAAACAGATAGTTAACAGATAGTTACTTCGAAATGCTATATCACAGTTGCTAACATGTATGGAATACAAACACTTTAGTCATTTTTGTAAATATTTCTTAAAATAACAAATAATTGAAAAATTTTGCTATTTTTTAACGCTAAAAATTCTCTTTACAAATGTGGTTAGTTATTTTCCTACATATTGGTATCGATATAGAGCATTTCGAAGAATTAAAAATAAGTTTAAATTAATTTATACAAATGTAAATTTGAATTATTTTCATTGTTCATACTTTATAATTAAAAAAATTATTTAACTTCTGAATTTTTTTTTACCCTTTGTACTTTTATTTTAAAATTACAAAAGTGTAATATGTAAGATTTTTGGGCCCTAAAATCTGTAGGCCCTGGGCAGTTGCCCCGTTTGCCCTGCCGGTAATATATGGCACTGGTAATAAAATAAAACACATCTTTTACGAACTTTCAGCAAATTTGAGGACGCTAGACAATTAATGTCTATTCTCTTTCACAGATGGCGCCATCACTGCGCACTTTGCAAGCTAAAATCCAGCTTAAGCCAACCTTGCATTGCGAAGCCAAATGCCAAGCTTGATTTAAGGTTATGTGCTGTCTGGGAGAGGTCCATTTTATATTATCTGGCGGATCTTCGACTACTAATAGATATACCCATTAATAATAAGTAAAACTATTTACTTAAATACTTGAAATTTTTTTTTTCATTAAAATGATCATCTTGCCTGAAGCATTGATAAAAGAGGAGCTGTCCCCACAAAACGAAATCGTTCGAATGCGAAAAGTTTCCGCGCGTTTTCAGAAGAACATGAAATTCGATTTGGGTATATAATAAAAATTTAATATTAAGTTATTTATTTTAGGTCGACGAAGATGAACTAAATTGAGTATAGATATATTTTTATCAAAAGTTTTCTCTAGCGCTCGTTGTAATTGCTTCCATAACGGGTTTTGACTTCTAGGCTTCAACAATACTGTCTTCATTAGCAGCGTCCACATTGGGTGAAGATTCTTTTGACTTTGTGAGATGTTTCTAACATTCTGCAGAACT
Organism: Cheiracanthium punctorium; assembly: GCA_038373885.1. Taxonomy (NCBI): domain Eukaryota; kingdom Metazoa; phylum Arthropoda; class Arachnida; order Araneae; family Cheiracanthiidae; genus Cheiracanthium; species Cheiracanthium punctorium. The sequence goes on from JAWZYV010004034.1 coordinate 882,355, forward strand.
TCGGTTTCAGTTCCTACTCTCGGCATTTTTATGGTTAACGTATCAGAATACTTCTTCTGGCGATCTTTTAGCCGGAACTAAGAAACCAGAAATGCAACATCGTACAAACGGTGTAGATGTTATTACGCTTTTTGTGCTTTTTAATCGTTTTGAACTTTTCAATCTTCTTGGAGTTATGGCGGTAAGAGTTTTATCTTGAGCAGGTTGCCCAGAATTGTTAGAGTCAGGGATCAGCGTAACTATATAGTAGGATTCCATCGGTAATTTGAAGGAACTAAATCAGAAGGAAGAATGGTACTGCAGTTCATAAAGACACCATAAATATTTTTTTTGTTGCCTATTAAACATAAGAAATCGTTCGTAAAGTATTTTTTCTTTTAAAAAAGCATAAACTTATTTTTTAATATTACAGTAATTTTAAATTCACAATTTTTGAAGACTTTTTCAAAGCAGGATGAACTCGATTTTTTCAGAGGATTGTTCAGCACGAATTTCGCACCTTTTCACACACGTTTCGGTGTTCCGAAAGCTAGAAAAATTTCATTCCATTAACTTAAAAATCAAACATTTTTGGCAAATCTTTTTTTTTAGAAACCGAAACTGTTTGACTATATAGTGTACGAAAATCAAATTTATCAGCTGATAAAATAAGCATAAAAAACCCCATTACTAAATAGTAACAGGGGCTTGAGCTTTGTTCCACGAAACCCAGTTAGATGAATTGAGAAAGAGGGAGAGGACTTTCCAAATACAGGAAAATCTCTGCATTTCGAAGTCGAAGGGACACCGGAAAAATTCCAGGTATCGAGGTAACAAGGTGGATTAAAAGGAGTGTAAGTTTGCAAATGCAAGGGAAAAACATTTATTCGCGATATCAAGAATCCCATCGAGGTTACACTGTATCATTCAGAAAAAGAACATTAATTATAGTAGTTATATGACCATCTTTTAAATTATGAGAAAACGCAGTGTTAAGTGATGTTTTTGCGATGTATTAGATCAGTGTTTTTCAACCACTGGTGGTCAACCAGCACACAACACGAGACTTTGCTAACGGTCCACGAAAAAATTAAAAATTTTAATGTCCATTTTAAGGTATTTAAACTTTGTCCACAAAAGCAAACCTAAATAGCGTGTATGACGAAAAAAGAACATATTACTTTAAAACATATATCATAATTTTAAATACCTAAATAACTGTTTCAGATATTTAAGTAAATATTTTATCGTTATTATTATGCATATATTTGTGCTCATGAGTTTCTAAAAAATACATTGTTATGCATATTAAATTGAAAATTATTGATTAATTTTTGAGGGGGGGCGCAATTATGACCTTTGGCCTAGGACGCAAAAATGTATAAATCCGGCCCTGCATATGTGGTGTAACAAAGTGTATAAATCTGGCCTTGTAACGTGGTGGTTCTGTTTTCTCCCTTCCCCTGTTCTTCAGAAATACGGAAGGAGTGGAAGATCGGATATTACATTGCTTCTCAGCGCGTTGCGTGGCTGTTACGCCAGTACTGTACTCAAACTAAACTTTCTACTTCCTCGCAATTTTCTCTGCCAGGAGAGTCGCGTTTAAACTTAACTTTGGTTGGTTCAAGGCAAGTTTTTTGATACATGAAAAATAATTGGCAGTAAAAAATAAGATAAAATTTTGAAGGGAAGCAATGCTTCCATTGCATCCATGTACACACCCTGCGCTTCTGATACAAATAAACTAATTATGTAAGGAACATCAAAGTTCCTGGGATGCCTTTACTTCACAAACTATTCTAAACACTGTAGTAAATGATAAAAATGTATCAGCTATGGAACTTTCGAGAAAAAAAACCTGAATTTTTGAAAATTTTGCAAAATGATTCACTCTTTCGTCGCATTTAAAATCTTGCAGACACTTTGGTGAAAAGTAACAAAAAAAAAAAAAAAAAAAATCATTGTGCAAAATTTAAAACTCACTCATGATTAGAACAGAATTAACAAAAATTACGTTGTTTTGAATGGTTTGCACTGTATTGAGTTAGGTAAACCTGCAGAAAACATATCTGCCTAGAACAGAGGACTTTTTAAGGATTTCTAACGCGTATTGAAGTTACATCAGGAGAAAAACACCCAAAGTTACAGATGGTTAGATCAACAGCCACGGGCTAGGCCAGAATCCTGGACCTTTACACTTCAGCCATCTACCATTTTCAGTGTCTTAACTACTCGTCCATGATGGGGACTGTCTTGAATAGTTTTTGAAAAATCCACTTACTATCAGAACTTATTAATATAAGACATGCATATCTTGATAATGCGTTTTTGACCAAAATCATAAGGCCTCTTTCCGAGTGGTCAAAAAACTGTAATATTGAGATGTTAAATGCAAATTCAATAGAAAATCTCAGTCATTTTGACATTTTAATTGTTGAAGATGGTAATCTAAAAACTATACATTTTTGCTTAAAACACTGTTGACAAAAATTACTTTGCTTTAATAATCAACAATTAGTTAATTAATCAATAACACAAATTTCCGACAGTGAAATGAATATAAATAAATAATTTTTAAAAATCAGTTTCCCCCCCCCCATTTTTTCTTTGACACAACGTTTAAAAAATTAATATTTCAAATTGAATATTACTTCTAATCAAAGCCTGCAGATCTGGATTAAACCTGGTGAAGGCTCTTTGCCTATGAAATTTATAAGCCACCCCCCCCCTTCCCCTATACAGATTTTTTTTTTTAACTAAGCTAAAAGGTGACGATGAAGCCCAGTGGTGTAATGATTAGCAAACTTGACTGCATTGTGCCACAGGTCCGTTGCTCGATTCTCAGGCAGGACAAGGCTGAATCAGCCTTTCATGCCTTGAGTGGGTTGATAAAATGAGGACCAAGCTTGCTTGGGAACTAAACACTGAAGGCTCTACATCAGACTGACCATGTGACTGGGATACATGCTTCTGCACCCAAGAACTCACGGTTGTGAAGGCGCGGATGGGCTGTGCAGGACTTGGTCCCATGTGGGCTGTTGTGCAATATTTAGTTTAAAAGGTGATGACAGGACCCAGAGGGAGTTTTTGTCTAATAGGCTTGTTCTACGGGATGTCTGGTAGCATAAGTAACCAATAGGCGAGCTCTATGTGACTATTTGTTAGTAAACGCTACAAAGCCTTAGCCTATAGATAGCACGCTACAGCCCTATAAGACTTCTTATGGTCAATAAATACTCTCAGGTAGATGCAATGCTAAATGTGTTGATTACTTTAACCAATTTTGCAAATGTATCATAATCCATAAATTTTTTAAAATACAAATTAGCTGTATAACCAACCTACAATTTTTCAGCATATATCAATTCAAATTTGAACTAAGAAATGGATAACGATGCCAAAAGGTTTTTCATATAAGATATAAGTTTATGAACAATAAAATAACTTCAAAAACTTCATTATAATTTTTTACTCTTGATTTCTGCTGCGGGGCCCATAAGCTAAAGCCTGAGTAGTCCATCCCTGAACACAAAGATGATTTATTGTTGTTTTGAGTAATGACACCCCCCCCCTCAAATTGAGAGTCACCCCTGCACCACTAGCTGCATAGGATTAACCTTTTTTCTGGGAGATGCAAGTATTCCATGTATAGAGATGGTACAAATCTGTTCTTTGATTAAACAACTTATGTACCATTGTTATTTAGAAATAATTTATAAAATAAACTGCATGAAAGACTTAAGAATTTCAGATTCTCCATTTAAGCCTTATACTAACAAACAGTAAATCTATACAAGCTCTTAAATATCAGAAAAAAATCTTTTAAATTAAAGTATATAATGTGATATGATTGCTGTTGACATGCAACACTTATGACAAATGATTGTATGTTAAGAATTTCTTTTCTTCCGACATGGCTAAATAAACTTTCGTAAAAGAATTTAAATGTTTTGAAGTTTCATGACTCTTACATACAGGCTGTCTTACTGTTTGCAATACCGATTATGAAGCTTGTGAAGAGAAATGCTGAATATTTATATAGGGGTAGAAATTAGAATATACAATTATAACTAATTTGAATTAGCAGTTACAATCATACTCATTAGAATTAGTCAGTGGTCCAGAGGACCAAAGACTCCATGACTTCTCTGGTCCATATACATTATTTCTAAAAAATTGAAAAGTAAAAGAAATTATAAAAGCAATATATACTGATTTCCATTAATCAGCTGAATTAAAAAATGTAAATACTTATAAAAATAATAAATAGATCAAATTAGTTGACATGTATTGTGCAGCTAAATGAGGAATGTTTACAAGAGAAAAATGTATATAAAACATCACTGGTTTGATGGACCAACAAATTTTGCATTTTACTGGCCTTGGACCACCATTAACTTTGAGCCCTGTTACAAAATACTAACTGAAGTACCCTTTGTTGACAGGTTAGTATGTAGTACAAATTTCTCCAAATCCTGCATTTTCATCAGTACTGTAAGAGTACAAAGAATGGAATTAACGTATTGGCAAAAGTACAGAAAGTAAAGTTATAACTTTTGAGTATTCTTAAAAGGTTTAGTACTGAGTGCCATGTGCTGAGTGAAATTTTCAATGCAGAAAACACTTCATTTTGAAAATTAACATTTTATTTTAGTCTAATGAGCTTTTGAAATGAAGGTCATTCACGGCCTGTAACTAAATTTTGCTTGATTCACTGTAGATATTTAATATTATGCCCCAAGAAAATTCTATTCACTTATTTTGTTTTTGAGGGAAGCAAGAATAAACATGATTTTCACAAAATCTACTTTATATTTAAAACAATTTTTGCATCTAAAGTTTAAATTAACTTGTTATCTAATATAATTCTAAATTTCATTGTACTTCATTGCCAATTTTCAGAAATGGAACAAACACTAACTCAATTTTCACAAAATCTCAAAATCAAACCCAAAGGTTGGAGTACTTTGATGCCTCTAGTTTAAATGGCCATGTATGATGATTCTAAATTTTACTTTATTATTTAGCAGTTGATACGTGATAGACAAACAAATATTTTAGAAGTTTTTAATAAATCTTTGCAAAATCTGAAAATCTAATCCAAATTTTCAAACAAATTCCGTGGCTATAGTCATTGGCATAACTGGATAGCCTTTTTGGATATTTTTAGGCTGGGCTTTAGCCCGCCCTAGGGTCTCCATCTCCTATTCTTGCAATAGAAAATCTAATTTTTCTAGAACAGACTTGCCTACCTTAGCCTCTACCCAGTTACGCCAATGTCTATAGTTTAAGTTGAGTGACTGCCTATTACTTCACCAAATTTTATTTCATTTGCCTTGGTCATTATTACGGGATGTACAAACACAAAATCATGCATTTTGAAATAATTTTTGAAAATGTCTTAGTTTTTAAAAATTTGACACCTATAGTTTAAGTTGATGACCACCTATCATGTCACCAAATTTCATTTCTTTTGCTTCAGCCATTATTTTGTAATGTCCAAACAAACAAAGCATCACTGACAGAACAAGACAAACATTTTTTTCTCATCATACTGGGTTCCCAAGTGCTTGAAATGGGTAGAAATATTTAGTTAAAATTTGGGTAGAAATAGCCAAATTTTTTATTACAAGTAAGGTACAGACAAAAGTCTAATTTCATTTATATAGATGTTAAGTTTTGTTTCTTTTTTTGTTTTTGATATAAACTGCACAATTTTGTAAAACAGCCTTACATTAGAAGAAAAATAACGAACATGAACCCATAAAGTAATTAACACAAAAATGAAAAAAAGTCGTACTTGAAATACAACTAATATACTATTTTATTTCTTTTCTGACTAGTATTTTTCATAAAGTTACAGGACTGTACAAGAGTGCAGATTGTGCAACATACTTGAGTCCCTTAACAAACTAGAATTATGTGCACAATCTCTAACAACCAGCAAATACTTTTTTTCTTTGTGTATTTTCATTTTTTAAATTTTCTTTTCCAGAGAAACATTTTAGTTTTTTTCTCTTTTGGTCAAATGTGTAAGAACGAGTTACAACATTAGATGAAAATACAGACAACTAGAATTCTACAAATGAGGTATCGACTTGGAAGTAGTACATATTTTTTAAGCAATCACAATCTCTGATAACCTAAAGACAAACCAAAGAGTACATACATCTGTCAATAGTAGGTGGTGGTACATTAATCAACCTATATTTTCTAACTTATTATTAAAAACATTCAGAAATCTAATTAAATAACCATTCACTAAAATCTTTTGTTAATTAATCAGGCTGATTCCATTACACATAAGGAGTCCAGCATTTTTTAAATTTTTAACATTTGATTGGGGAAATGAATAAAGATGGTCTTACGGACTGAATTAGAATAAAATTTTGGTGAATAAATAGAAAATAAATTAAAATAAGTCAAAATTGTATAGCAGAATTGTCATGAAAATTTAAGAACAAAAATCCATACTTTAAAGAAACAACTAGAATAACATTAAAATAAGTTACAGGATTGATTAAATTCTATTTATACAGCATCAATAAACAAAAAAAGTTAATATTTAAGAATCCTACAAACTATACTGTCTCAAAATATATTGCAATAGTTTTAAAAGTATTGATTCCTATTAGATGAAAAGTTACACGTAATATAAATGCTCAAAATATTGAGGTCAGCAGGTTTGACAAAGTTGCAATAAATCTCTGAAGTAATTGAAGGATTTTTAGAAGAAAAAAAACCCTTCTAAATCAAAAACTTGATAGATAATGACTTAGTTTTTCATTATTTAGTAAGATCACTTAAATAAGTATATATATTAAAAGTAAACTGATAACCTAAAATATACATATGCTCAAGTGTCAAGGTAATTTTTATATATATATATATATATTTGTTTAATGCACAGTAGAGATGAATTTTAATGCAAAACGCACATTAAGAAAATAATATACAACTATATCACTGCACTAATTGAAACAGAGTCTTGGGGTACCTAAAATATGAATACATTTTCTGTATTACATAACACTTGTAAAATTTTTATTTTCAAACTGACTTCAGTTTAAAAATGTACAGATATTTCTTTGTTTTTTTACATAATATTCACACTTAAATTAAATACTATGTTACAACATGTACACATGGATATTAATTTTTTTCACTGTAAATTATATGCTGATTTTAAATAATACTTAATAAGGATTTTTGATACAACTGACTAAAAAAATAAAAAAATAAATAAATAATTTAAATGGAAAAGGAAATAAACCAGTAATTTAAGCTATTGAAACAAGTGTTGCAAAAAATTAAGTTACCAAACATTTCAATGATAGCCCTCATTACCCTAAATAAAAATATGTATATACAGATAATATTTTAAGCAACACTTAGCTGATAAAATCTTTCTTATCATAACATTTTTCCTCTCTGAGCAGAAGATTATTTTTCACTCAAAACTTCTTTTATGAGAAAATATAAAACTATACCAGTGCATAGGCATTATTATAAAGGAAGATAAAAATCTCCTTTATCTGTTTAATAAGTCTTCTACCCAGTAAGGCTAGATGTTGACATTTTTTAATAGTGAATAGAATGCATTCACCAAAAATTTCTTTGTCCTTGTGAAATTATTAAACACAACTGAAAAATATGAACTATCACTTTAAAAATGTCTTCATCTGTACAATTAGCAACCGTAATTCCTTAATCTTAAATTCCCAATACACCAAAAAGTAAAAAGAGCCCTGGAAATATACTTCAACTTACTTTCATTTACAGAGAAATGTCAGAATACACCCAAGGCTTAGAAAAACACAAGATTCTCTAGAAATATTAATTCTATGCACAATGATCACAGACTCATGAAACTCTCATACATGCTACATTAAGTCCATGCTGTTTTGTCAAAAGGCCAACTTTATAGCAATGGATTCTATCACAACTGTTGTATCCACATAGGAAAAATCCATAAGTGCAATCCACCCCAGCCATCCATACAGAATATCATAAAATGTTTCTTCAGTTTTAACAAACAGGGAGGAAAGTGCACCACTTTCTAGGGAAATTACAATCTTACGAAAACACAGTATAGAAAGTGCAATAAGATTAGGAGCACTTTTTTCTGAATTTGTACAACAGGGTTTTAAGCTGCTTAAGCAGAAACACACTAGTGTTTCATAGGATTCATATTTTTCTTATGGTAAGTACATGATTTTGCATAGCAAATTTATGCATGATAATAAAAGCATTCAAATTAAAAGAAAATAAATTAACAACTATATGCTTATTTGTTTAATATTTTCTAACTTGGACAACTTTACTAGATGTTTAAAGGATAAAAACAAAGTTTCTAAATTTATGCTTATTACAATATTATAAAGGCACCATAGAAGAATTGAAGAATCTCTGATTGATCAATTCTTATGCTCCAAGAACATACTCACCCATAGACAACACACATGAATGATTAAGTTTACTAAAAACTATCATAAAGCTAAAGTAATGGAAAAAATAAATTTCACAGCTTCAAATAAAATACTGCAATTTATTAAATTATTTTTTTAATAATAGGCACTCACAATTGACTTAAGTTGTTGATCAGATACAGAGTTATTGAATGCATACACGTATAGTAAACAGAATACTTTTATATTCAAAAGGAATTGCTGTTCAAATATACAAGACTAATGTGACAGCAGAAGATTTGAAAGAATTCTTTATGAAGGTAAGAATGTCATACATATTTCTTAATCTTCAGAAAATAACTATCAGCACTTTTGATGCATAATTATCAACACATTTATAATTACATATCTTAATGTAAGTTTCCTATTTTTATTAATCGTAACTGCACTTATCTGGAACTCTGATGAAAAATAATGTTTTTCTATCTACAAAGCTGTGATTGTCACACACATTTCATTGCATGGCATGTTCCTCTACAATGATTAAAGTCAATGTTTATTGTTATTATTTTTATAAATGGTGCTAGTACACAGATCACACAAACATCTTATAACATTTAACCACGATATGAAGAATAAAATTATAAAAAATATAACTACAGATTTTTAACTGTTTAAAATAAAGTTACAAAATTTAAGCAATACTATTAGGGTAAAGTAGGGTAAAAATTGTAAGGTAATTTTACTTAAATTATGAGAAGAGGATTGATATTAAGAAAAACAGTTTCAAACTGTTAGAGAGAACACAAAAATAATATCTTTCAGTGGGAAAAAAGTTACACTGCACCATACAATTCTAAAAACTAACTTGCACCTTTATTTTAAACTAGCATTTACTGACTAAAACATCTACATTATCATACAGAGAGAAGACTTGCTAAGAGGAAAAATACAAAACTCTGTATTCAAACTTAGCTGCACAAATTTAAGATGACATATTGCTAATAATATATTACACAGAGGAAAGTTTGAATGCAATTACCTGAAGCAGAAAAGTTTCCATACTTATTGTAATATAAATAATGAAAAAAACCAAGTGATATGAACAAAAGTACAAACAGCAGAGTAGCATTAATGGTATGTTTTACCAATGAAAATTTTTATAAATGTATACTTCTATGGTAAGTATCAGAAAATGCAGAATTCATTTTTCAGATATTAGTCAAATATCAACATTTTATTAAGGGCTTAATTTGTATTGCAGCTCACAGGAACTCAGCTCCTAAATTTTTTTTAAAAATGAATTTTTTCATAGTAGACAGCACAAACATAGGCTCTGAAAAATATCACGGCTCCTGGACTTTTGTTAGAAATTAAGCCCTGATAATTATATGAAAATTCATTGGAAGAAATAAATGTACATACACGCAAACTTTCCTTAGCTTTCATGTTTTCTTACAAATGTGCATATATTTGTGGATGGCCAGGGTGACAGATAACATAGGATTCTATTGGAACTTGAGGGGTGAGGAACCAAAATTGGGTGCCGGCGGGGTGCCATGAGAATATAAAGCAGAGTCCATAGCACATGAGCCGGAGCTTGAATGACTTCCAGAACTGGATCGGGAATGTAAGGCCAAGGAGATGGAGGAGGCAATCGATTGTGATGATTGCGAATATGCTGGAGGCCTCTTGGAGTTATCATTATTTTTTGATATGATGCAGTCTTTAACTGATTCTGCTGCATTGTTATCCTCTATCACAGCTGTTGCAGCTTCTTCAGATGTTGCTGCTTCATCTGCCTTAGGTTTATCTTCTAATTCAGATGAAGCATCCATATTTTCACCATACAGTTTAAGAGCAACTGCTAAGTCTCGTAGAATTTCTGTCTCTTTTTCATCTACAATGTTAAAGCGCTCATTAAAGAGGGTAAAGTGTGAGAAAAGAGCATTAAGGTGAGCGTGCATATTCAGAAGCACTATCTCCTTAAAATGAATATGATATATGTGAGCCAACACATGAAAAAGTAGCCTTTGAATTTTCTTCACTATTGACTCAAAAGAACTAGGGAAGTCTCGATCTATTTAGAAGAAAAAAAAAATATATATTAAGTATCTGGATTACAGGAAAGAAAATCTATACATATCACATACTGTTAATTAAGTATAATTAAAAAATCATTTTTAAATATACCGTGCCACATAAATATGGTCATTTAAAAAAAATGATGAATTTGAGTATTAATTTCTTTATTCATTTCATTAGTGTCTATTGTAGTTTAGATGTTTATCACATCAAAACTGACTGTAATATCAGTAGCTGTTAATTTAGAAAAATTTAAGTTTTTTAGAAAATCATCTGTAGAAATTAACAAATGATTTAATCACTCTCTTTTTTTCATTATTTTTTAAACAACCAAATTGTACATACATTTTCAGCTACTATAAAACTCATATTAATGAATTCATACTTTACATTCCATGTTATATTTTTTCAACAAACATGAGGTCTGCAATGACTCCTGAAGTGAGATCTCCCATTTCAGGCGTCATTGCAGAATGGAAAATGTGATTAATTGGAGAAAAAATAAACACTACAATTTTGCAATTCAACTTAGGTTATGATATCTTGATAATATATTTGATGTTCTGGAAATCAATCACCTTGAATTGTTGCTGAATGAAATTAACTATTTAGATGATAATATAAAATTCACCCTTGAAAGAGAAAACATTTTAAATTTCCTTGACATTACAATTATTAAGAAATCATATGAATGAATTTCAGACCACTGTTTATTAAAAACCAATGAGTAATAAAATAATTATTAATTAAAATTCTGAAAAACTACCCTTGCTTACAAAATAGCTGTTTGGATTTTATTTTCAACAAGCTTTAAATATCTGTTCCAATAACCAATTAGTCACACTGCTGGATACTTATACCACATTATCAAGAAAACTTTGAATGAATGCATAAAGGAACATAGCATTATTGAAGATGAACAACAGTTTAATTTTATCTCCACAGTCCTATACAGCCAAAACATCCCAAATAAAGTATGGAATGCTGCTTCAAATAAAGGCCTAAAATCGCAATAAAAAAATCTTTGAATATGTTCATTCTGATAAAGATTTAATAGATCCTCAAGAAATCCCAGGCATTTAAGAAGTTGAAGTCTTTTTTGAAAAACATAAGAAATTGGCTGATGCATAGGTATGACAAAACATAAAATAAAAAAAAGAAAAAATGAACATATTAATGATCTTAAATTTATAAACTAAGCACTGCCCTTTTAGCACAGAAATCCAAAGTAGAAGTCAACTTAAAAAATATCAGGAAAATTGCCAACTACAACAATAGGACATAATCTCTTTTTCACAAATTGTTAGCGATTTTAACAAGAGATGGTGCTATCAACAACGTGACACACATATACACAATGACATATGGACAGAGCCCAACTAAAACAACATGGGGCCTATGAGATGGTGCTATCAACAACATGACACACATATACACAATGACATATGGACAGAGCCCAACTAAAACAACATGGGGCCCAGGCAGATATCTATCATGGGGACCCCTTTCATATATACCCATTCAGTTTATGAAATTTGATAGCCTGGAACTGCAAGCTTACTTAAGTTCCGAGCTCTCTACTCTGTGGATGCTTGGAACCTTTTTGCAGCTGAAAAAGGACTTTGGTAACGCCCAACATGATTATATTAACCAGATACTTATTATTTTACTCAAACTGTTTTATTAAAACCTTTTTTCTTTCAGTATAGTTTAATAACTTTTTTAGGGAATTCTTTAAGCAGAGAGGGAGAGGAAAATATTTCTAGAAACAAAACATTTCCATAAAATACAGTAGGAACATTTCCTAATTTGGGGACCCCCTTTGACTGGGGGCCTGAGGCAGCTGCCCCACCTGCCCCTGCCTTAGTCATGCTCTGGATGTGGAGTGCCTGCGTCATCTTGAGAGATGGAAGAAAAGATATGATGCTTTTGACTCTCAAGATGACCATGGCAGTAATTCAAATATATTTTATTAGTTTTTATGTAATAATAACTTTTTTTAATGTGTTAACCCTAAATTGAAGTATTTATGATAAAAGGGGGGAAAAATAACTCCAAAATATGCCAACCCCCCCCCCTCCCTTTCATATAACACTTTAAAAAATAGTTAGGCCCTACAACATGGAAAGGCAATTCATCAAAGTTGACAATTTGGTACATAAGTTAGACAAAGAAACTTGTCCACTGCTATATTAGGTTATGTGCAAATTTATTTTGTAAAAGTCATACTAAAGGAAAAAATCATATAACACATACAAACATTATCATTAATGAAAGAGACTGCATAAAAACAGCTAGAGCACACTCCCTCTAATCCGCAACCCTATAATCTGCAAATGCCTATAATCCGCCATACATTTTGCATGTAAACAAATAATTTTACATTTCAGTTTTTCTACACAGACTCTGGCAGACTGATCAAAACTTTTACTTTCCTGAAAATATAAAGACCAGAAAAAGAGGTCCACTGAAATATTAGCCTATTTATAACTAGAATAATTATTCATGAAAATTCACTATTTGTACTGAGACATGGAAAGGCATGGGATTAGATTTTCATTCAGTATAGCTTTCCATTACTCTACAGAAATATCTGTTATGGAAAGAAACAAACTGGTAAGTACAATTAAATACTTTTAATTAAACAAACAGGAATAAATAAACTAGTATCTCCAAGCACAAAAGAATAGCTATTAATGAGCCACTAGACAAAATTTTCAAGTGCAATTTCAAATGTTATTAAATAATTAAAACATATAGCTTTTTAAACAGAAAAAAAAGTTTTATATTACTTTTCATATATTATTACAAAATAACTATTACGACCAGTTTGGTTTCAGTTCTGTCAAATTATATGTGTAGTGTTGCCAATATTTTTTAGAAAAATACACATTTTTGCAGTGTTCACCAATTGACTTATAATCTGCAAAATTCTATAATCCACACAACCCTTAGTCCCAACCTGTGCAAATTTGAGGGAGTGTCCTGATTTCTATTCTTAAAAATGTCAGTCAATAATAACATGCATGATACAATCACTTTTGTAAAGAACATGAGTATGTCATTAAATCACGAAGATTTCTTAAATATATAGTGTGTTTATAAAGACCTATGACTATTAATAGAAGTGAGATTCACTAAGCACAATAATCTATGTCCACTGAGAAAGAATGTTAGAGAAATCAGACTTTCAATGATTAATAAAATAAAAAAATTTAAAATTCACTTCTGAAGTTTAAAGTTTGAAAGGTAATCTGGAGGATTTCCATAGTAAACTTATAAAAATATTACCATACTTCTCCGGATATATATTTCAATTGCATCGTCACGGCCGTCTTCAGTCCTTCGCTTCCCAAATGGGAATGGTGTGGCCGCCTGCCTCTCTTCTTTCTCTGATCTTTCGCCGATCATCAACCCATGCAAATATTGATGAGATATGGAGTGATGCCATGCGACAAAAGATCGGAGAAAGAGTGGCAGGCAGCCACGCCATTCCCATTCGGGAAGCGAAGGACTGAAGACGGCTGTGACAATGCAGTTGAAATATATATCCGGAGGAGTATGGTAAAATTTCTATAAGTTAACTAACTTCACAGCTAAAGTTATAATATTTATACTAAAATTAACTCTAACATTTCATGCATATTTAAAGATCTAGTAAAAATAATACGAGTAATAAAAACTTTTAATGGAATACCAATTATCATAATCAGAGTAACAAAAATTCATTTAGTGTTGCACAAAACAAATACTGATATTCTTTTTTTTTTTTTGTACGTATTCATTGAAAGAGTAATATAGAAGGGTGACATCACCATGTGTGAGATTTATGCAACTATTGATCACAATATTAATAAACAAAAATGAATTGCTAATTTTTTTAAAATGCTTTAAATATATTTAAATTGTTTCACACATATGGAAATATATTAATAAATTCAAAATTCTACCTAAAATTAGCTTTCTTTCCTAATACCTTCAAGCCAAACCATTATTTTCAGTCTTAACAAAACAAGGAAAAGAAATCATTTTTGTAAGCAGATTATGATAAACAAATTTTAATGAGATTCTTTACAGTAAAAAAAAATAAATTTTATTTTACTAGTAAATAAAAATAAATAAGGGTGAGTTCCTAGCATACCACAGCATTCTTAGGCATTCTACTCCATAGTTTTTACATTGTGCGAGAATATTATAATTTTAAAAAAAAACTCAGAACTTCTCAGTATGGGAATAATTTTTAGAAAAATATTGCATGAACCATTTCAGAAATAGAGTTACACTTGTAAATAGCAAACACAATCTATTCATTTAGTAAAACCATAATGTATGACAGAAAAACTGTATTTTATCCTTATTTAAAAGTGGCATAAGACAATATCCAACAAATTTTGTAGAGTTCATATACAGGGTGCATGAAAAAAACGTATTCACATTTTGAATTGACATAGAAAATACATCTTCCTGCCCTACAAAAATACGTTTCTAGTAAAAAGAAAAGTAATGTTTCGTTTAAAAACTGAAATTCCTATCACATTCTCCAGACTTTATGCCAATCAATTTTTAACTACGTATGACGTGCAGTAAAAGATGAGGCGGCTGCAAACCACCTAACCTGGACACACTTTGGGATGAGATTCAAGTGATATCTTTGTATGAAATCAGTTGCAGCTCGTACTCAGGAATATTCCGATGCTGAAAGTCACAATTTAGAACATTCTGTTTAGCCACCATTTAGAACATTCAGTAAACCAGAAAATATACTTATCTTTGAAATTGAAATATAGCCTTACTTTACTCTGGAATTTAACCTTTTAAGTTGAAAAATAAATTTTCTGTGACAACTTGAAGTGTGTATACATTTTTCTGACACACCCTGTATTAGAATTTTGCGAAAAGTTGTAATTTTTTGAATGGGTCATTTCAGATTATTAGAAAATTTTGTGTAAACACGAGTTGTTTTTCAAAATTTCAAAATGACTTATTAATTATTATAATTTCACAAGATATTGCATCAAATAGTAAAATTGCAGTCTTCGATTCTAAAAATTTTTATCTACAACCACAAACATATGTTTAACTCAAAAATACACAATACATGCTGTTTCTAAAAATACACATACATATTTTTAAAAATGTGTAATGCTCTATTTATTTACCAAACATCAGTATTACATTGAGGTTGGTATATAGGCTTTTTAAATTAAAAACATTTGTTTCTTTCACATCCAAGTGTTCTAAGGAAAAAATGAAAATCAAAATGTACAAAATGTTAGCAGTAAAACCATACATACCAAATTTTGTAGGAAAAATTGTTTCATCATACAATGTCCTTTGAGTAAATGTCATAACACAATCAATGTATTGAGGAGCAGCAACTTTACATTTCTTCCCCTTTTCATCAAACCATAGGTATTGTCTAAATAAGAGACAGAATTACATAATTAGAATTAAGAAATAAATCATTTTATAAAAACTGCTACCGTTAATGCTTAAATCAAACTTCATACGTACGCGTAAGTGTAGGGTTTCAGTGAGGGCGAAGAGCATATGTACCCTCAATTTTTGTCAGCTGATTCTAGGTAATAATGTTAATTATTTGTCCCCCCCCCCTACCTGAAAAAAATGGGGGTGGAGGGAGTGGCAGAAGTCTGTTTCTTATTCTTATAAAGGCATTTAATTATTATACAGCTCACATTACAGTTTTAGAACGTTTGATAGTATTTTATATCCACTAAGAAAACTTAAAGAATTAAGTATTGCATGAAAAATATAAGTCAAAGTTTTAATAAATGTTCTTTGAATTATAGAGCAGTAATGTGTAAATCCAGCAGTTCCAATAATTACATTAGTTTAATTCTAATGGTAACCTATGACTGCATAAAATTTCATTCATGAAAACTGATATTTTTGTACCAATTCCAAAATATTCATTGGTTTTAGTGGTGGATACAGAATTTTATTTCGGGAGGAGCTAATTTGAGAATAAAGCTTATTTGACTAAAATAAAAGGAAAATAAAGAAAAATGTTATGGTAAAGCAATATGAATTTTTTTTGGAAGGTGCTAATTTACACAAGTTAAAGCTTATTTCACTCAAACAATGCGCACATACAAAGCGAAATGCACCCGTTAGCATTTTTTTGTGGGGTGGGGGGTGGGAGGAGGGAACTGAAGCTCCCTAGACCCTTTCCAGGATTCATCACTGATTGGTTTGTCCATTTTGTGCATATGCTTCAACCCTTAAGAACAGAGCCCATTTCTTATACAGGCTCTGACGTTCAAAATAAACAAATAACTTATTTCTGACTCCAAATATCTTCTAACTGATCTCTAAAACACTATATAACAGTGCTAGCTCAACTAGCATGTGCTATTAAAGATGCGTAAGTCCTAATTGTTGTTGACCACTGCATTCAAAATTTTTAAGCCCCTCTTTCACATGAAAAAAAAAAAAAAAAAAAAACCTTGGATATATGGGAAAAATATTTCTATACATGTTACCCATGTGTGTGGATACTTTTAAACGTATAAATAAGTAAGCAATGCTGACCATTTTGTTTATATGGGAAACTGAAAAATTAAACATACTGTACGTCAATGTAGTTCTTGCTGTTTATTTCAAAAACAGATTAATTTTCACCCAAAAATTTGAAATAATCCATTATTGTATTCACAAAAATAAAGAATATTCAACTTTTGCAATAAAAAATTTGCCATTTTTAAGACTCCCCCCCCCCCCCAGAAATTAGCATGCTAGCATGTCCTTAAGACTATTATTTAGTGTCAGTTCTAAGATGTTCTATTGGTTTCTTTTTAGGCTGGGAAAATAGACAGAAAAAAAATGATTAATGATATTATTCTCACAACACAATTACTAAAAAATTAGAATGACTACATTTTTAGAACATATCATAAAACAAACACAAATAATGTACAAAGTTAACCAAAAATAAGTGAGGCAACTGACAGTGGCCTACACTAATGTAATAGTAAAAAGCTTTACTTTTAAGGGGAATAAAATATTTCCACAATTTCGTATATCTCTGCCTCACTTCTAATATTTTTGAGGTTTAAGCCCGAGCATCTCTCTGGGTCAAATTTTAACTATCTGAGCCAGAAAAGTAAAGACTATATATGTTTGCCTTTTTTCAAATATTACCTATGAACTTTTTAGTTAATCTTTCAGAGGCCTGTGTTCCCAAATGGCAATATCAAATCAAAAATTTATTGAAAAATTAAATTTTATCAATATTGACTTGAAAAAAATTACCACACATACTTAAAAGATGACAATATTTTGAAATACAAGTTGCATTTCTACCATTAGTGGGAAACTGGACAAAAAATCATAAACATAGCCATTTTCCAAAATTTATATAGAGCTTTGATACACCCCCTCCCACTTCAAACATAATTTATAACTTTACTTTAAAAAATCTTTCATTAATTCTTAAAATTTAACTTATTATTTAAACAACCAATCACCATATTCTATTTTTGAAACCAATGTAAAAGTAGTGTCAGAAATGACTCATGCTCCTAAATGGGAACAACACAGTGAAAATTGTATGCAATTTTTTTCCCTATTACATAACTGATATCCTTTAACTAATGTATTAGAAGACAAAATATACAAAAAAATAATTAAAACTATGCCTGGATCTGAATACAGCCTGTAAAAGGTTAAAAAAATATATTAATTGAAGCACAGAAAAGAATTAAGTATATGAAACAATCTAAAATTGAAGTTCCCTTTTGAGAATTCGGTAGCCATAGTTCTGTAGCCAAAGCTAAATTTATTAAATATTTAGTTACAAGTAAAACACTTTTTCAGGTATTTGTACATTTGGGTAAATTTTTATTGGGCACGTCTAAAATTTTATGTTAAAAATATTTCTTATGTGATTATTATGTTATGTTTCACATATGTAACTTTTTTCATTTAAACTAATTTCACATTAAACATTAGTTCTTAGAACATTTAAATAGTTCCTTCATAATGAATAAGAACAGTTTGAAGTGTTAAAAAAAAACTTCAAAAAATATGATTACTTCAAATTTACTAAAATATGTTTCTTTCAAGTATAGTCAACTTCGGCTATAGTGAACTTTCGGCTATAGTGAATGCATGCATTTCATTAGTCCCAATTCATATATGTCAGGAATGTTCATAGCACTTTTTGGTTCAAGTACACTATGACTTTGGTTATAATGAACTTAAAAAATTCTGGACAGCAAAGGTGATGTTCGATTCCTATGAAGAGTGTCTCTTTTGTGTTCAAGTAGAGAGAAAGAGATTATCAAGCACCTGTTCCAAAATATAGGTGAATTGCCAGTGTCTAGGCTAACATACTTACACTAAACAAGGGGGAGAGGGGGGGTTATACTTTTTTTCATTGCTGTAATGCATTCTTTGAAAGCATTCAGTAACAAAAGCAGGGTACTTTTGAAAGTGAACCAGAAGCGGAGATTTCACTCTTGACCTTGGACGATTTCATTTGTCATTCCCAATGCAATATCAGAAATTAAAAATAATAGCACATTTCGCCAACTAAATGGAAAGTACATTATTTCCGTAAATGGGATTAATTATGTTTGTTTTACTTAATAAATATTTCTATAACAACTAGCCGCCTTCGGCGATCAGCTTGTGCAACCTACGGGACACCCGCTTTTGGCAACCAGCTGGTCTGCCAACGGGCCACTTTGTGAACGAAATGTGCAACCTACAGCTCACAAACTGCTTCATGACTGGCCTGTGCAACATTCGGACTGCTTTTACGTGTTACGGTGAGCAGCCGCCTTCGGGGACCATCTGGACCACCAACGGGCAGCTTTATGATCGAAATGTGTAACCTAAAGCTCATGGACTACTTCGCAACCAGCCTGTGCAATCTGTGGGCCGTCCGCCTTTCGATGGTCAGCTGGTCCGAAGATACAACTGCCTATATGAACTAATTGCATGAATACCTATAACATAAAAATTCCCATAGATGCAAAAGAAACCGCACTGTTGTACAATTGAATTTGCACCCTAGAGCAAGGGCGGCTCCAGGCTGAATTTTCGGAGGGGGCCATTGAACTTTTTAGATAGTCTATAAATTGTTTAAAATGCCAATCTAACGTGAGGAATCGTAAAATATACGAATCTAAAGTTCAAAAACAAAAAGTTCGGAGGGGGCTATGGTCCCTATGGCCCCCTCGCTGGAGCCGCCCTTGCCCTAGAGTAATAAGGATTTTCAGCATTACTTATTAAATAATGTAATAAGTCCAGATAATGTGACACACTCCCATTTACATCTATAGGTATTTGCAGTTTGACTTTTCCTTTATGGCAGCAGGAAGTAAATTTTCAATCAGCAGGACGCTCACCCAAAAAGTTCCTCGATCAACAAAACGGACAAATAACAGTCATTGATCTACTGTAATGTGCTTCTCCTTCATTGTCAGGGAGCAGGGCCGGCCCAAGGGGTTTGAGGGGCCCCAGGCAAAGTATAAGAGCAGGGTTTCTTTTCTACCATGTCTTAAGTAAGTTACTACTACCACTGCTAGTACATATTAGTTTTATATCTTGGCTTTTTTCGGGATATATCGCAACCATCTACCAAGCTCGGTCTAATGTGATAGAAAAAAAATGGCCCAGGAGCAGGGCCTTAGGCGATCGCCTATATTCGCACCCTCCTTGGGCCCGCCCTGCAAGAAGATTGAGTGGTTGATATAGAACACCAGAAGTCTGTCCTGCTCTTCTTTGTCTGCGAGACTCTGCAGTGACTTCATTATGTACTTGCCTTTCTTCTACAGTTTGTCTCGCCCAGCACCGGGCCTGCCATTCTCCTGCTAGCCGCCGTATTCTTGTTGGAGGAGTCTCATTTGTATCCATTATTATAGATTGACGACAGAAGCAAAATAAACGACACCAAATTAACCTAAATAAAATCTATGGTCCAACAACATTGAAATCAAAATCCATTAAAATAAATTTTCACAAAAACACTACATTTAAAACCCCTTTAATGTTTAAAAACACTACGGTTTTTCAAATGAAGAGAGCAATGGCAACTTTTTAAAAAGTTTATAAAAGAAAAAGAAACCTTTCCACAACAATGAATTCAAAATTAAACAAATGCTTATAGATTTACAGCAAAAAGAAAACAAACAATCAAGCCCAAAACAATCGAAATAAAAGTTACGATCCAACAACATCGAAATAAAAATCTACCCAGTTAAAAGAATTCAAAATTAAACAAACACTTACAACAAAAACAAAATGAATGTCACCAAAACAATCTAAAACACTTAATTAAATACTTTTAAAATATGTTTACACAAATGTTATGCTGTTAACATTTAAAAACACTCTGGTAAGAGAGAGCAATGAGAAAAAAAAAAAAAAAAAAATACGTGACTTCCAAAAAATACAGCAAAGTGAAATCTCACCTCAAAGAGTGTTGCCAATTTCTAAAAAAGAATTTCTACAAATAGGTGTTTAGTGTTGTGCAAACGAAATTTTACACATTCTGAATAAATGTTTCCAATATCTATAAAATTTTTTAAATAAAACTTAAAAATTAAATAAAAATGTCCTTGCATTGCTTGTCACACAAAAGGAGTATTTTCACCGGTCTCTATGATGTCATCCAATTGATCTATGCAAACGATTATGTTCCGTGATTTTTTTTCTTCAAGGAATGAATCATGTCACTTCCATTTGCTTTTTTAAGGTGCGATATCTTACTACATATTTAGAGTTGAAAGTAGCTGAAAGTTTAGAAAAGGTTAATTTTTTAGAGATCTTTCGAACTGCATGAAAAGTTTTTGCTTTTAGTTAGAGACAAAATTATTGTTTTTATCAAAATTTCAACATGGCCACAGATGCACCACGAGCGATAGGTTGATCCCGGAAGTGTGACAGACACGGTTTTTATTATTTAGATAAATGCAATCATTTATGCTTGATGTGCTTACTAAACATTCAGTATTTGTATAAAATATTATTTTCTAATTTAGTATTAAGTTTTAAAGTTAAACATGGGGAAACATTGGTTTAAGTGAACTTCGGATATAGTGAACGAAATTTGTCGGTCCCCAAAGGTTCACTACAACCGGAGTTGATTATCTATTATATAAATGTGAAAGTTTGTCTGTTTGTTTGTTCGTCCGGGAACTCCTCCCACACCATCAGATCTATCGGCTTGAAATTTTGCACATACACGTAAAACGACATAGAATAGGCCGTAGGCTACTTTAAAATTCTGGAAATCCACCCGTTCCCTAATTTTTAACGATTTTTTCCGCAATTGTCAGGGCAGAAAGCTACTCAAATGTCCGATTTCAGCAAATTCGTGAGCATGCGCCGAGACGGTTGGTCGCAGACCTTCCGAATTTTGCATACGGCTTCACTAGGACAGATCCTAACACGCCTCGGAGCAATTTTTTCGAAATTCGAATTAGAAAATGTTTTATTTTATATTTTGTCCGATTTTTGGCGATTTTTCTCGCTTAATACGTAATAACGCCAGTAATTACACTCGCAACAAAACGATATTTACATCATCGGATAGAGGAGAAAATTTGCTTTTCAAAACTGTTTGTTCGGACTGTGTAACATAATTTGCAGATTTTTGGGGATTTTTCAAATAAAATTAAATTTCACGCTGACTTTCGTAAAATATTTTTAAAACTGCTGCATCTTGAATTCTATCCGTCATAATTTTTTATATTTTGTCAAATGACGGAGCATACATTTCGTCCTCTTTTAAAACAGAAACCAGAGGAAAATATAAATTAGGAGATTTTTTACGAATTTTTATGTAAAGAAGGATTTTCATTTCAAAAGCAGATGCTTAAAATTTCGGTATGATATCTTGCGGTTTGGTTGTCTTGGAGACAGCAACAATGATTAAAATTGCCAGTTGGAAAAAATAAATAAAATTACTTTAAAATAACTGAGTTTTCGCATGTTGAATGTTGTGCGTGATTTTGATGTCACGAGTTTAAAAACCCCTTTCGAAACTCAATCAGAATAACGAACTCAGAAGCAAAACATACGCCACGCAGGAAATAATTCTATATTTTATTTAAAGCTGCCAGAAAAAGAATTGAATGCTGTTTTTTCACCAGTGAATTATCCAACATTATTTACAATTGAGATTTTAAACGGGACACGTTTTCGAATGCAGGAAATATATTGCGGTGTTAAACAGGACCTGATTATGACCAGCGGGGGGCTCCGGGCATTGATGAATTTGGGGGCCCCCCATCTATGAAATTTGTTTAACTTTTCATAAAATTTTGTTGTTAAAAAAAAGAACTTTTGAAATTGGGGGCCATTTCGATCCCGGGCCCCTGGGCAAAGTCCTGATTTGCCCGTACGATAATAGGGCCTTGGTGCTAAATCTGCCAATCTGACAAGAATTATGCGTAAAAATTTATGGAGCTGATTTAGTGGCAACCATTAAGTGAAATGATTATCGTTTATGCTAATGCGTAAATTGCAAAGAATCACCAAAGAGTTAAAGACTGCATTCGTGGCAAATATCTAAACCGTTTCTTTAAATTAAGCATTAACAGTTGCAATACGAAAATATATTGTATTGGTATCAGTAAAAGATAGTATAAGTAATAGTAAGTAGATATGCTAAGGCAATATTGATCAGAGCACAATATACCGCATTAATAAATATTTCGTGAAACTAAGTCTTCTATTTATTTTTGAACAGCCGTATTACATCACAGCTAACTAAACATTAAGTAATTCTACATCACGTTAATATATCCAGCGGTAGTTTCCACAGAAAAGACTGCAACAGAACTTTCTTTTTTCTTGCAGATTCTGTTTTGTCACAGGTAGTTATGATCACATTTTAGGAAAATGCTTTCATCTTGCCTTGCGAAGAGCGGGTACACAACTATTTTAACTATAAAATAAACCGGTTCTCCACATCATGTAGTATCTAAGGTATTAATGGGATAACTTAAATCTAAAAATGAGTATGATGTAACAATGAGACATTTCGAAAATTAGGAATTTTCACTGCAAACCGTCAACGCTTTTCTTTTATAATCGCGAATGACATAGACATAGTTTTTTGCGTCATAATATTAACAATGGTCTCAGGTCAGTACTTATACCAACTTTACAAATAACTAATGAGTATCTTTACGCCAAAAGTCAAATCATTTTGCTTATATTTAGATTACAAATCACTGGAATCAATTCGAACTATACATCAAGAAAAAGTTTCGTTCCCTACCGTACGGAGAACGGGCACGCAGCTAGTCGAAAATAAAAAAGCAAATCCGACTAAATGTAGATCTACTTTAGTAGCGGCCATTTTAGTCCACAAATTCGTAGATTTGATTGCTACGATTTGAGAAAAGCTCCTAGAATAAAGCAGCCGTTTTTGAAGATATTTCAATATTTTTTAAGGCGAGTAAATTATAGTTATTTTAAGTATTTTTGAATTATTTCATAGGTACTCTTTTTTTTTTGAATGAATAAGAATGAAATTTATTACAAAGAAATGATAATTTTATATTAGTGGTAAATTCGTAGACCTTTTTGTAAATAGAGGAGAGGAGGTGATTATGGAATAGTCGGGAAATATGGAATACCGAGTTTTTGGCTCTGTTAGTTGCTATTGCCACAAGGGAATATCGTGAACAACTCAAGAAAGATTCCCTTCTTACAATGCAGTAAGAGTTGACCGCTCTCTGTTGCCGTACCACTCGCTACAGAACAAAGTATGTTTTGTGATTTTCAAGAGTTTTTGTAGATAAGTTTTCAAACATTTTAACTTACTAGTATTTTAATAATTATGAAAAGTACAAACATCGCAATCAACACGGAGATAAGCGGTTCAAATAGCTCAGACTTAGGGGTGTTATCTGAGTTACTTCATTTACTGCAGAAAACCCATCATCCTATCTATGCCAAATAGCATTATTCAATGTCAAGCTTTGGAAATTTAATGCAACTCTAGAAAGTATGGTTTTTTTTAGAAGAGGAAACTGTTCACAATGAAGTAATTGTCGTAACTAAGGTTGATTGGCATAACTGAAGAAAATGGCTAAGTGATGGAACTCACATTGTCAAAAAGGCTAGTGTGGGTTTGATTAAGAGCCCACAATCAGGGGTGATTGTGGGACTTCTTAAAAAACCCTGAAAAGTGCAAGGCAAAAATACTTTAAATACTTTTATTAATTTTAATCAATAATACTTAATGTATTCTGCCATTTTAAATCCGAGAAACAGTATGTCATAATTAGCTGTCGCCAACAAATGCTTCACAAACATATATGCAGATCCTTTATGTAAAGTTGACTTTAAAAATCAAATTCAACTTAGCCAAAATTGTTAAGAGTATTTAACTTCATAAATCTGTAAAAAATTAATTAGATACATAAAAATAAAGGCCAACGTTTAGTACTACAGCATTGGAGAGTTAAATAAAGAAGTGTTCAAGAAAAAATAATCATTCACAAGAAGGGTGGCAAAAGATTACAATTAAAATGCTTGATGACAATTTTCAGTGCAAACCCCTCTCTTAAAAAAAAAAAAAAAAAAAAAAAAAAAAAAAAAAAAACGGAATCCCGGTTTTCACTTGTTGAAATAGGGAATTCCGGGTACACCCTGACCACAAACACCCCATGCCATGCCACAATAAAAAGATTTTAGCTCACTCTAGAAATGCTCAAAAAGCCCACCCAGTTATGCCGATGAATTAAGTACTGAGTAGTTCTAGTACTACACAGAGAATTAAGACCTTCTCCTTAAAAAGGAATCGATTTATTTGACACATCATGTTGACGCTTTACATACGTGGCTCCAAAAGTTCTCTCGGTAGTTGTTGAGTTTCTGAGGAGTGCAATGTTAGCATTGAGAAGTTCTTTTCACTTCTGATGAGGATAATTGTGGAGGGAATCTAAAAAATGCCCTAAACGACAGATTTGCTGCTTTAAGAAACTCTCACAGCCTTATTATTGCATGGGCAAATCGGGATTTTGCTTAGGGCCCCCGACTCAAATGGACCAGCAATATTAATTGTTGTTCTGAAATATTTTTTTTATATCAAAATTTTATGAAATATAAAACAAATTTCATAGATGAGGGCCCTCAAATTCATCAATGCCCGGGGCCCCTGCTGGTCATAATCAGGCTCAGGAAACTCTCTTGAATTATAATAGAAAAGTACAGCCAATTGATAATCTACGCTAAGGATCTAAGCTGGGAATAGAATTGCCCTCCGTGGGGGACTTTCTAAGGGCTCCTAACACATATTCATGCAAAGTTCCAGAGAAAACCATGGACAACTCGGACAACTCCGAACGGTTAGGTCAGCAGATGCGACCTGCTTTCGAACCAGGCACCTTCCGTCTCCCAGTTCAAAGCGCTAGAGCTATGCCACTGGTGGAGAGCAACTCCCTCAAGGAAAGAGGGGAAAAAGAATCTGCTAAATCAGTAGAATTATTATTATTATTATTTCTTTTTGGTAACTCTCAATTAATTTTGTGCTTAACTGCAAAATGTAAGCATAAACTTTATTACCAACCTGCCATTGGGGCCATTCATATCAGGACAACCAGACATAGTACAGAATTCAGATATAGTGCCATAAACTAAATTAGTATGGTCAAAGAAAGCTATAGCTGAAATGGAAGGGGAAAAAATCAGTTTCGTCATATGATATTTCTAAAATATTATCTCATTATATGAATGGCAAAGAAATAACTTACTGTGAGATGCAAGCCATTCATTATAATCTAATCCTGGAGGTAGATCGATTACTTCTCTTAATCTGGATTCGGGTACTGTACATTCCAGAACAGCCTGTTCTAGGTAAAGTTTCGATTCTTCCTGAGAAGTAGCGACAGCATCTTTTTCTTTCCTACGGGCCTTCCTGCAAGAAAACAGATATACGGATAAGACATATGCACACTAATATAAATAGTCTAAAATAAATTATGAGATGTTTAAACTTTTACCTACAAACGAACTTCGAAAAATAATTCACCATCAAAATATCTGTATCTCTGTATAGATCCTACCAGGTGATTCGAAATAGATGTTAAGGCAATTATTTTTTAAACCGTAAGTGATCGAAAAATACTTCCAAATAGAAAAGTTCATCAAATTAAGAGTAGCTTTCAGATATGGCTTTTTTTTTACTGGGGGGTTGTATACATATTAAAATACGAAATTTAATTTTTATATGGTTCCTCCTTTCCTACTCTTTACGTTTAGAAGAATGTTGCTCTTTGCCTAAGAAAATTAATAAAACACATCCCATGTCTCTAAGTGAAATTGCAGGGTCACCAAAAAGACAATAAATTAAAATCTGCACCCAGCTTTAACACAAATGTGGATGGTCATTGTTTTCGGCATGTCCAAAATATGTCAAATATTAAGGAAGAGGTTTGGCCAAACATTGCCAAATTTGATGCCAAAAATTAAGTTTTTAGAACCAAACCCCCACTTGTTCATATTGAATACATTTCTCCAAATCTTAATGTTGTTGAAGTACCATATCTCAATTTCAAATTAAATAAGCTTTAATGAATTGCATCAAACGTTTATTTACAGGGTGGCCCAAAACATTATTAAGATCTACAGCTAGCTGCAATGACAGTGAAAATCTACTGGCAGTCATTATTTATGCTAATCGCGAAATATTGCCTAGCTAGAAGAGTTTGAAAAAATATTGTTTGCAATATCTCTTATATTTAAGGAGAAATCGCCAAACCATGGTAAATTATTGTATCTCAATTTCAACTTAAATAAATTTTAATGAATTACATCACAGATGTTAGTCATGCAGTGTCCACATGAGACTTTTTATACATTTATTTCAGTTGATGTACATAACTCTAGTAATACCAGCAGGATAAAACATTTGTTATAAAATACTGTTACAAATTTTCATAGCAACCCGCTGTTCTGGGGTTTAAAATAGTTCAAAATTTGAATTCTACACGTCAAATAGTTAAATTTTGATTTTTGTTGCATCAAAATCAGTAAACTAGAACGGGAGGTATGGAGGTTTTGGTTTCCCCTTTGATTTCTATGCAGTTTCTACAAATCTTGAGAAATATTGGTCCTAGGCTTTCGGTAACTTCACTTTTGGGGACTTATTTTTGGCACCATATTTGGCAATATTTTGCCAAAAGTCGCCATGCTTGGCAACATTTTGGTCATTTGGTGCATTTTTCCCCAATGGGGCTTATAAAGTTAGTTTTCTGCATCAACACATATAATAACCTGCCCCCCCCGCCCCCCGAAAATTTCGGACACCCCCCCCCCCCAAATGTTTTTTGGAATACGTGCCTGCCACTGCCGTTACTTTTATTAAATTGCCAAGCATACATTTCAAGAAGAATTCTGGCTGAATTAATCTTCAGAATTCGCCCATCTGTAGAGTGAACGCTAACATAAATTAACGTCAGTTGAAAAGTAATTACATTTTTCTCACTTTGGAGATAACCCCTTATTGCTTGGTGACAAATGCCAGAATTTTCAAATTGATATATCTCTGAAACTATTCCAGGTAGAGACACTGGATTTGTTTTATTAATTTTCTTAGACAAAGAGCAACATTCTTCTAAATATAAAGGGTAGGATAGGAGGGTACGTATAAAAATTAAATTTCGTATTTTAATATGTATACAACCTCCAGTAAAAAAAAAAAAAAAAAAAAAAAAAAAAAAAGCCATATCTGAAAGCTACCCTTAATTTGACGAACTTTTCTAATTGGAAGTATGTTTCGATCACTTACGTTTTAAAAAATAATCGCCTTAACATCTATTTTGAATCACCCGGTATATGAAAACAAGGAAAGGTAATTTTTCAAAAGCAGTGTTTAAAATTTAACTACGGCCTTCATATTTTTGAGAGCGATGTATGGGACTATTTTACATAGATGGATATGACAAACGACTAGTAAAATTCTAAATTATGAATTATATGTATATATTTAAAATTAAGTACGTCCCTCCCTTTTCGCATATTCAGTAATATCAAATTAATTTTTGAATCCGATTCCGATGCGATTCCCATATTCGATTCACACTGGCTCTATCGGGGCAACGCGCTTGTATTTATAGAAGAGGCAGAAGCTACAAGGAGCTTCCAGAAGAATCTATTCTCGAAGATTCCACATAAAGTGAGAATTTTGATTACGTCGTAGAAGAGAAATATTAGGCTATTATGCAAGTTAATGCAGCAAAACTAACTTTAAAGGCCCCATTGGGGAAAATGCGCCTAATGACCAAAATGTCGCCAAGCTTGGCGAAATATCGCCAAATTTGGGTCCAAAAATCAGTCCACAAAAGGGAAGTTACCGAAGGCCTACGACCAATATTTCTCGAGATTTCTAGAAACTGTATACAAATGAATGGGGAAACCGAAACCTCCGTATCTCCACTTCTAGTTGACCGATATGGATGCAACAAAAGGCAAAATTTAACTATTTGACGCGTAGAATTCGAATTTTAAACCACAGAACAGCGGGTTGCCCCGAAAATTCGTAACAATACCATATATTTCACGCGAACGGCGTCGCAAAGACGCAGCTGTTTTGCAAAAGGCAAGTTGACCGACAAGTGCTATGGTATGGATGGGAATGTCCTCTCAAGGCTGAACAACACTATTTTCTGTAGAACCAAAGGCTTTAGTTGATGCTAAATACTGTCAGAATAAAGTTTTGAAGCATTTGATAAAAGACAGTTAACAGACAGTTTTTTAACTGAAGTTCTGTTAAAAAACAAAAATTATCTGTGAATCTTCTGAAGTCTAGTTCTAAAAGGGCATTTTCTCTTCTCTTTCTGGCACCTGCGTTGCATAGTAGTTTGTAATTACATAAACACAACTCAAGAATCATAAACACACTTCAGGGATCGCAACGAATTCGCCCAAGCCTCCTTGTTGAAATTTTGAATTTTACAAATAATTAATTCAAAATAATCTCAAGGTCTGCGGAATAATACCGGCCATTTTCGCACAGTCTATTGGGCTTTTTATGAGCGTGTAGTACAGTGAAAATAAACATCTCAGGTGCGGACGAAAGACTTGCATTCTCGCAATCACCAATTCCGTGGAGCGGCCGCCAGACACAAATTTTGTCTGTATTGACAGTTTTCACCTCTTTCTCCACGTAAATTGTTACACAGCAGAGCTGCTGCCAATTTGGCCATGTTCTTCTTTGGTGAAAGAGAGATTTTTCCGACGCTGATCGACGGGTACCTTCTTTTTTGATGGGGGGGGGGGGGCACCCTAACTTAAGTGGTGGCATCATATATTTTTTTGAATGATAACATTTTTATCTATATTTCTTCATTAAATAACAGCGTAAGTTTATAATTAAATAAATTCTTAAAAAGTCCTAACGGCTTCCAAGGAGTAAAAGTTCGTCAGCTTAAACGAATGGATTTAAAGTTCTCAAAGTTCATGTTCGGAAGATGAGAACACAAAAAACAAAAATGACTATAATAGAGTACCATAAAGAAAAACTTCATAATATATAAAACTTTAATAACCTTAACTTACTATTAATATACAAAACTTTTTCATAACATCTGCATTTAACTTTTTAATGTGAAATCTTCTAGGGGGGCAAATGATGCTGCTAGTTGGCTCTCCGCCCCACCTGGCACCACTTGGCTACGGGCCTGCTGTACAATACCCTGCAGTATTACGTTGCTAACACTGCCTTTTTTGTATTTACATTGTTTATCCGTTTGTTTGATTACTTTAAGTGGAAAATGGTAATATATAGTTAGGGAATGGCTTAAAACATATTGAAGGGTTGAAGTATCTAAAATAATTGTACACCTGTTTCAATAAGTAGTATATATATATACAGTATTTCATAAAGCGAACTTATCACTTACGCGAGGGTTCTTGGAACGCTTTTCCTCGTCTAAGTTGAGAGTCCACTGTATTACGATTTTTCAAAATTTCGAGAAAGCTAAACAACACTCAAATACGTTTATTTTCTAGGACTCACTTAAGGTTTATTACCTTAAGTGAGACCTAAGAATGTAATACTTTAATTTTGTTTAAATTGATAGGCTAAAAAATTGTTTGACTGCGTTCGAGAAAATCATTATGTGATCTTTGAAATAAATCACCGGCTAATCTGATTCATTGCAATGCAAGAGTCATCTAATTTGCAAATTCGAAAGTTTCTGTAAGAAGAACGGTTGCACGTTAGAGTACAGACGAAATTATTATTGTCTTTTAAAATATTTTTCAGAATAATTATTATATATAAGTTCTCTAAAAAAAAAAATTACAAGAAAAAGTAAGAACTGCTTATGTGTATTCATAACTATCACAAAAGCAAAACGTTTCATAAGTTTCTTAACAATATTGCGTATGTCAGCGTTTCCAAAATTGTAGGTCGCAACAAGTAGTATATCTAGATATACGTTTCCACAATTTCAAAAAATGCGATGAAAAATTTCATTAATGTCCTTTTTATGCTAGTCAAGTACCGGAAAAATTTTATCGCACATTCACAAATCATCATTCGTACTGCGATGAAGTGGGTTGCAGTATTTAAAAGTTTAAGATCCATTAAGTAATTCAAAATTTTTTAGTATGAATAATTAGATCCCCCCCTCCCGTTTCCCTTCCCAATCAGTAGGCAGGTATTTTTACTTTTAAAAATACCGTTCCTTTAGTTTGATTTACGATCCTTTAATAACAAAAATTAGTAAAGATACTTTAACTGGCAGTTCTAACGTTTATCTTTAATGCGCTGTGATACTTTTGTTTGTACGGTTAAAGATACGAATTCTGCGACAAAAACTGAATCAGATGTTCTATGATAAGTATGTTAACATAAAATTTAATGCGGGTTATTGCATATTGTATTACAGGTATAAGGACTTCTGAACTCTTCAGAATACATTTATAATACTACTATCATAGTATAAAAACACATATTTTTTTTCCTCCCCCGTTTACACTAAAATGTAACGTTATGAATGCAAGCAAACGATACAGAATTTTTTAAATATTACTGCCAGAAATACACATCTCATTTATTTATTTTAGCAAATAGCGAGAAAACTGACATAATATTTTGTTCTTCCTTTCTTTTATCAGAAGACGAGTAGCATCCCGGATGTTAACATCCGGCTCCCTCTCCCCTTAAACTTAACTTCATTTCCACACTTCCTTCCAAGAACCCTTTTGCATTCATATTTTTACGTGCAGAATTAATCACGACACATAAGGCAACAAAACACGGTTCTTTCCAATAATAGTACTCGAAATGCTTATAATGAGATTTTAGTGCATGTCGTCATGTAAGTGCAATAGACAACCGAATTACACTGGAAAATTTATAAATGCAAAGACGCACTAAGTGGTCGGGTTTCATAAAATAATCATTGTTTTAAAAAAGTAAAAATCTTTGTAATATTACCTGTTTCATTAAGCGTAATTACGAACCTGTAAATGGGGAATTTCGAAGTAAAAAGCTCGAGCAGGAATCTAAATTTTATATTGATATTAACATCATGATTTGCAAAAGAAAATGGTGCAATACAATGCAATTATAAGTACATTTAGTGTACTTAAAGTAATTTAAAAAATGAAGTGCTAAAATTTATATCAAATTAATTATTAAAACAGCATAATCTGATTCTGCATTAAATATTGTTACGAATTTTCGGTCTGTTCTGCCTCCTGGCGGTTAAAAATAGTTTAAAATTCGTGTTCGACGCGTCAAATAGTTAAATTTTGCATTTCCTTGCATCAAAATTGGTTAACTAGAACGCGAGATATGGAGTTTTGGGTTTCACTATTGGTTTGTATACGGTTTTCTAGAAATCTCGAGAAATATTGATGCTAGAGCTTCACTGGCCTCAATTTTGGGGATTAATTTTTGGAGCCAAATTTGGCAATATTTCGCCAAACTCGCCAAGCTTGGTGACATTTCGGACATTTGGCGCGATTTTTTCAATGGGACCTGTAAAGGTAGTTTTACTGCATTAACATCACAAAACAGCTTAATATTACTCTATTACGTAATCAAAACTCGCGCTTTACAGGGATCTTTCGAGAAATGGTTTCTTCCAGAAATTTCTAATAGCTTCTGCGGAACCTATAAATGCAGGCATAGTGCTTTATCATTTAAAAACAAATGTCTCTTTTACTGTTCCTTCCTTAGACTTATTCTTAGGTATAGTTGTCAATCATGGTCGTGTGCAGCTAATTCTAACTTAATTAAATTATGTAGAGCCCAAAAAGGGGCTATTAGGCAAATCGCATTTTGTTAAATGCAACTGTTGAATCAAACAAAACTATCAAGCTACTTAACCAAACAAGTTTTGTTAAATTCAATAAAACACTTTTTAGCGTGTAATTTATTCATTATTAAAGAATATTTAAAGACTATCTCTCCTTACAATTACCCCCAAAAATTGTGTACATAAATTCGGTCCCTTACCTACGAGTATACTTGGGCTCTTTCCTACTCTTATTCGCCTCAATTTTACTTTCCGCCGTCTGCAACGCCGAGGGCGAAATTTTTATTTCTTTTCCTTTTTTTGCTGACTGAAGAGCTTTGTCCCACAAAATCTTTGACTGACCATTTTTTTTTTATTACTGATATAACAATTAGTACCCCATTTTTTTTTTGTAAACTTTGCTCACTGAATTCCACAGTATTTAATAATTTCTGTACATACAATGGGGCCGACTGACCAGCTCAGCCTCTCATTCAGCTGATTGACTGTCATAACTTTCATTTATATGCAATATCTAATTTGTATAATGATTTTCAGCCTTGCTCAATTCATTTTATTACCTCACTAAAAACGACAGCTTTGACAGTGCACCAGAGACAGCTATTCTGTTTCACTTGACTGATTGCAGTATGTTTGTGTACACGACAAATGTAATAAGCTATAAAAAAAAATTAGGCTTGCTCAATTCAGAGACTTTTTTATCGCTGGCTCTTGGACTAATACCTTTTACCTCAAAGTCTCAGATTTAGCGTCAACAATGGATGAAAACACTTTTTTTTCCTTTTTTTTTGGGAGGGGGGGGGGTTGGCATATTAAAGCCAAATATATACATTTATATTAAATAATCAAATTTTCAGCATTTGATATCCTACGAAAGATATTTTGACGTTATGTATCGAACTGCTGAGAGAATAACTAGTTTTAAAACTTTTTTTCGTACCGAAAAAGACCGTTCACTTCAAATTTAAAAGCGAATTATTTTTAATCATTGATTAATATTTAAGGACAGGAATCTTTTACGAAGCTAAAGCTCAGAAAATGGTTCATTCAGATCATGCGGACAGTGTAAATACCTAAAATTTAAACTAATATACTGAGCTTTCTCTCCCTATTTCTCATGATCATGATTTTTCCGGGTTAGAATGTTAAAAAAGTATGCGCCAGAAAGATTAGAGCACTTCAGTTCTTCTGCAAGGAAAATTTTTATATCTCGTTTTACACAACAGATGTCAGCGCCAGACTGTTTTTAACTTAATCGGATTAGTTTATTTTAAAATAAATAGTAGCTACTCAAATATGTGTATTTGTGATACACATTTTGCAAACTTAGCTCATATTTTACTTATTTTCAAAGAAAACTTTACAAATATTTATTTATATTATGAAGTAAGTTTAATAAAATTGTCGTTTAGTGATTAAAACAAATATTTTTAATTTCCCTTCTTACTGAAAAACACACATTCAGTCACAATAATCCTAAATGTTGGCTTTTCATAGAAATTTAATTTTTCATTTCATGCTAAAAAAATGTCCAAAATTCTATAATGAATACGTATACAAAAAGAAAGAACTAAATTCGCCCCGAAGGAACTAAAATAGCTTTGAAGGATTTAAAGCCAGGACAAACTTGTCCCAATTTTTTAAATATCTAATGTAAACACGTAATCTCAAAACATCATTTTCGCCTTATAAAATGTTACTTGTATGACAACGATTTCGGAAGAGGAAGAAAGATGTCAACGTGCCGCATATACAAGAAATTCAAACAATACACTTTACTGCGGCCTTATTTATTGAAACAAAAGTCGAAGGAACAGATCATGATTTATGTGTGATTAAAAAAAAAATGCAAATAAACAAAAAGACAAAACCCTTTCTCCTAAACTCCTTTCTTCTATTGCGTGCTCGTCTCCTTTTTCGTATGTCTCAACACTCCGGAAGACCTGGCTTTCTAACCGGTCATGAAGTAACAGCATTCATTGTTTTGCAGGTCGCTGTAGGCCATTTGATGATGATTACTATTATTGCGACCAGCACTTCCGTGAAAATATTTCTTTGTTAGCATGTTGATAACGAGACAGACATAGATACGCCCCAACCAACAGCTAAAATAGTTAACTTTAATACAACGATGAAGACAATGTCTTGTAAACAACAGCTACATGCAGTTGTAGAATGCTGCAACAACTTTTAGTTTCAGAATACCAGTGCTAGTAGTAACCATAGACTATTACAATAAAAATTGTAAAGCTGCAGATCAACTTAAAAAAGGGAGACTAAAACATATACGCCTCATTTCAACAGCTTTTTATTTTTTTCCCTTGCTCAAAGAGATTGGTGAAATGTGGGATAGTATAAAGATTTTTCTCATCTCTTCGGGTCAATTGAAGACACAAAGTAGTTGATAAATAGAATGGAAAATGTCAATTATGTTCTCCATGAAAACAATTAAAGGAATAATTTAACTGATAATATTTTCTGAATTCCATGTCATTCTACAAATTCTCCTCATCATTACGATACTGAAGAACTAAAAGTAAAATTAGCTAGCAAATTGTAACGAAATAATAAAAAAAAATCACTGACTGCTAACATTGACAAATTCCTCGTTTGAACACACCCGAAACAACAACAGATATCAGATTTCAACTAAGCGTAAAGCGTATGGCAATAAATATATCACGCACATACACAAAAGAGCCAATATATAATGTTTGTCAATAATAATAAGTTTTTTGCAATTTTCTAAGAGCTTGAAAAGCGCAGAGAGTGAGTTTTGCATCTACACTCTTTTGCAAAACTCTCTCACTCACTCACTCACTCTCATTCCTTAGAAACACCACACAAACACATACTCACAAAAAAGAAAATAAGTATGTATAAAAGCTCTATTTTAAAACATAACAATGAGATGAAAAAATGTTTAGTTGTGAAATAAAAAACGAATACTGACCCAGTCAGTAGAAAGAAAAGAAAAATAATACCGAATATTACTTTGTGGATGTTTGATACTCCAAAATCGTCAGAGGCAAATTGAAGCAGTGTGTAAAGGAATAGCGTCACGAATTCTAACATGTTAATAGTGAGTGAAAATGTTTGCAACGATAGTTAGTAATTTAAAACAAAAATTTAAATTGCATTAAAAAAAGCAACACGTTGACGACACGTCAAGAAAATGATTAACCGTTTTTTCCACGATGCACGAAATAGAACAACCATTATTCAGCAAGAGCAAGGAGAAAGGGCTTAACCGATCTAAAGAAATGCTAAGAAAATTTCCTATCTTGAATTGTGAGCCAGAAAATGTACCAAGTGAAAGATAACCCTCTCTTCAAGTGATTTGAACGTGAATAAGCAGAATCGTCCATCAAAATAATGCAGGAAAAATCCCTGAAAGTCAGGTGTTTTCCCCCGGACCGAACGATAGCAATTTCCCCGCTTTAATAATGCAGGACAATCTGTGTCACGATGACTAGGATTTTGGACCGGCAGTCAACGGGTCACTGCTTCCTATAACGCACTTTCGAAATCGCAGAAAACAGACATTTATTCAGGCCGAACGATATACAGCGTGGTCAGATTATCTGCTGCATCATATTGATGAACACTGCAATATCACCACCTGATGCTAAAAAATTAAAACCAAACAGTGGTTGAGTTATATAGATTTTCATTCGCAGAGTCTATATAATAAATCATTCGAATAAGCATTTTTCTCAGAGTAAAAAAAAATGAAAAGTCCTCCATAAATGACTGCGTTGATCTCTTATTTGCAAACAAAATACATTTTATTATATTGCTGCAGAAAACTCTGCTTGGTTTTCAGCTTAGCAGCTTAAAAGTCCAGTGTATACAGAAAGTTCTAGTAAATAGTCCAGTTGACAGGACGTAACACAAATTTTATTGGTTCTAGATATTCGATGAACAATCTGCTATACACAATTCACAGAAATTAACAAGCAGTAACTTGATTTATAACAGTCAGCTAATTACAGCAGCCTTCTCAGATACCGTATTTCGCATAAAATAAAATCCTCCCACAGGCTAGAATTCAGCGGGAATTCTAGAGCAAAACTTTCAGTTGCTTTTCAGCATACAACAATGAAGAGCTCATAGACAGTTTTCAAAAATAGGCTTTTCAAAACAAGCGAGAAAGCGTCGCTTATTCACAGCTCTCAATGCAGCTTGCTCTAGAAGCAGCAATGTCTCAAAAATGAACTGAACCTCTGGAGCGGCCTGGGGCTCTATTCTGCCACGTTCGTTTAAGCGAACGTTTGGATTTGTGAAAACAAATTGACGTTATTCGCAACCTGCTGAGGTATGTTGGTATTCTGAGAGGTACATTAGAGCTTTAAGTGCAGATTCTCCTTTCCGAACGTTTAGTTCTAGCATACGTCTCAAATTATGTCACAAATCCGAACGTTCACTTAAACCAGGGATAGGCAACCTGTGAAAAGTTGCGGGGTAAATTTTACGATGTTAGTAAAGTTGGGGGCCGCATCATTGGGATTTACATGGAATTCTGAATGGTTTATGTGGGGTTTTGATTTGTTCCGCCAGCCGGAGATTTCCCATATAAGGCTTAAGGCTGTTTAATCTGAGGAGCGAAAGTCGAATCGGGGACTAGGGGAAAAGCGTGAAATATGGGTGGTTTGGGGGTCCAAGCATACATGTCGCGCCATCTTTATTCATGTAATGGACACAATTGTTAGCTGTATTTTTTAGAATTTCTCTGAAAAATTTTAGAAATATAATTATAACTTTAAAATTGAAACGATAAAATGGACTTTTCTTGATGTAAAATAGTGTAGTAAATATTAGAGATCAGCGCGAGTTGATTTTTTCAAATGAAATTCGATTGAAACGCGATAAAACTGCCGAAATTCTTTTAATTTCCGTCTGAAATATCATCTTCATTTATTTACTTATTTTTTAAATTAAATTGCTACTATAAACTTAATGTTCATAAAGCATCGTAAAGTAGTTTCAGAAGAACCATTATAAATTTTTCAGTAGCTTTTCTACTGTAATTTTATTTTAAATCTTGATCAGAAGTCATGTTCATTAGGTTTCATAAACAATTACCAGTTTCAATTATAAAATTTGTAAAAGCAAAATGCAGTACATTTTTGGCTCCAAAACATTCTTAAATACATCTATAAATTTATACTTCAAAGTTACTTTTGAAAGAAAATTTTTCAGTCAGCCAATTTTGAATTTGAGTTTAAAAAACAATGTTTTTCCTTCTTTCTTTTTATGAAAACTGACTGGTTATTCAGATTTTAAATTTGCAGTAGTCCACAGTACAGTTCCCGAAGAAATATTCTGAAAAATTTCATTGTTCTAGGAATGTGAGTTTATTTTTTATCCGTAGTGAAAGTTAACCAAAAAGCAGACTTCTCCGAAAAAGTGGAATGTTTAATAATTTTTTTTCAAAAAATGAAGTAACTTTTCAAATTTGAAATTTGTTTCAGTTCACAGTATGGTTTCTGAAGAAACAGTCTAAAAATTTTCATAGTTCTAGCATCATAAGTTCATTTCTCATCTTAAGTGAAGTCTATCAAAAGCGTTTTCCTCTGAAAAAGTGCCAAGTTTCACTATTTAAAAAAAAAAATTAAATTGTTTTTCAAAATTTATCTCAATGTCAGTTCCCAATCTAGTTTCTGAGGAAAGATTCTGAAAATTCTCATAATTATATCATCGTAAATTTATTTCTAATCTTGGTCGAAATTCGAGAAAATAGCGTTTTCTCTGAAAAAGTGTCAAGTTTAATAATATTTTTTAAAAAATTAAATAACTTTTCAAATTTTATCGCAATGTCAGTTCTTATTCTAGTTTTAGAGGAAACATTCTGAAAATTCTCAAAGTTATGTGATTATAAGTTTACTCCCTATCTTGGTCGAAAATCAACCGAAATCCTCCGTTTTCAGGTAGAACAGCCTTAAACGAGCGTGGTAGAATAGACCCCCTAATCTATTATACTTTCCGCTGACGTTTCGCGAACATTCTACGACTTCCGTGAAGTAGCACTTTCGAGAAGTCTCAATTTCATTGAGTAATACCTATGCAAGAAAGCAAACATTACAGGCCCCATTAATAAAATTGCGCCAAAAGCCGCTAGGGTTGGCGGGATCAAATCATACATTTCTCCCAATTCACATATTTTTATTTATTTATTTTTTTAATCAAGTCAATATTTGATGTGAATATATTCTGATGTAGGACCAGAGGTAAATTTTAATTTTGTGAATTTTCAACTTGTAATTGTAGGGAAAATATTGTTTTAATTAAACGGGGTTGGGGGGGGGGACTTTGACCTTTTAAGAAGACCCAGTAAAAATTTTGTTTCCATACGATTATTTCCTTTAAAATTAAAGTGGGTAATCATAATTACCCCCAACAAATTCAAAAAAAATTTAAAAACTGGGGTACTCATGACAATTTGATTTTTCTTAAAAGTTACGAGTAAACCTTTGCTGGAGCTAGGGAATGCACCCCGATCCCGCTGGAAGACTACATCATGACTATAATTTTCATATTTATGTATTGTATTAATTATCAAATAAGATAAAGTGTTAAACTTTATGGTGCTTACAATCTTACTTTTTCCTACTTTTCTCTATTAAAATTAATTTTTATTTGAATGAAATGTCAATCCCTCGGGATTGCGGGATCCCGCGGAATCAACAAATCTCAATTCCGAAATCCCGCAAAACGTAAAACAGTGCTGAATTGCATTCCCTAGGTATTGGAAGACATACATCTACAGCAGCATCTAATTCTATGCATGAAAAATATTTTATTTGGGAGGAAATAGTTGTGTACGTAACAATTGATGCAGTCCTGCGAAACGAAAAATAGTGCGGGATTGCATTCCCTAGCTGGGGCAATTAAGTTTTTGTTAGCGTTTAAAGTCTTTAAAGTCACTCCGGCGCGTAAATAATTGATAAAAATTGGTTGTATAATAAGGTTATGATTTCCATTTATTACATCAAAATAGCCTCTTGCGGTCAAGATTTGCTGAAAATGTGGTTTATAGGACAAAAATTGTAAGAAATGTTGGAGAAACTGTATCAAGTAATGCTGACCTTTTAAGAACAAAATAAAGAAATAAAAATGAAGTCAAAATTAATGGTTAAGACACCATAGTCTACCAGGACATATTTTTCCCAGTGACACAAGTTTTACAATAAATCAGTTAAAACCACGTGACTGGAGATGGACTCCCAATATTTTCCGAGTGACATGTGCCCACCAGAAATGTGAACAAAACAATAGAAATCAAATTTTTATAAGACGTTTATTCATGAGGAAGGGATTGTGACGTAATGTGAAACTGTCCTTTTATTTGATTACAGGAAAGTAACAAGTAGTTTCTTAAAAAAAAATGCCAATGGTCTAAATCTTTTTTTTTTTCTTTTTGGTATTTATATGTCTCATCATATGGTATACTTTCAATGTCTTGGAATGTACTTCTGGCTCTATTCACAGGTCAAGATAGTAAGTTCTAAGCATCAGAAATTTAAAAATAAATCAATAGCAAAAATTTCACTTTATAATTTAAGTATAACAAATAAAATATTTTAAGATTACTTTTCATTAATATATTTATTTTTTAATAATATTAGACGGACATGTGTGTTTTCCCTGGTAAGAATGGATTCTTATATACTATATATTTTCACATGGCCATAATTACCCCCACTTAAAAAAAAATAAAATAGTAGGGTATA
Organism: Cheiracanthium punctorium; assembly: GCA_038373885.1. NCBI lineage: Eukaryota > Metazoa > Arthropoda > Arachnida > Araneae > Cheiracanthiidae > Cheiracanthium > Cheiracanthium punctorium. The sequence continues at coordinate 922,816 of JAWZYV010004034.1, forward strand.
ATGGCCACGGCCATGAATTTAAAACTATTTAACTCTGAAAAAGTAAAAACATGCCAGGAGCTCTAAAAGAATACTTTTAAAAATAAATTAGCATGCTTGAAAAATTTCTCCTTTGTGCTAAATAACAATAAACACAGAGCGGTCAAATTTGTTTCTTGAAAACTTGGTTAAGCTGTTAGTTTTACAATTGTTATTGCCTTAAAATGATTAAATATATCTACCATGAAAGATACATTATTAAAGTCTTGCCCAATATGCTTGCGAAACTCATTATTTATAGATTGAAATAAAATCCACTTGTAATTACTCCACCATGCCACACAAATATACATTTAATAAAATATGTACTTGGTGGAGTTAAAGTTTCAGATATTTGTCATTTAGATTTTATGTATATTAGTACACGCACTAGCTTCTTAAGTTTATTTATTAAAGTAGAAAGAAGGTAAATACCACAAAAGAATACTTCATATTTTTTTACTTATAACATAAAATGTTTCATTTTGAAACTAGGTAACAGAATTAATAGACCGTAAAATTTTCATAAATGCAATAAAGATTATTTAGAGAGTTGGTCTGGTTAAAATTAAAAATTCTACGAACTAATTTTTAGAATCGTATAAAAGAAGAAACTGGTTAATGATGGTGGAAAAAATAGACAGTGCCAAGAAATAAGCGATGGTCCAAGAAATATGGGTCCTGAAATAAGCGATGGCCTTAAAGCAAATCCAGCGGATCCGGTGATGAAGAACAACTTTTTTGGAAAAAATGTTAACTTTTTTTCTAAAACACGCCCCTTGGCGCCTCTGTATATGCATGACAGCAAGGGGTTTACTGAATTTTCAAGTTTAAAAAATAATTTCGCCAAATTTTCACTTGATATATATATATATATATATATATATATATAGTACATGGGTTTCAAACCAAATAACTTTGCTTTTACATACAAAATTGGTTTTCAATATTGCTAAGAATCCATTCTTCTTCAACAATAAAATATCGAACCTACACATTAGCAGAAAAGCGAAGACTGCATAAGGGAAGAAAAAGAAAGTTGTCATTTGCAAGAAAAGAAAAAAAAATGCAAGAAAATCAGGAGGAATAAAAGTGGGAAAGGGATCAGAATAGCAATTAGTAATAAGAAGATAGTAGGTTAAAATATGAGAGCACAAAATAAAATAACTAAACTGAAATAAATAATTAGAAAAATAACGCAAAACAAAACACTAAAACAAAAATATAGTAAGCACCCCAACGGTTCTCCGCAGAATCCTTCAGAAGAAAATTTCAGTTTATTGAATGTTTAAAGATTACTTTAAAACTGAAATTAGTGAAAAATTTAGAAATTTGATAGAACGAAGGCGAAAAAAAAAACATAAAACAATTCACTTATTAAAAGAATAAATGGAAGCAGAGAGAAAAGTACACTTAATAAATTTAGAAAAGGCTTTATCAATAATAGAGAGGTTAAATACATGCGACTTCGGTTATATATTTCAGGAAAATAATCTCGGTACATTACACTCTTAAAAGTGTGCCTCTGATTTAAGAGGCACGTTTTGAATATTTGTGCCTCTGAAAATTCATTTCATTTTTAATACTATATGAGAGGTACAATAGCTATGTGCCTTTCATGTTAAAGTAATAGAAAGTGCAATCCGCCTGTGTTCGGAGAAATTTTGATGGCACGAATTCATAAGTGTCAAGTCATGTAGTCAAGTGTCAGTCCTAAAGTCACGTAAAACAAGCGGACAAGTGTTTGTTAGAAAGGATGGTCTTAAAGAACATGAGGAGGTAAAAAAAAAAAAGGGGGGGGGCAGATTACGAAAAACATCCGTAAGGGTTCTTAGAAAAAAAAATAAGTCATTAAAATTTAAAGAATTGTAGTTCTCTTTTTCAAAGTTAAACTGATTGCAAAGATCAATATAAAGCAATTAAAACACATAATTGGAATCCACAAGAAAAAAAGTATCCTCAACGTACCAGACACAGCTCCAGAAATCGCAGATTTTCAAAAGGGCGGCTCCAAGAAAACATAAAGGTGAACAGATATCCCCGAGTGACGGTTTTTGTATTAATATTCGATGTTTCATCGTACATACACACAGACAAGTGGATTTAAGATTAGGATAGGTACAATTTATTTTTGAAAGTGATGGAAATAACTATATTAACTGAACCAAAACACGCCAACACATTCGAGAGAATTTAGTTTACCTCCGCTGTTCAGTTACTTTGATACTACTGAACAAACAGCTTCGGATAATTAAAATGAGGAGGAGGAAAACGGTTTTAAGTACAAAACTTACTAATACTAAATTAAATTTTTGTTATATATTTTTTCCATTAACGAACTTGCGTTAATGGCCTCATTTAAAGACAAAGAATATTTTCTCCATTAATAGAAAAAGAAAATGACAGCTTCATATGACCGTGCAGTTATTTATTTTTGTAACTAAAGGAGGAAAAAAAAGTCCGGACAATTAAAATATTACATTACCACAAATAAAATATTAATTTATTTGTGGTAATAAATTAATGCCTCTTTTTGATCGAAAAAATGTTTCCTATTCATTCTTGCGAAACAAGATTTTTGGAATTAGTAATCAATTTTCAAAATGTTGGACTTCTTCTTTAAACATTTAAACAATTTTTTTTTTAAATTTGAACACACATTTTGAATATTCTCACATCCCAGATAGCATTAATTACCATACTTACTAACACTAACATAGTAAGTAATACATTTATTTCATGTACAGTCATGTAGTAAAAGTAAAAATGCATTTCCGTCTTTTAAGAAATTGGGTATGTTGTACGACGCAGTGATACAAGCAGAAAATTGAGCGCAGGCCCTCGTTTAAGTAGTATACGTTTTTACAGAATATTTGTTAGTAATAGATCAATGAAATAAATACCCCCCCCCCTTCTTGCTTTTAAAACTGGATTTTAGATCGTTATTTACTATTCAAGGAGTTACAACCGTATTTTATACAGTTTGAACTTAAACAATTCTAAAATTATTCCAGATCTTTATTATAAGTGGAGTTTTCAGAAAAACATATTTATTAAGATATACAATATCTGTGTGTGTGTGTGTCTGTGTATGCGAGCGCGCGCGTTCGCGCGAGGGACAGAGCGAGTGAGAGATAAATGCATATTAATAAATTATTCAGTTATGTAAGAATAATATCTAAAAAGGAAATGAATGTACGCGAGTTCGATTAAAATGAAATGATTTTTTTTAATTACTTGTCGGTTGAAGTTACAGAATATCTGCTAATATAATTTGTTACCCACGAAAACGTTCTTCCAAACTAACTAAAGTAAATCTTTCTCCATTAAACTGTACAGTACAGGATAACAATTTTAATTATTATCGATTCCCTCATTATATTTTATTCGGTTAAAAAGAAAATTGTTACCTACAAATGACTGATATATGGTAAAGTAATACTCCGCTAGGCAGAGTAATAAATTAAGGGTATGTCACAGAGGCTGTAATGAGTTTCGTCGCCATTAGGGGGTTGGTTAAAATTGCAAACAAAATCCCCACACTCCACCCTCATAATATTTCCACCCCCACAATTTTTCCCTCCCTCATTTCTGTTGTAATGAAATTTACTGGAGCGTGTATTTCGGGTGCGTTATTTCAAAGTAGTTTTTTTCTTCTTTTAATATCTAAAAAAATTATTTATGCATGCATACACAAAAATAAAGAAAAAGGAAAATTATCTATGCCTGTAAAAGCAAGAAAAATGTTATTAGTATATATATATATATATATATATATATATATATATATATATATATATATATATATATTGGTAGGTTTTAACAGAATTTAATTTTTTTTTAAATTTCTTGTTTATGGATAGATTTGTAGGATGACTGCTAATTCATGGTACAAACTTTGAGGGTTGATACAGGGTACACTATAACAATGACATTTTGTATAGGAATGTATCGTCAAAAGTGAAGCGTCGAAGCACTTTTTTTACGTATCGACAACTGATTGATTTTTAGAAATTAATTCAGTTAATTCTGAATCATTTTTAAGTTTTGAAATAATGACATTTTATCCAATACATTTATTACCAGAAAAAACAGAAAAAGAAACCCCTAAACAAATTCTCCGTAAGTCAGTTACTCATTAAAGGCGGTTTTGCCAGCAATGCATCGGATTACTGATGCTTAAAAGTAACCTTACACCTTTAGAAATCTTCAAAAGTATCTTATAATAACTATTAAAATTCAAAGTATCGGAAACAATTTAAATGCATTGTCCTCCCTATTTAATAATTCATGTATACAATTCTATTTAAAAAACACCGGTAACAAATTATATCGCGTTTTAAATTATTTAACACATTATCTTTCAAATTTTTCAAAAACATCTCTACTCATCCAAAATAAAAACACACAAACTTATTCAAACACAATAAACCCTCATTTCAATAACCATAGAATACACTTATATTGAAATAGCTCTGCTTACAAGTCCTGCTATTATGAGGCCCGGAATCCCCTGAAAGAGTGTTACCAATTATGGACAGAGCTGCCAACTCCGCCGGAGAATAAGTACCCGAAATCAAAGCTAAATATGGCTAGAAATGGCTGAAAATGTTTTTCAAGTTGAGGGGGGAAAAAAAAAATAGAAATTATTCATTGGTGTTCACTTCTAAACGGCTTTGCTGCTTAAATATTTTTGTTTGGCGCAAGTGTTATTTAAATTAAACATTTTGGTTCTATTTTCGTTTCATAAATGTTTCAAACAGACTGGTATTATCAGTTTGAACTGGTTGGATGCAATCCTTGATTCTGCGATAGTTTCCCACCATGCTCTGTAACACTATGTGTACTAAAGTTTAGACATTTTTGAAATTGCAAATTTAAAATAAATAAATAAAAGATCAAATAATAGTAATATGCTGATGTAGTACTAACAGGTTTATGAAGATAAAAACAATTTTACATAATTTTAAAAGCCCACTGATTTTTTATATAAATTCACACTGAGAAACTGATAGCACACTATAAATTATTATTTTTTAATTATAATTTGTTTCCCAAGGCAAATGATATACTGTGCCATCCAGGGAGACAGTTATAAGCGAAGTTTTATTTCCCTGCCGCATATAGTCGCGTTTTAAAAAAGACAAGTAAAGTGGGGATTTTTCATACATTAGACTTTGCACATGTAAAATAAAATCAATAATATTTAATAATAGAAGCGACCGAGAGTAATGTACTGTATGAATCAACGATGGTTGTAAATAACCAGATTTGCATTAAAACAAAAAGAATATGGCTAGATATGCCACTAGTAACTTTTTCGAAAATTTGTGGCTAGTTAGGTTCTTAAAATGGTCAAATCTAGCCACAAAGAGTCTAAACTAGCAACCTTGATTTAAGGGATTGAATTTGTCGCTAAAGTGTGCAACTTTTCATACCATTTTAGTATTTGTCGCTAAATTTAGCGACTTTTATTTGCATTTGGAATTAATACAATGTATCACTTAATTAGAAAAAAAATTAACGACTTTTCCGAAAAACATCAGACAACACTCTTCTGAAATTTTTTTTTTCAAAAAGGTCCTACATGGTTGAATTATCAATTAATAAAAAGCACCACAATCGTAAATACTCGAACTATTTTTGTGTAATTAATGTATTTTGTTGGAGAAATTGTTGAACCCCTTGTGTAAAATTTATATACTAGTGTATATTATTTTTGTGAAGCTCCTTTTACAGATCGCGAACCCTTGGGGATTAACGAACTGCTGCATGGGAACCAATGCTAGACATTTTAGCAGACACTGCAAAATGGGCTCCAGACGTTTTGGGACGCTAACATGTAGCTTTTTAGAAACTTTTCACATTAATAATACTAATTAGTGGAATAACTAGTGGAAGTAATTTATTTATTTTTTTTTTTTTGGGGGGGGGTATACCGGAAACTGAGTAAGTAGTTAATTTTGAAAAGTCGCTAAAATCTTCGGTAAGCACCTGTTAGAGGAAAAATCTGATTTTTCCCGTTTATAGTTTAACTACAAAGGTGACAATGAGTAAACAAGTAAAAACAACATTGGCTGATGCCCATATTAATGATTTAAAAAAAATATGATGGGAATAATTTATAGTTATCATGAAAAATATTATATAACTGCTACCATATTACAACACACAACATTGCAAACACCTGAATATTGTATACTAGCAACTAACAGATTTGTGTTTGTGTGATTATGGCAACGCTATGCGAGGGCGATCTGCCAAGGGTGGGGGGTGCTTTGGTAGGAGGACTTTCTAAGGGGTTCTAACGCGTACTCACGTTACATCTGGAGAAAACCTGCCAAAACTCCAGACCGTTAGATCGGCAGCCGAGCGATGGGACCCGAACCCGGGACCTCCACACTTCGGCCGTTAACTATTTTCAGTGTTATAACCACTGTGCCATGGTGGAAATTCAATAGAGAAAAAAAAAGAGCCCCGCAGTGGTCTGGGCGCTAAACTCCATTCCTATTAGAACACGGCAAGTAAAGCAGCACCCAGCTTGGCTAATGCTTGGGAGTGTCAACTTCCTCTCGGCTCGACTACTGTAGGACCGTGTACGCTAATGGGAGCTGGTGCACGTAAAATCTGTCGTGGCTCCAATGTCCTCCAAATTGTTAAACGATATCTCTGGGGGTGCCGATTTCAGGGGGTTTGTCCCTCCTCTGGAATTCGTTCGAAATTAGGAGACCAGGAGCTAAGTCGGTCTTCCTCCCACTGGATTCATTAAAATGGAAGCCGCCCATTCCGCCCATCGCCTTCCTATATAGGGGATCTGGCACCGCTCCGCGTTTGCCAGAGGGCATTAGCAACAAAAACAACAACACTTATCTTTTTCAGATGGAGATTACGATTATATTACGATAATCCCAAATATTAATTTTGTTGATTACGATTAGATTACAATAATCAAACCCAAAAAAACTTACGATTACGATTAAATTACAATTACAAAATATTTTTTGTGAATATTCATAGCTTTTTAAATGTTAAATTTTTACGCAGAGGGCACAACTAATTAACAAGAAACACTCAAAAGAAACTAATGTTTAAAAGATAAAATAATTAAAACTTTGTAAAATAACACACATGAAAGAATCCTTGAATGCAGGCTTAACCTGTTTAAGCAATGCGCGGCAATAACATAATACCTGAGATTTTCTCCTTTCTGTCTCCAGCGTTGCTTCTCCTCCCAAACATCTCGGAATGCCCTGCTGGTCCCAGAGAGGATCGCAAAGAAGAAGCAACGATGGCACCCAGAAAGGACTTTGCGTCTTTGTAAGATTGTGAACTCTGTTAATTTTGTTAATCCCAGACAGTATATTTTACCTTGATTGAAAAGAAAACATTAAGAGTTTATTATTTTACGAATATTAGTTTATTGCATTCCTTGTTACTAAGTTCACTAGACATCAATGTTCGCCAATGTAATAAAAGAAAAAAAATATGTCCGAATTTCACTGCCTCCCTCCCCCCCCCCCAAAAAAAAAAGTGATTTTTTTTCTTTAAAAACGAACCTAATAAAAGCTTCATTAACGATATTCTTTATGATTATTTCATACAAATCTTCATCAAATCAAGAGAAGGCGAAAAAGGGCAAGTGCTAGTTTATGACAGGATTAACTTTAAGAATTACCTACATTTTTACTATTGGATATCTTTAAGTGTTTCCCACTCACTTTATTTAACTTTAGGTACACTAACTCAGACCTAAATTGATTAGCTGAGACTGTAAATGTCGGTAGTAAGACAAGCAATGTTGGGGAGCAACAAAAAGTTGAAAGTTCAGGAAGCCTTTACTATTGAACATCAAAGTATACACTAATTTTTAAACAATATACAAAACAATTTAATGGCATTTTATTTGACAACATTCAGATTTCAAGTACAGTGAAAAAGGAGAGGAAGACACATGCCAGCTTGTTGCTTGGTTAACAGCATTCTATACTGTACAATAAAAGTCAAATGTTACACTAAACCCATTTAACGAGCTGCTAATATAACGTACTTTATTAATCTTATTAATAAGTCATTCAATAAATCGATATAAGAAAAAAAAGTATTCTCAGGTTTTTCGGGATGATGTTTTGACTCCTTAAATGTTTTTTACAACGGCAATCCTCTTCAATTTTCATATGATAAAGAAAACACAATAATAAGTAATAATTTTTATATCAAAAATCTAGTCATGACTTAGAGTCAATCTAATCAAAGTACTTACAGGATTAAAATGAAACTCGGCACTAAGAACATTTCGAGGAATATAAATGTTAAGTCTTCTTCATATGCGAATAATACACAAATTTAGAAAAAAACTGGCAAAAAATATACTGTGTTCGTGTAAGTTTGCAGATACTTCGATCATAAACTACACAGAATGTTTGTTCTTCCATTTCTTTTCTTATTCTTTCTTTTTGTGTGTGTGTGTGTGTGTGAGAGAGAGAGAGAGAGAGAGAGTCTGCGTGTTTTATGTAAGTCATTATTTAATTTACTTCCGTTTTTTAAAGACTATTTCAATTTTTTTTGGTACCATATTTGAGCTTTTGTGTAAAAAAAACTAATACAGATTATCCTTACAAGTATAACTAGGAAGGGGCTAAAGGGAATTCAGCCTTTTCCAGAAACACTTTTGCTTCTCTTGGAAAAAAAAACACTAGCTTTGTATGGAAGGTGTAAAACATAAAATATTTTACTTTAACTCATGTATATTAACGTTTATATAACATATTTTTAATCCTACACAACAATAACTGTACTTTACAAAGTAAAGTTTTCAATAATCGTAAGTCCTCTCTAAAACAATACTTACTTTAAAAAACTTTTATTTAAGTTCTCTAATTCACTCTTCCCTACATGGCCCCATTTTCTAAAACGGGAGAAAGAAAAAACCAGGGAGGGAAAAAACCAAAGGAGAGTAAAAAACTGCGACCACAGCTAAGTTTTAAAGAAATAGCTAGGATTTATTAAATTCCATTCCGAATTTATCACTAATTTTCGTTTCCGCCGTAATGTAAATTATGACTTCTTCCACGTTTTCTGACGTATTGAGGTTAGTCATAATTCTGACTGAAATAGCTAACAGAATATTCATTCTCGACGGAAGAGTAAAGAAAACTTGTACTGCTTATGAAATCCATCGTATATACATTCAAGCATTTTTCCCTTTCCTGTTTAAAAGAAAATATGATAAACCATTATGAATACAGTTCTGTCACTATGTAAATAAAAAATAAAATTTGTCACGAGTCAGTTATCATATCAGTAGTTCAAGACTTTTTAAGCAATTCTTTTTATCAGTTTTCATTGAAATAAAGCACACACACACACACACACACACAAAAAAAAAAAAAAAATCTAAATCTTTTAAGATTGCTCCTTACGAAAACAACGCATGTCATACATGTATTCATTACCTCAGACGTTTTAAGAAATACAGATATTTTTATTTTTATTTTTTACTAATTGCATTATGAAACTTAAAAAAAAAATTGTATCCCCCCCGTCATTTTCTAATGCGTAATAAACCAATCAAAATAATACGTGTTGAAGAAAATTAAAATATATTACAGTCTGTCCCAAAAGTTTATAGACTCAAGTAAAACATTATGCTTCAGCAAAATGGAAAGGAATACTAACACGAAATTTAAATACGTTTACTGAAGCCGTATGGGTCTTAGATTCCAGGGAAATATTTCAAAATATAACAATTCGTATATAATTATACAAATTTATACATAATTATTTTGTTGCATGTGTTATTTTGCAACAAAATGGATATATTAGGTATCCCGAAATTTCACAGAATATAACACATTTAACAACACAAGCTCAACACAGTGTTCCTAATACCTTAAAGTCTTTCCATTCTTCAGTATGACATGGCATACAAGTTTTCATTTGACGTATTTAAGGTTTGTAATATCTGTGGATGACAGTTGTATCCAGGGCCTGATTACCGCTCAACTGACCCCCAAGTTATAAAAATAGTTTACGTTCTATTTCTAAAAGAAATGAGTTATGCTAAATTTTTAACAGCAATTAAAATACAGACAAAAATACACACAATTTGGCAGGGTATTGTACCTCTCTGTTTACCCTGCCCTGTAACAGAAGGAGAGGGGCGTGCATCGAACCCGACAGAAAACGAACTAACACCCTTTGCAAACAACTTTTTTTCTTCATTCGCTTCCGAAACACAACTATCCTCTCACGTGCATAATATAATCGGAAAAGAGGCAGGAAAAATTTTAACTCAATGGAGCAAACTTGTCTCTCGGCAGGTTCAGTTGGATGAGGATACGTGCGTGTTTGTTATCTGGGACACCTCCCCTCAACGGCTGACCCTGCCATATCTGGAAAGAAACTTTCACTTACTTCCTCGTGCTGCTTGGCGGCAAATAGGAAATCCACTTCTCAGGCACTTCAGTTGAGATACAATCGTCAGGGTCTTAGGTCTAATATGGAAATCCAGGTTCAAGACAATCATACTAGGTACATCAATTCGAAAAAAGAATTCCAACAGGCTTGTTCTTCGTGACGTCACAGATTTTTCGTAGGCATCGATAACCGATAGGCTTGCCCCATTCGATGTCTATGAGTTTATAAACATGGAATAAGCCTATAACAGTGCATATACTACTTACATCATAAAATATTTTTAACTTGCTCGTTTTTTTCGTCACAAAGATAAGCAAGTGGAGATTCTTTTGTGATTTTGTTTATCGTGGCCGACAAACCAAAATTCATAAACACTTTCAAAGAAGGTCGAAAAGTGTTAAAAAATTAATTATTAAGGAAATGAGAATTTATACTAGATTTCCGTTACGTAATTTTAAAAAGCATACTTTATTCGATTGGTTTCTAAAAGCATTTGATGTGCGTATATGAGCATATACCCACTACAGGGTTTCAAATTAATGATAGAACTTCATGTTCTGGGTTTGGAAAAGTCCAAATTGATTTGAAAATCTTATTACTACATTCTGTTACACTTCCAACAGTGCTTTAATTTCATTTTTTCCACAATGGCGGCCCTCTGCCTTGGTCTTGGAGGCATTGACCACTACTAAGGCTGGAGTTGTTGGTCTCTTCATTATGGGGGCACCTAGTAGGTGGACTAACGTCGCCCCCATGAAGAGACGGACAATTTGACAGCCACGCTCAGTCGAGGATCGAGTCCTGGTCAATTAATTTTAATTAAAAGTATGAAAATATTTCACAGGTATATCGGTATTCATCCAACCAAAAGTCTCAAGTTTCTGAGTCACAAACAATGAAACAAAGTAGATATTTTGAAAAGAACTGTGATAAACTATGATTTAGACACATAATTATATATATTATATTATGATATTAAACAATGACTTTTACATTGACAGCAGACACCTTTAAAGAAAATTTTGTTGTAAGTTGGGGGGGGGGACGACTACCAAACCACAAGTAACTTACCATTTAGTGGAATTCACTTCAAATTAAAGTCATTAACAAAACCAGTCACAAAATTTAAAAAAATATCACCACATACTAATTAATTCAAGAAAATTTATTTCTTTTCCCCCCTTCTTTTATTTCTTAACATTCAAATTTATCTCGGCATAAGTTACGATGTCGGACCAACCTTCCAACCTTAAATAAGATCATCGCTGCTTCCAAACTTTTAGCGTAAGCACTACAAAATCAATATGGAGAAGCAAAGCCACGCGGGAAAAAAAAAAAGAAAAGAAAAGAAAATCTTTGCCGTGAAGTCTTTGTAACAATGGGAGTGAGCAGGTTAAACATGCGTTCAAGATTAAAAACAGAGGGAAATGAAGTATAACTTCCGCTGTGAAATAATTCCGTCACCATTTTAACAATGCGGATAAAAAAGAGTTAAAAAAGCAATTCGAATTGGAGATGAATAATTCTAAGAATTCTTCTTTGAAAAATTAAAGTTGAAAACTGTTTCAGTCGCCAAAAATTTAGATATATGAAAACTAGAGTTCAATGAACGGAATTTTTTTGTGTCGTAGACTATTAGACAATTTATTAAAACACTAAACAATAAAGACTATCTCGCTTATTTTTGTCTATATTTTAGGATAATATTTATCAAAAATGAGACTATTTCTCCTTTCTTACTTTGCCATCAGTTTTATTTTCTTCCAAAATAAGCGTAACTAATAAGGGAAAATGGGAACATTAAATTTATTTCAACTGTTTTTTTTTTACCAATTATGTAAGTAACATCAGACAGAAATAGAATTTTTAAATTTTAATATAAACGAGAAGAAAAAATATTAACACTAAGTCTTGCTTTTCAAAATAATTTCAATTAAGATAATCATTTCAAGATAAATATATTTTACTTTTACAGGATAATAATTATTTTCATTGTTGTGATATTTTTCTATACCTGGTTGAAAATGAGTTATTTCTTTTACTTTTCCTTATAAGTTTTAGTGAGAAGAAAGAAGTAAAAATAAAGTACGCTGCAATACAATAAAGCAAAAGTAATGAACTGAAAATAAACCTTTCGAATTTAGTTCAAATTCCAAACTGAACGAAACAGGGTCACAAACTTATTCCGTAAAATTAAAAATATTTCTCTTAAACGGGATGTTTTGAAAAGAGACTGAATGTCCAGTTTTTCAAATATATAATCAGAAATGCATGTAAGGAATGAGAGCGAAAAAACTTTACAAGAGACAACTTTTTTCGAGTTCTCTGACCAAGCAACCTTGAAATGACTGACTAGATGGCATTCAGTTACGTGGTAGTTTTCTCACATTGGGGAGTCCTACCCATGTGAAACACTGAGAATCAAACGCAAGCATCCGACAATGCTAGAAGATACGCATCATTCCATTTATCTGTTATTTTTACTTAAAATCACGATGCATTTTAAAAATACACGGAGGAAATTATCATAACAGTGGCAGTAACGGTCGTATAAACAAACACTGTTAAGTTGAATGCTCCTGTCTGAGCAAGCATACGGAACGGAATTATTCAATTTTTTTTAAGCACACCCTCCCTCCCCTTACATTATTATTAACAGTTTATAAAACTATACATCAGTGGCGTTGCCAGAAATTTTTCATGGGAGGGGGGTTACGACTACTGCAACTCACATATATGCATACATGTGTGTGATAAGGAGTGAAGACTATACATTTTGTATGGCAAAAAATTCCTCACTGGGGGGGGGGGTTATGACCCCCCTAACACCCCCCCTGGCTACGCCCCTGCTATACAGTGATACCCCGACTCACGCTACCGCGACTTACGTGAACTGGAGTTATGCGATTTTCAAATATCGTCGATTCATCTTTTGTTTACTTCCACAATAACTTTGGTTTACGATTTCAATAAAATAATTTGTTATACAGATGCATCATCGAAGATCTTATTAGAGGAGAGGGGGGGGGGCACAGTGGGGCGACAGATATTTTTATATTATTCGAAAGCCTAAAAATTTGAAAAAAAATCGATAATTTAGTTAACCACTATTGAAACACTGTCACATCTTGTAGAGAAGTTTCAGCCATTTTTGTTTCTACAATCACTGTTGGGAAAATCATTTGGAAAAGCAATTTAATTTGATGTTACTTCATTATTTTTAATTCATCAAAGAATTTTGCAACTCTTAAAAATGTGTTCCATTCTGATAACTATTTTTAAGTATTGTCATTTGAAAACTGCTTTTATATAGTCTGTGTTGAATATCTTAACCTGAATTTAACTATAATAATAATGCGTTGCCATAATATAGGTGATTTTTTTTTATGTTCCTTGCTCATTGGCCCCACTGTGTCGCGAAATGGAGCACACTGAGACAACTTGAGCCCCTTGATTTTTTTCCCCCTCAGAACAAGAGGATAAATTCTGAAAAAAATTGTAATGAAAGCTAAAAGTTGTCAAAATATAGTTCTGTACTTACTTTCATTTTTTATTAAAAGGGGAAAATATTACCCTCTCCCCCCCCCCCCCTAAAAAAGCGAAAAGTGTCCCACAGTGGCGTCCCCTCCCCTACTTTTTTTTTCTCTAAATTATTATTTTCTTTAGTCTCTGACCCCAATCAAAAATAATTTATACGTACATAGTTATATGGGAAAATGTACCCCGATTTAAGCGAATTGGACTAACGCGGTAATCGCTCGGTCCCACCTATCCCGCAAGTTCGGAGTATTACTGTATCCAAAAAAAGTAAAATTTCAACATTTTTTTTTTCAGTTTTCTGGATGTGAATGAATGCATGATTTAAATTAATTTTGTATTCGGATTTCTAATGTCCAAATGAAAATTTTTAGTCAGGCATGGTTTTAAAGTTGTGAATCTAAGTATTGTACTATTACAAATAACAATATGTATACTGTCAAATAAGAAGTTTTAACATTTCGCAACTGCGCAATCTCATGTTCACTGCGCAATCTCATGTTCAAATGTATAGAAATGTTATTTATACGAAATATGAAATTAGAATGAATTAAAATCATAAAACTGAATTTTTCACAATGAGGTTATTTTTTTTATAAACATACGTCAGAGATTCTAGCAAGGTTCCAACAATAGTCGAGAGCAAATACGATTCCATTTTCCTTCATTTCTGTTTTTTATTGTTAACAACCCTTGTGAAGTTTTTTTTACTATGCTCATCTGCGATATAAATATTTTCGAGTGGGGGCCGATCAAGACAACTGTGGGCCATGATAAAAAGAAGAAACTGGGTCCAACACGATAACCTCCTCATTTAATAAAAAAAACAACTATGATTGGTTTATTCTGAAGAGTTTTAAATATCCCCCCCCTCCACCACCCAACACAAAATTTTAAATCTGAAATAATTGAATACATATGAAGACAATAAAACAGATAATTACATTTAAACGTCACATTCAAATGGTTCTCCCCCATAGAGCTTTTCAAGGAATTGAAAAAAAATATTATTGATTAAAATTAGTTTATACAAGTGCAAATTTGAACTATTTTCATTATGCATATTTTAAATTAAAATATAAATTAAAATTATTTTACACAAGTGTAAATTTGAACTATTTTCATTGTTCATATTTTAATTTCAAGAATAATATAAATTTTGAGATTATTTTTCTCCTTTGTAATTTTTTTGTAAAATTTTAAAAGCATAAAATTTTAGGCCCCTAAAATTTGGTTCCTGGGCAATGACGCCGTTTGCCGTTAATAGGGTACTGGGGGCATTCGGAGACTTGTAAATGTGAATACTGAAAAGGCACTTTCAAAGACAGGCTGTACCTTAATTTATGGCACGAATTTATCATGTGAATTTTATACACGCGAAAGCACTAGACTAACGGCCCCTCTTTCTCTTGTCAATTTTCTAGAACTGCCACGGAACGCACTAGCACAGGAGAAAAAAAAAATCCTATAGAAATTACAATATTGCACGAATATTTAATTGAAAATATTTCCAGTAAAGGAAAGCATTGCACAACTCGACATAAATAACAAATGCAAATATTATTGCACAATAGTAGTATTTTATTGGGTAAAATAATTCCGTTAGAGTTTAATTTCTTTCTTTCTTTTTAATACATGCATGTTGTTGTTATACAGATAGTGCATTCTTGTAGAATGTCCCTGATCTTTTTTACAAAATCTATTTGGTGTACTAGATAATTAAATGCAATATTTCTAATCGGCATAGGATACATCGAATGTGTGCGGTGCCAGCCAGAATAGAGCATTTCGATGAGTCTAGCCTCTCCGCAGCAGGTCCCTCTTCTGCGTGGCAGTTATGAATTCTTGTAATATATTGAAGGGGAAACACCCGACTACATTCATAAAAGGTATTAACCCTTTCCGGCCAGCCACCGCGGCAGCGCGAAATTTATAGCAAAGGACGAGAAACACGTATACATGTCGTCGTACTGCAGAAAATAATAATATGGAATGCGGTAACACATTACAGACTTTAATGCAGATAAGCTTACACTGAAAAAAACTTTTGTTGAATCAACAAAAATTTTGTTAAATCAATAAAATTATCCGGTTGAAATAGTGCCAACACAATTTTTGTTGAATTAAAAAAATTATTTGGTTATTTTTACAAAAAATTTATCAATTTAACCAAACAATCTGGTTGAAATAACCAAATGTTTTGTTAATTTAACCAAACTATTCGTTTAAATGGTTTATTTGGTTAAGATCAACCAAATTGTTTGTTTCAATTAACAAAATTTCTTTGTTAATTGGTGTTGGGCTGGTTAATTAACAAAATTATTTTGTTGTTTTTATTATTATGTTTTTTTAACCCACAAATAGTTGATTGAGAGTTTTAGAAATAAGACTAAATAATTTATCTCTTCCATCAAAATTCATATTTTTATTTTAGTGTTTTTACAAATTTATAAAGTTACATAAAAGTTTAAAACAATAATAAAAATTCGATGTCAGTTTTTTTTTATTCATACGAAAACTTAGTAAGGTAATCAAAAATGGTTTGAGCTCTTGATAAATAAAATAAATGCGTATATTTTCTCAAATTTTCTAGTTTATTTAATGATGATCAAGGAAGGTTTCAGTGAAAATGAGAAATGGAGTATTCGCGTCAGCCAGTTGGAAACTGTGTTCTGAAGAGTCAAACGATCCAACAGGAAATAAGTAGTCTCCTCTATTTCATACACAATCACTTATATAGCAGAACTTTTTACTAAACAGCTTTTTAGCAGAACCGCTTTTATAAACGTAAAACAAAGCTAATAAAAAATCAACGTAATTTAAACATTTTTATCGCCGGAATGCTTCATTTGGAAAAAAAATGTATTTTCTCTTAGAAAGAATATAGAGAAGATAAAGTGCTAAAACCGTAAGTGATTTTCTTCCCGGAATGATATGCGAATTAAACTGTTCGCGACATAAGAAAATACGGATTTTAAAAATATGTGTAACGCTTTAAAATTTAAACTACAGAAATATTTTCGAAATACACAAAAAATTTATTATTCGGTATTGTCCCGCTTAGCCTATATTAAATTTTTTTTTTTCGTCGCCTATACATAAATAAATATTTTTACGGACTAAGCTTTTTACATCCTGCGATATTTTGCGGCCCGTTACATTTTGGAAAAGTGATTATGATTATTTTAACTAAGTTAGTCAAACGGACACTGGGTGGCTTTAAGCTAAATCTGTAGAAACATGTAAAAACACTAAATTAAAAAACTCAATTTTTTTTAAATAGATAAACTAATTAGGCTTACCTCTGAAATTTCCAGGAAACTGAGGAAAAACCCAATTTATTTTTGAGTTTGATGTGTGTGATATTATTCAATTTTAAATGTATTAGCAGATAGTGCAGATCCTTCCATTGCTCTTCGCTCTTCCTCCGTAATGTTTGTTTGTGGATTAAGGCTGACTGTACTAGGGTCCTGGGAATATGTCCTGCATGGTGGACTTCCGAAGGGATCCTAGCCAGTGTTTACCTTCCTCCGTAAATAAGAATTTAAACATTTCTCCTCTGAGCGGGTCTGGCTGTCTTTCACACTCCTGCGCATATCCTGACGTACGCATAAATTAACTGTCGAGCGATTTCAAATTTCTGGTTCTGAGTTTTTAACAAAAACGTTTTATCAAAATTCAAAGCATTTGATTAAATCAGTTTTGTTGAATCAAACAAACTTTTGTTAAATCAACAAAACAAAGCTACCAAACTACTTAACCAAACAAGTTTTGTTAAATTCAACAAAATACTTTTTAGCGTATAGTGTTGAAAGTGCGCTGTCCTGCAGGATAAATCGTGCAATGGAACCCTCTGAAACGTCCGCAAAATTTGGCTGCCGTCCGGAAGGGGTTAGAGCGCATAGCGCTCTGAACTGAGAGACAGAAGGTGCCCGGTTCAAAACCAGGTCGCGTCCGCTGATCTAACCGTTCGGAGTTTCCGTGGTTTCCTCCGAAACTTAGGTTAAATACGGATTAGGACTCCATAGAAAGACCCTCAAGGAAGGCAATGCACCCATCGGCCTAGATCTCACGTGTAGATAATTGGCTGCAATCCCACAACAGGAAAACAAAATAACCCGGAAGGGGTTGAATATCAGTTTTGGACGATTGTAATGGATGAAACTGGTTTAGCAAACCTTCGACTTTAATTTTCAAGCGGAATTTTTTATGTTTTGAAGTCATTGTTAATTTACACTTTAACAAGATAAACAGTTTTAACTATCACCCTTTTTCTGGATTGAATACTACATGAACACAAAGGGAATTTGAGCAGAAAGGATGTGCAGTGCACATGCAGTCGGTTGTCACTCAGATGACGTTATAGAAGCGTCACGCCGAAATGCTCTGTAAGTGGGAAAATTTAAGGGTGAAAGCGGGAGTGACGAGAAAACTACGACTTAATAAAGAAAATATTGAACGAAACAGTCCACTGCGATGGGGTTCTTATTTATTATTTAGTTCTCAAGAAAGGCATTAAAGGCGCATTGTCGCTGATCGCGTTGCCATTAGCGTTATAGTGGAGGTGATGCGCATCTGTACATTTTCTCTATGATTAATATAAATTGCCGGTTTTATAATTTCTACTGAAATATTAATATTTCGATTACTGCTAAATTGGGAGAGAGAAGTCCGTTTTCACATGCGGAGTATTTTAACCTTTCATGCTACTACTTAAAAAAAAACAGCAATAATAAGAATACATGCTTTTCTACTTTGGAAATCCATGTTCACAGAGTTCTTATTATAATAAGATGGTACAGTGAAAAAATGCGTTCCGGATGTAAATAAAGCGTGAACAAATTCCAGTTTAAAAAATAGAAAACGAGAGAATGCTAGAAAAGCTTTCTTCTTCCCCTAACAAAAAAGTTGGATATTATCTAGAATTTAAATAAATAAATATATATTTTTTAAAAAAGTATTTTACATCAAGCTTTTTATTCAACGACAAACTAAAAGGAATTAAATAATTTTTGAGAAAATTTTCAAGCTAAAACGCTTATTGGAACACACAAATCCATTCTAGCTTATCGAACATCGGCGGAGGTACTTAAGAAATTCATTAAATGTTAATCGTTGAAACTTCTTTTGAACTTATGTAGAAGTAAGTAGTTGAGCCACTGAATTGTTTTGAATAAAACAAAATAGACAGACCAAGTTAAGAAAAAGCTCGAAAAAAGTCCGGAATTTGGAATTAGGGATGGACGCGAGACGCCAGAAATCTCGCATTGCCTCGCGTTCTCGTCTTGTATTGCGAGAAGATACTCGAGACGAGACAGGCAATTTTTTTTGCGAGAGGAGAAAGGAAATATTTTGCGAGACGAGTCAGAGTCTGGTCTCGCATAAATTTAAGATACGAATTACTTTTCAATCAGAATTGCAATGCTGTATTTGAGGAGGTATGCCATCCTGAGAAGGGAGGGTACACTTTGCCTGAAGCTTCTACCGTTTAACTTGCGTCTCCTTTGTTATCGTTCCTGTTATGCTATCAGCACCCTACAATACACACAAACACGTAACATTTAAAATTAGGACAGCGCGAGGTATATACAGAACACACAAAAGAGAGGATAAAGAAAGAAACTGGAAAAAACAAAGAAAACAGAGACGAATAGAAAACAGAAAAATAATAAGTAAACAGAGGAAAGGCGATACGGTAAGTCCAAAGCCTGACCCTATTTAGATGGGAGCCCAGGGGTACTAACTTTGGGACCCCTTTTAGTATCACAAACATTTTAACCCATTTTTGACAGCTGTTGATTTTCGCAATGCAAAGCTTTTTTTCAAGATTTCCTAAATTGAGTTTTAAAATTAAACATATATTTGAGCAAGCTGCATTTAAAAATTATTTATATTTTAATATTTGTAAACCATTTGTATCAATTAGTTCATAAGTGCACTAAGTCAGGGATGGCTATTATATGACACTCCTGTTTCGTACTTTTGAAATTTCATTTTAAGAAACGATAAAACTATAATATAATACTTCAATTATCCTTTATAAAATAAATACGTTTATATTTTTTATCATTTATGCTTAGTGCTTTTCCGTTTAAGGCGTTTTCCACTTAAAATGTTTGATCAAATCTGGGAAAAGTTCCACCGTATATATATTGTTATACGTCTATCTAGATAATAATTTTATGGAAAAAAACCACTCCATGTATATAATTAGAGAATGATTTTTTTACATAAAACCATTTATTTATGAATTTGCGCAGAGTAATCGTTGCTTGTAAATAAAAACCAATGGAATTCAATCATCTTGTTCGAGAATTTTTTTTTTAAAGATTTTTTTAAAAACTAGCTTCCCTCCCAACTGATCACTGATGTCAGAGATATCCGGTTTTATCGTTCTGATAATTGTTGTTTTTTGTAAATATTTAGATAGCTTAAAAATGAGTTTTGAATTGCAAGTAAGTTTTAATGTCTAATTCATATTTACACATAATCCAGAATTACGAATAAATTATTAAAGTATACTATCATTATTTTTCATGGAAAGAATTTCAAACTTATTTAGAATGTCTGGCTTATTTTTTTTAAATAGTTGATGCAAGTATGCTTACTTTGATATTTTATGTTCTAATTGTGTACTTAATAATTGTGATTTTTTGTTTACTTATAATATTGGCTGCATTTCATCAAAACGGATGAATACGTATGTAATTAAATCATGGATATTTCCTATTTTACATAAATTAATATTTATAAATAAAAGGTTTCACCAGATATTAAAAATGCTTCTTTCACCATAAGCCAAGCTATGCGTAATCAATGATCTACTGGAGCGGTTACGCTAATACAACGCTGTGTTTCAGCGGAGCATTCAAAGATTCATGTTGAGAAACAACCCAGTCTCTTTTCGATGGTGTGAATGAACAGGTTATACCCGGGTTCCCGATTAAATATGAAACCCATATCTCATACCAGGGGCGTAGCCAGAAATTTTTCATGGGGGCGGGTTACGACTACTGCAACTCACATATATGCATATATGTGTGTGATAAGGGAGTGAAGAATATACATTTTGTATGGCAAAAAAATTCCTCATGGGGGGGGGGTTATGAACCCCCTAACCCCCCCCCCTTGGCTACGCCCCTGTCTCATACACTGAAACGAGAGGGGGGATAGGCAGGCTTCGCTATAATTATCCCGCCCCCCAATTGAAACTTTTATGAATTCACTATTCCGCACGTTGAGGGCGGCTTAATTAGATTAAAATTTTATTTGCGCAACATGTCCTGAGTTCTGCATCATTTCTAACAACATTCAAAGCTTCATATAATTTCAAAAGAAAATGAAACTCCCATCAACCATACATATTACATTTACCCAGTTCCAGAAATAAATAAATAAAAACAACTATTTTTTCGGAGTCACATTATATACGAATTAAATCTGAATTTCTATCATTTCAAATGTACATATGAGTTAATATGGTAACTAATATATGTAATAATACGGTAATATGTAACTAATTGTTATTATTAATTTTCAATAAAATAGTATTAATCTTACTAAAAATATGGTAACGAAATCGCAGTCCTTAATTTTGCGAGACTCGCGAGAGACAATTTCTCTGCGAGACGAGACAGTCCTGTTTCTCGTCTCGCGTCTATCCCTATTCGGAATCGCCGAGGTCCGGATTTAGAACTTTGAGCCGGGCGTTCAGCGTCCCCCCCACACCCAAAAAAAATAAATAAAAATAAAATAAAATAAAAAATAAATATAATTAGTGTGTGGTCATAATTTAAAAATATTATATACATAACGCATATCATTATTTTGAAGGATAATTACATAGTTCTCCATTAAAATGCTCGAGTTTTTCGTTTATTTAGTTTATATATAAGTTAAATTGTTGTCATTTATTTACATATATTTCCTTCAAACAAAAAATATTCATTGTGCTGATTTTTTAATTATTTTTTTCAAGATCTGGAAATAGAAAAAGAATTCAAACTAAATATACTGAAACCCGCTTTTATTGCATTTAATCGTTTTTGTTCATAAAATAAAGTATATTTTCTACGTTATTTATGTTTCATTGTTAAGCTATAATGAGTTGAATGGTATATTTTTCGATTTGCAAAAGAATCTCTGGAATCATGATATATTACCGGTCAACAAACTCACCATCCATCTTTTATGAGCGGTAAAATAACAGAAAACCCATTAAGCTACTTCAAATGAAATGAAGGGATTGTTTAAAAAGAACTTTAATTTTTTATCATATAACCACCAGACAAGTAGTAAAGACGGAACTGTTTTCAAGTTTGAGTTCTATTTTTAGAGAAAAGGAAGGGATTGTTTAAAAGGCACTTTATTTATTTTTTTAAATTATAAAACCACCCGAGTTATAATAAAGACAGAGCTGTTTTCAAGTTTGAATTCTATTTTTAGAGAATCGAATTAAAAATGGAGAAAAAAGACATAAATTAATTTTTCTAGCGATCATTCTTTTCAAATTAATTTCTAGCGATCATTCTCTGACTCAAATAAATATAACCGTCAATCTGACAAAAAAGGAAAATATACTTACAGTAATATTTTCTTCCTATTTTGAAATTATATCATTTTAAAATCGTAATAAAAAAAATTAACAGCAATTTTCAAGTTACATTTTGATATATTTTTCTGTAAATGGAGAAAAAACAATCCAATTATATCCTGATGAAAATAGTCGAAAAGCTTATTTTTTCAATGGGGTCGGTCCACAGTGTCTGGTTAATCCATTGGTTCCAAATGGAGGAGGTATAGCCCTCGAATGGGCGATGGAGCTTTACAAGGGGGCGGTCCGGGATTCGCACATACACAGAAAAAAAAAAAGCTTTGGAGAAGCAGGATTCGGCCGTGGTGCATCTGTATATTTAGGAAAATAATATAATAAAATATTTTTAAAGTACCTGCTTTCATAAGTAAATATTTTTTTTAACTAACTATGCAAACTACCTTATTACTACCGCGTATTTAAACATTTTAAAATCAGCATTCATTTGGTTTAAATTAGAATAGATAGGCGGCGACAAGTCATTGAAAATCTATAGGCAAACACGCAACATATATTTTCAACATCATTTCTACTTTGTGATTTATAAAAGTTAAATTAGGTAGGGCAGAGGGAGGCACATGTGGACGTTTTTTGGTCGTACAAAAATCTAACCTTTTTCTTTAACATTTTATTTATTTTTTTTTTTTTTTTTATATAAATCATAATCTTATGCCTTATCTCTTCAAATATATGTACTTAAATATTAGGAGATATGACAACATTTTTTGTAAAACTATATTTTAAAACCTACAAAAACTGTCCACATGTGCCCCTACATGGGGTACATTTGGATATGCTTGGGGCACATTTGGACAAATAGATAAAACATTATCAACTAGGGATGGACGCGAGACGCGCGAGACGAGAAATAGGGCTGTCTCGTCTCGTCTCGCAGTGGTAAACCTCTGTCTCGTCTCGCAACCACTTTGTCTCGTCTCGCGTCTCGCACAGAAATTGCCTGTCTCGTCTCGCGAGTCTCGCAAAATTAAGGACTGCGAATTTTTACCATATTTTTAGTAACATTAATACTAGTTATTGAAAATTAATAATAACAATAGCAATTAGTTGCATATTCCCATATTAGTACATATATTAGTTACCATATTAACTCATATAGTTATTTGAAATGATAAAAATTCGGATTTAATCCGTATATATAATGTGACATGACACCGAAAATTTATTTATTTGCGTAACTGCGTAAATGTAATATTTATGGTTGATGGGAGTTTCATTTGCTTTTGAAAATATATAAAGCTTTGAATTTTGTCAGATATGTTGCAGAACTCAGGGACACATGTTGGGCAAATAAAATTTTGATCTAATTAAACGGCCCCAATGTACGGAATAGTGAATAATTATAGTGAGCGGAATGGTGAATAATTAAAGTGAAGCTTACTTATCCCCCCTCCCGTTTTAGTGTATGAGATATGGGTTTCATATTTAATCGGGGGAACCCGGGTTTAACCTGTTCATTTACACCGGGTACGGGCAACCTTTGGAAGGTTGCGAGCCAAAATTTAGGATGTTAGGGACGTCACGGACCGTATAAGTGGGATTTTGATTTGGTTTATATGGATTGTCTATGGCGGTGCTGTCCAACCTTTTTATCGCCGCGACCTGGTCAGCGTTTGATAATAATTTTACCGCGGACTGGTCAGGGGAGGGAATACGCTGATTGTTTTAATTTAATTGTGCTTAAACATACCTTCAAAATATATACAGCTTCACAAAAAATGAATGTAAAATGATTTAAGATTTTATCTCACTAGGACGCTAAATGAATGAGAACACTGAGCTTATTTCTTTGCAACGAGTTGGTTAGATCTGGAGGTAAGAAGCAATGACACCCAAAGTGTGTTGCTTATGTACAATTCATTCCTTTATTCTGTTATTTTGGTTCTTGTCAGTGCAGAAAATCCCGCTTCACACAGTTAGGTTGTTGGAAATGGCAATAGGGATTTAAAAGACTGGAATTTTAATTCATAGTCTTGAAATATTTAATAAGCAGTAAAATAATGTAAAATAGTCATGAGATTTTTTTCTGTTACAAAATCTGTTCTGTATAAATTAGCACAAACCCGAGAAACTCGAGACCTCGAGAGAAATGCACGACAGAAAATAAAATGGAAATAATGTAATTTTTCTTGAGCAACCCGGTACCATTTGATCCGCGGACCGCGGGTTGGGGACCACTGGTCTATGGAAATTTGAAATCTTCCACTTGCTGGATAAAATACCCTGGAGGGCCACATCCGGGCCGCGGGCCAGGGTTTGCCGATATGTGATTTACACTATCAAAAAGAAGAGACAACAGAAAGGACTTGTGAGCGTTGGATTTGCACAATCACTCCAGTAGATCATTCATTTGCGTTCGCATAGCTTGGCTTATGGCGAAAGACAGTGCCGTAAAAATAGGGAGGCATGGCAGGGCGAATGCCCGGGGCCCCCACATGTAGGGGCCTCAAAATCCATACAACTATTTCTTCAACCACTTAGATTTTTTATCTTTTATAACGTTTTAGATTTGTACATTTACTATTCAAAACGGATCACCTAACACTGTTTAAGCAGTAAACAAAAAAGTTGCTTACTGTTTACAAAATAGCTAACAGCTCACCAACAGATCCGCTGTATTACGATACGTACAGCTGATTATGAAAAGTTAAATTTATATACCAGTATTTCTAGAACCAAAGTTCTTTAACTAATGACCTTGTGTTCCCTTTATTTGTATTCTAGAAAAACATGATCTGGGTCTCAAAAAGCCACTCTGAAGCAAGCATCCCTTTTGGGGGCCCTCTTATTTCTTAAAATTATCATATTACTTAGCGATGTTGTTCGAAAAAATCATGTGATTTTGGTACATAATTACAAATAAACTAATTATGCCAGGCACTACAAAATTTTGAAACTGTCTCTTTACAGGCTGTACTACATACTACAATAAATGATCAATCTGTATGAGTTTCAAAACATTTAGAAAAAATTCTGAAAAATGGGAAATTTTCGCAAAGCGTGTCACTCTTCGAAAAATCTTGCAGCTCAGATCCATGTTTAAGAATTTTTTCTGAAAATTCCACAAACGCCACAGCATTTTCGCTTATTTCAGTGTGTAAAGCAGCTTATGAAGAACCCTCTGGAATTTTTTGGAGACCATGGTGCTATTAGTTTATTTCAATTTGTGTACCAAGACTAAAATCAGAGTTCTTTTTTTTTTCGACATACACCCTTAGGTAATTTCAAGCAAATGGCAGTTTTTTCTTTTTCTTGTAATTATTACTTACAAATATTTTATGTACTTACAAATAATGTGCAGATGCATAATCAGTGGTGTACACCGACTTTCTTTAAGAGAAGGGGGGAATGGAAGTAATCTTTTGGTTAAATAAAAGCGATAATCTATATGTTTAAAATTAAAACTGTACGGACTTTATGTTAAAAATGCATGGACAAAGGGGGAGGGACTGAATCCTCACCCCCACACCATTTGTGCACGCCACTGAGCATAGTAAATATATGGAGCTGAACCACACTTTTCTAGAGTAAGTCAATGCTCGGAAATTTCTATTTCCTTTTAATGAGTATCTAAATTAGGAATGGCATGGCATACAAAGGTCCAAATGCCAATTAACACGCTCTACTTTTTCTCGCATATCGTAAAACTCAAAATTAGCCAACTTAAATTGACACTTTGTCCTTTATTCCCCCCCCCCCTTCCAAAAACCAAAGACATTAGAATATACTAGAACGAGTATATTCTAATGTCTTTGCCAAAAGCCAATGGTTTGAGTCCCTCTTGCAAAATATTTTAATATTTGTTGGTCGTCTTTTTCTTTTACTTGTGCAATAATCAGAGTTCACATTATTTTACATTCATTATACAAATGATTCGATAATTATTTGTATAAAAACCCAAATAAAAAATAAAAATAAATGTTATATTCCAGCTGGAATTCATGTAAAATCCATTAAATACTTCAGTATATGAAATTAAAAATACCTTGTTGTTACAAACCAAGTGCTCTATTAATGGCTAAAAACGCTTTTATAAGGAATAATACTACTTACATCATGAACACATAAGAGCTATATTGATGATTTATTAATGTTTCTGTGTTGTTTTGTGTTAAGGTAAAGCTACGAAAGAGCTATCTGCTTAGAAGGGGTGCAATGGGAGGAGGACCTCTAACGCGTATTCACGTTACATCTGGAGAAAACCGTCCAAAACTTCGATAGCCGCACGGCAGGATTGAACCCTGCCTTCAGAACCTTCACAGAGACCTTCACAATTCAGTCATCTTACCATGTTGTATGTTGAGTGTTATTCCCCAATGGTGAGCGGAAAAAACGCGACTTTTAATAGTGACATAGGATGTAACATGGTCGTTATATGCTAGTCGATGAGGCAAGAGCGCAGCCAGAAAATTTTGTCGAGGGGGTTGTATAAGATACAATTTTGTATTGATAAACTTAATTTCTTATTGAAGACAAAAATCTGAAAGCTCTTAATAACTAATTTTGAAAGTTTCGCAGGGAGGTATATCCCGATATCCCACTCCATGGTTACGCTTCTGCAGTGACGTAAGAAATGGGGGGCGGCTTTGGGGCTCGAGCCCCCTCCCCATACATTTGGAGGATGATAGAAAATAACCATATATCGGTGTCTTTTCCAGTGTCCAGAATCCACATACTTTATTTTTTGTCTGGAAACCGATCATTAGCGAAATTCTCGATACATTAATTCCTCACCCTTGTTTTTTTTCCGGGGAAAAAAAAAAAACGGTCACTCAATAGTTGTTTGTGGGTGGAATAGCGAACGGAAGTCTTCATGTCAATTGTGAAAGCAGCGGTCATCTTGCAACTTGTCACCGCTCTGGCGCCTTATCTCGCAATCTGTTCGGAGGTGTCCTATTGTTGAGGGGAAAAAATTCTTCCGGTGATAGGGCGCACCTACTTCCACGTGCTGAGATAGCTCGCCCTCCGTAGGTCCATTCTGTTCTGGAGTGAGAGGTCATCCATCGTGTCGGCAAATCCAAAAGACACCGGGCAATTATGTCCTCGGGACATCTCTCTCCCGACATTTCTGTTTTAACTGGAACTCTGTAGTAGGGACCCTCCGATATCTGATATTCTGCGTAAAAAAAAAAAAAAAAAAAAAAAAAAAAAAAAAAAAAAAGCTTTGGCATCTCAACACAAAGCATGCGTTTCCTTTCGGCCCCAGTCCTGTGTTCAAAGTTTGTCTTTTTAAATGACTGGAGGAAGCGTTAAGGATAAAGAGAAATTCTGCGAGGGTTGTTCCTCATCTCATAGCGTGAAGTTTTAAAACAGGAAAAGATCTTATACATATAGTAGTATTTTACAATATTTCTTTATAAGTATAGCGCTTTTGCTCATTTTGAAAGACAATTTTTGTGTTTATTATTACTTTTTTTTCTTCTTTCTTGACATGATCAGTGGCATACGCAGACTTCCTTCAAGGGGGGGAGGGGGGTTATAGACATAACTTTGTGTTAAAATGTAATATTTAAGCTAAAATAAATGTGTGTAAATGTATAAATGTGTATAAATTAAATGTGTATAAATGTAATATTGTGTAACGTAATATTTAAGCTAAAAATTGAAAATTTGTGGACATTTTGTTAAAAAAATTTTGACAAGGGGGGAGGGGTGAACCCCCAAACCCTCCCCCCCTTGCGTACGCCACTGGACATGATGAATACTGGGTGACTGTTGATAAAAGTACATAGTACAGTTTTTGAAGAACCAGTGAAAAAGCAGTGGAAAGAGAAAAACCGCACAACATTAAATGGGTTTATTTTTTCAAATGAATGTGAGTGTGCGTGTGTGTGTGGGGGGGGGGGGAATAAAAAATGTAAAGGAGTGGGCATCCGAAAGGGCGCAAACAGAGGTACATTCATGTATTTTGTATTTATCTCTATTGAAAGTTGACATTCCGATAATTTTTCAAGGTCAGTGGCCTGATTTTTAAGTACACAGTGTGCACAGTAGCCCCATTGCCTCTATAGCTTTTGGTGAAGTGATTTTTTTTTTGTATCACTAGGGGCCAAGGCCCCCAGACTCGCTACGCTCGCTTTTCGTATGAGACATTCGGCCCCTAATCAGGCTTATTCGTAAAAAAGACATAATTTCAACAGACAAAACCCGAAGATTGGATCAGATAGAATGTTACTGAGCTACGCATTGCTTGGTTCTTGCATGTTCATTGGTACATAAAAATTTAAACTTCACACTACAGTAGAACCCCTCCCCCTCATAACACGGAAGATATTTTGTTATGGGAATCCGTGTTGTACGGGTCCTGAGCTATACTACACCTGGCGTGCGGACTCCGCTTATAATCGCTGGAAAAATTATTTGCACTCTTCAGAAACACAATGATTTTCAATGTTGCCATTCAAAAGTTATATTAATTAGGAGCTAAAGCATAATAAAATCAGAACATCTGTTTCAGTTGTATTTTTAATAATGTAAAACCTATTGGACACCCTTCGAATTTGCCACCCATTGCGATTTTTCATTATTTGGCGACTTGCGTACATGTAAAGTTAATAAAAGCTACGGAACAGATAGGATAGCTTGCCACCAATGGCGACTTTTCATTATTTGGCGATTTACACATGCTCACAACCTATAATTACTGTTCATGTAAGGTTACCGGAAAACCATTATCCATATTTTCATTTACATAATCGTTTGCAGATTGGCGTACTTAGCACCACGAATTATACCATCTCGTCGCGCTAGCAAATACTGCTATAATGGCATAGTTAACGCCGCCAAATATTTCTACTGGTAGCAAATAATCCAGCTGGACGAGAACCGGCTTTAAAATAATCTGCATTTTAATTATTTTTTATTTTCAAGATATTAGTTATTCTGTTTTGGAAAAAGGAATAATCGCTAATTCTAAACTCCTGTTGTCTAAGCGAACTTACTATTTGAAAATTGTCAACTTTGTGTTTTGAGTTGCTTATTTCATATAGTTTTTATTTTGGCGTAAAATGGGCGTAATTCTAACTCATGTTTGTAAATTTCACGCGATTCTAGATACTTGGAAACGCTTTGTTGCAAAGGAATGAATGATTTTATGCCAAATCTGGCAACCATTCGGTTTATTTTTTCAGTTTTTTATTAATATCTTCTAAAATAATTCGATTTTCTAAATTTAAATCAGCTTAGCAGGTTCCTCGGAATTTTTCGAATCTGTGGGCACCTTAGTCGAAACTCAAATCCCCACAGTTTAGGAGGAGATACGCTGACAAGCTTTTGACAGCGGCGGCGACAGCGGCCTTTACTTTTTTTTAGAATAGAGAGATTTTTACACGAAAATGTGTCACACTCTGAAGTTTTGCAAGCCGAAGGAAGGGAAAACATGATAATATAAACGAAAAGAGAAATAGTTTTAAAAAAATTGCTTGCATTTCTTTCCGTCCGATATTAATATATAAGAATAAAAAATGTCATTTAAATCTCTTTAAAATAGGCCAACGATAGGGATTTAACCGCCCCTAGAAAGTTGTCACCAGGGTGGGCGCCCCCCCCCCCTACGCGCGCCGCAACGTGCGGGAAAGTTTGAGGATAATATCGGTACAAGGATATTTCAACCAAGGATATTCAACCATATTTCAACCTACTCAGACTAAGCATCAATGCGAATGCAAGTTGCTCTACTTCTAATCTCCCTCTGATATACCCGAAACCCGATTATCACAGGGGCAAGGGGGGGGCGGTAGTCCGGTGCCCCTTAAGAAAAAGGGGGCCCATATATATCCCGATTATCTAAATTATAAATTCATATGTACTGAAATAGTAATTGTGGGGAAAAAACTGAATTTCCTCTATAATATAGGTATTACCTAATTGTCTATCACTAGATCAAGTTAGAGATATTTTTTTTGGGGTGATAAATACGATTTGATTAAAGTACAAAAACTACAGTTTACTTAAATACTAAACTACAGTTAATGCAATTTTCGAGTACAACAGCGGTCAAAACTGGGTTAAAATGCTTAAAAAAGGTAGGCTCAGTAAAGGGGCTTAATGCGTAAAAAAGGGAACAGTAAGGGGGGCCCCAAACTTAATGCCCCGGGCCCCGTCTAAAAGTGGTCAGATTTGAACATACCGTACCGCCTTTCCTATTTACTTATTATTTTTCTTTCAACTCTTCTCTGTTTTCTTTTTTTTCCGCCTCTTTCTTTATCCTCTCCTTTGTGTGTTTTGTATATCTCTCGTCTCTTCTAATTTTAAATGTTACGTGTTTGTGCGTATTGTAGAGTGCTGATAGTATACCAGGACCGAAAACGAAGGAGACGCAAGTTAAACGGTAGAGGCTTCAGGCAAATTGTCGCTTTTCAGATCGTATTTATGCGAGACGGAAGAAATTGCGAGAATTCTCGCGAGAAATCTTGCGCGAGACAAGACTCTGTCTCGTCTCGCGTCTCGTCCCGCAAAATATTTTTTCTCGTCTCGCGTCTCGTTTCGCAAAAAAATGCCTGTCTCGTCTCGCGGGACAATGCGAGAACGCGAGACAATGCGAGAATTCTCGCGTCTCGCGTCCATCCCTATTATCAACAATTTAAAAGAGAAATTACTTAAAATCGCATAAGTTGAAAACGTTCACTAGGAACAATATTTTTGTTGCTATAAATAAACACAGTAAGTTATTTTATTTATATTTTATAATCTTAAGAAAAATTCTCATAATCTCATACTAAGTTATATATATAAATTCCTATTTCACTTATAAGAATCTAAATTGACCAGAAATGTTGTTTGCTGCTAAACGTTCATTTCCTCCTATTATAACTGAAGGTGGAAGTTTAGTTACTATGCCCCTTTTCTCCGTGGTTGACTGGTCTGTCTTATCTAGAAAATTGAAAACATTTTGCTCTCCAACTTTCTTTCTTATGTATCTGACCTCATACTCATAATAATCTAAAGTTTTTTAATTCATGCAATGCAGTAACACGCTTTTGACTTTGTATTGAATTGTACTAGAACAAAGTCGTTTACATCAAGGGACTCATCATTTAATAGCACCTTCAACTTCACGAGATCATTATCTGATTTATATTTTACTCCATTATGTTATTCAGAATGTGATTTGATTTTTGACTAACCATGTATCTACTCCACACCATACCAATCTTAATTCTTCTAAATCAAACTTTCTTTTTCTTATGAATGCGTCTTTTCTCTCTTTGCTAAATATATATTCGCCCTATTTTCTATAGTGATTTGTTCAACTCTTTCTTTTACTGGAGTATCTATGTAAATTGTAGATTTTCCTCTTCGTGTAGATTCCTTCTTTTCTTGGTAGAGCTCCAGGAAAAAGATCTTACAACTTCTGGAGTTAAAATTTCCAGGTTCAGTCAAGTCCTAATGGTCTAAAGTAGATGAACTTGAAGGCTTAGGCCCATTTTAGAAGGAGAATTTGAATGTTCAATTTCTGCATCTTCAGATATTTCGACGAGGTTAAGTCGATCAATGCTATATTGCTGAAAGAAAGTCTTCATCGCTGAAAACTAGTCTGTCAACAGGCCATATTCCAGTATTCTTGAATGAACTGTTGATATTTCTTGTAGTGAAAGAATTAAGGTATGCATTATATGGCAGTTCTGCTATTTTATATATGGGGATGGTTTTACTTCGATTAGAAGCCATCCAATCATTAAAAGCTATAGTTAGTTTATCTTCAAAATAAGAATAAACCCCAACACCTAGCGACTGCATACTGCATAAACAGTGATGTAGAAATGATAGAACAATTCCGATTTCTTTTGAATAAATGATAGCTTCTAATGATTCTAATAAGTTGTGAATAAAATTATAGAATTAAGCTTAACTGCAATAGCAATGTGTTTTGTGTTACGGCAAGCCTTGGGTAAAGGACGTTTTAGTAGGTTCTAATGCGTATTCATCTTACCTTCGGAGAAAACTTCCTAAAACCCCAGACCATTTACCATGTTCAGTGCCCTATCCATTCGGCCATGATGGGGTCTAGCAGAGATTAAAAGTTGAAGTATTTATTTTAAAAATTATTTTAAGCACCTTACTGGTTTAATTTTGTGTTATAACTTTTAGATATGAACATTAGGGACACATTGTCCATAATGTTTATATCTATAAGGGACTGTCCACGTGTGCCCCCAAATTAGTGCCCCATAGCCACATGTTTAGAATTTTGTCAAGGCTAGCTTAGCGGAATTTTTTTTTTCAGAAAATATCATTAATAAATCAAAATGCATTAACATTTTAAAATTTCATTTAAAATTAACTATTATGGACTAAGGGGCGCTAGATTTCTTCTTTCCACTAAAGGGGGCGGTGGGCCAGAAAAGTTTGGGAGCTTGCGGGTTAATTTACTGGCAGACAGTACGTCCAACCTACAAAGAATTCTTCAGTTTTTCGATTCAGTTAAAAAAAATACAGGATTGTGTAGTTGGATCAAAAATATTTCTGTATAAGTTAGCAGATTGCGCACTTTTTAACACTTTCAGACATGAGTAAATAATTTCTCTTTGAATTAAATAATTTTTCTTTTGATAATATAGATTAAATATTTAATTAAAAATAAAATAATCATGATCAGGGATGGACGCGAGACGACTTTTTTGCGAGACGAGACAGAGATTTACAGCTTTTTTGCGAGACGAGACACACATTTTTAACATTACGATATAGGGATTTTTGCGAGACGAGACAAGCTTTTAGGCTATTTTGCGAGTACCAGCCAAGTACCTAGTACCAGCCAAGTTGAAACGACTGCAGTGTGGGCTTTAGACACCGAAGAAAACCGACTTCGTAAAAATAGAAATAAATAAAATAATGCCTTTTAACCAAATAGAGAAACAATGTACTTTGTCAAGACGGTACCTTACTCATGTCGTGTAGAGCACCCACATGTGATTGGAGGCTGAGCCTGGTGGGATGCAAGACGGGCATTGGCCCACTCTACCCATATACGACCTGACACGCTTGGCCTTTAACATGCCTAAACTGCTTGTGTGCAAAAAAATCACTTGAATTCTGTGGAGGTGGGAGGCGCACGGGAACAGTCAACAAAGAAATCAGGGCAAAGAAGACAACTCAAGTGGAATTACGAGACGAGACACACGAGAAGAATAGGCAATTACCATTAAAAAGTACTCTCGCCAAAATTATTTTTTATTTAACTACTTTATTTTGAAGATCAGCTGGCAAGCTACACTAGCAGAACTCTTGACTCAAAAGATGCTTAACATTTCTCCGACAACCGCTATAAATGGGCCAGTGCTGTAAATGGGAGAAGATATGAAAGGAGGAGTTAATAACTATTTATTCTGCGATATTTTTACAACATAGGTATAGCTTTACAGCTCGGGCTGGGTAGAGGGGACTTCCAAAAAGAGGCTCTGTGCCATTGGTAGAGGCCAATAAAATATCAAATCACAACCTAATGAAAAAACTTATATACAATGTTTACGTAATAATATGAAATGAATGAAAATATTTTATAATGAAATTTCCATTATTATTTTTAATTTCACGAAGAAAATTCCCCAATGTTGATATGAAATTATTTTTACGCTTACTTTTTAAATTGTGTCCCAGAGATTCATAAGATTAACTATTTGAAGTCCCTTGCTGAATTTCTGGGTCCTTTATCCATAGCATTAGAACACTTGTAAGTTTAAAAAAAGGATTTAAATAGGTTCTCTTCATCATGGTAGAAAAGTTAAAGCTTCTACATGAAAAACATTTATAATTTAATTTTTAAAAGTTGAATTAGGTCTCACTAGAGGCGTAGCCAGAAATTTTCCATGGGGGGGGGGGGTTACGACTACTGTAACTCACATATATGCATAGTGTGTGTAATAAGGGAGTGAAGAATATACATTTTGTATGGCAAAAAAATTCCTCATGGGGGTGGTTGTGACCCCCTTATCTCCCCTCACGGCAAAGCCACTGGGTCTCAGGGATCTTGTTTATATTGACAATTCCCCGCTAACGTCAAAATATTCTGTAGCGCAGATCAGAAATTCGCCCATACAACAGAAACTCGCTGATAAGGTCACTCAGTTACAGTGTCGCAAGTGAATCTGGTCCTTTCAATAACGTTATAACCGTTAGACAGGGTTAAGAGACTGAACATGGTAAAAGTGTGAAAATCCCGCTTCGGAACTACCATGCGGCTGGCGATCTAACGATCTGGAGTTTTGGTCGGTTTTCTCCAGATGTAACGTGAATTTTAGTCAGAACCCCTTAAAAAGTCCTCCGATAAGGGCATTCTTACCTTTGGTATATAGCCATAGGGGATTTTGCCTTAGCAAGAAAATATCAACAAAATCAGCTTGGGACACTCACCACGACTCCGTAGAAATCTACCGTCATTGTCAAGCTCTTTACCACGCTAATTGTAACTTCTAGTATATTAACCCAACAATAAATCAATTTTTAAGTTATTTCTGAAGTTTCACGTCTGATTAGGCAGCAGCACTAATTGTGTAATGTTCAGTTTTCTATAACCCTAATAAAACTTTAACTCACATTTTTCTTGTTTTGAGAATTTTAATCACTTGGTCTTTAAGGGGCTCATATAGAGGGTGCATCCCCCCCCCCCTGTAAGCAGATGCCTCTACTGTAGGCTTACCCTAAAACAAAACATATAATAGAGTCAAACTGTATATGCAAGACAACTATGTGGCTTTTATCTGTGTTATACAGAATTACAAACTAGTTAGACATATTGGTTATTATTAGGAAGACTAGCTTCAAGTTCGGTAAAAAAGACCTCTATTATAAAGTGAAAACGAAACTAGTCATCCAGAAAAAAATCATTACATGTATGTTGAATACAGAAAAGCTTCAAAAATAGTACATAAATAACAGCAAAGTCAAACTTAAATAAATCTGCAAGTCAAAGCTCACTGCTTGACCAGGTCAACAAGATTGAACCCATTTTCATTTATTCCTTGACGCATGAGTAGTTGTCTAAGAGTTGCAAACAGATTAAAACACAACGGTTTTTAAGGCAGAGTAATTATTTATATTAAAACTAAGTTCCGCGAATAAGAAAGATTAACTATCGAAATAAAATATTTTCTTACAGAATCACTCAAGATTTTAATCTAATGAATGAAAACATATTTTTTCAGATCTTTAAAGCTTCTTTATGAAAAATCTATACCGATTACGGCATTTTTTTAATCATTGCAAAATTGATAAAAATGCAACACATTTAGCTAAGTAGTACGTAATGTATGTTCAAAAATATTTTTGAATGAGGTTTATTGTGCAAGGGTGCTTAGTACAGCTTGTGAAGATACTTTTTTAAGTTTTTCGCATCTCAAATGTTATTAACAATTCAAAAAAGTAATCAAATAAAGTTGAAAGATTTTAAAAAAGAACAGCCTTAAAAATATGAATTTCGAACAAACATTGGTATTTTATCTATTTTAAACATAGGTCAAGCACTTTTAGGGGGGGGGGGGAAGCGAAATTCGTTTGAAATACATTAGTTTGTAAAAATAATAAGTAAATAAATATAAATAAAATAAATAAATAAAAAGTGAATACAATAATTATAGTATGAATATATAATTAAATAATCATTGAGTAAAAGTTTAAAATCTCATAATGACATGCAATCGTCCTGCAACTTTTCTTAAATCAGCTCAAGACGAACAGTATATATTGCTGTACTCCTTCGAAACTCAACACATTCAACTGAAATACATATGGGCAACCTCCGGCCCGCCTTGGCTTTTAACAGTCCTTCCTAATACATCAAAACCCCATATAAAACCCATATAAGCCATTCAAAATCCCATATAAATCCCAAATATACGGCTCGCGACTTTGCTAATACCCTAAAGTTTGGCCCGTAAGCTTCCACTGGTTGCCGATACCTGAAATAAACTTTCGTTATTAAAAAAAAAATAATAATAATAATGCTATTTTTGAGAATGAGGAACTCTATATAAGTGTTACATGAATCAGTGAATAATAACGGGATTGAGAGTGAAATTTGATGAATAATACAGATTCACACAACTTAATAATGAGGAGCTTGAGTCCTATTACTCTGAATTTAAAAAAAAGAACCTTTTAAATAAACCATGCGTTCAAATAACGTAAGAGCTCATGCTTTCTTGCCCATTTGATAAACATTGATGTAACTAACTAAATAAAAACTAACCTAAATTCAAATTGTCATTGCTTTGAGAGGAAAAATAATTGGGAAATCAATAATAAATTTTAAAAAGTGTTACATGCTAT
Organism: Cheiracanthium punctorium; assembly: GCA_038373885.1. Lineage (NCBI taxonomy): Eukaryota > Metazoa > Arthropoda > Arachnida > Araneae > Cheiracanthiidae > Cheiracanthium > Cheiracanthium punctorium. The sequence continues at coordinate 959,663 of JAWZYV010004034.1, forward strand.
TGTTGTGGAGGACTCTGATATTACTAAACTCACACCAAGAAAAACATGACCAATTCAATCTCATACAGCATGTTTGAGGGGCTCTCGGAGAGCTAGTTGCTGCCCTCCTCAACCCTTAGATAAATGTAGAACTACTTACTTTTTTTTTTTTTTATCACCATCGTGTTTTCTATGGATGCAGCTCGTGGCTGGCATCAAACTTCGCAATCTAGCCAGTATTGCTGTTCGCGGTAATCTTACTCACTAGTGAGAAATATTTTTGTATTTAATTTGAACATCTGAATTTAGATGATTGTTATTGTTACTATTTGTTTCGTCCAATTTGCTTGCATACATTTTGCGTTAACATCATATGTTCGTTTACTTGCTTAACTTTCGGAAACCAGTATACTTAAACAGATAAATAGCAAAACATAATTATCGTATTGTTAAATTCTTTTTTATAGTTTTTTTTAACTTAGGAAATTTAAGAATAAAAGTTTAAAAATTTTATAACAAGGTCTCTCTAAGTCTTCTAAACAAATAGATTTACTTTTGATTCTATTGTGTTTTCCATCGAATGTTAACCCTAAGTATTTTTTCCTTATTACTAAACTAGATAAAGCTATAATATCAAATACTTAGATAGAAAAAGTAAGTAGGAAACAATTTCCTCTTTTACTTCTCAGGTATATTTTTTACAAAACTTTTAATATATTTAAATATGACCTAATATTTGTCAGTTACATTTCCCGAATAAATGTTTCAGAATGCCTCTTTTTCAATCTATCATATACATAATCAAATGATGCATTTAAATACAAAAACACAAAAGCTTTTCGTGATACTTTTTTTTATTCTAAAAACTCAATGCTTCTTTTTCTAATCTCAAACAACTATATTAAAGCTGCACCACAAAATATTTAAATGGAAAATACAACGACGAAACTAGTCACCAACAAGAACCTTAGGTGTACGTACGTACGTATTCAAGAGTTACACAGATAAGCACAGAGAAAATAAGATCTAACAGAAGTGGAAAAGGTGCTTCACCTCTGTGCTAAACACAACTTAATAATTATTGTGCTCGAAAAAGCAAGGACGTACATCAGAACTAGAAATACGACTAACGTGAGAAGTGAAACTTCCACACACATCAGAGGAGGAAAAAAGTGGCTACATTAGACACACGATGCTGAAAAAGGTAAGCGGGGTTACTGTTTATTTCAGATGCTACACACATCATCTACCGATACAGAAAGGTGGTACTGCAGAAAAGTACGCCAAATAGTTGTATGGTTGCCAAGAACCAGTAAAAATTTAGACAGTAACGATCACAGGGGAAAGGGGAGGGGGGGAAGAAAAAAAGTTTTCGTAACTAAAATAATCTGAGGGTATATTTTGCTACATGAACTGATTTAAATAGACAGCTCACACACACATGCGCGCGTGCAAAGTGTCATAACACGTTTGAAAAGAAGTTTTGAAACATGTTTCTAATTCTTAATGCATCAGATTAACGGTTTGGGACCTAGAGGAAGGCGGGTCAAGGCTGATTGATAACAAACATTTTCACTTTAAAGGTAGCAGGGGTAAAAAAAAAAAAAAAAAAAAAAAAAAAAAAAAAAAAAAAAGTTTTTCTGATTAATTATAAGAAAAGTTCCAAAAAGGTGGTCAATTGTTAAACAGAATTAGATTTTACTGTATTAGATCAAAGATAATTAATAATTTCCCTTCAGAAGTATTAATTTACCTTCTTACGATATTCTAATTTATCTTTTTATATTGTGTATTAATGCAAATCTGCACTAAGGGTATCATCCTAGGGATGAGGGTGCTTTGGTCGAAGGACTTCCTAAAGATTTCTAATGCGTATTCACGTTAAATCTGGAGAATAGTGACCAACAGACCACAGATTGACAGCCCAAGACAGGGCCCGAACCCGGAACCTTCACACTTCGGCCCAGGTGGGGTGCAAAAATATTCAGAAGTCCTCTAACTTTTGACGAGGATCCAAGTTGTGACGAAAAACTACAGGGACGTCGCATGCAGCTCTAAACGTACACTTAGTGACGCGAGCTGCCCCATTCTGGCGCAAACAAACATATTTCGGTTATTTTAATAAATCCAAACCAAGTTCAAAGCTTTGTAAAGAAAACATATGCGCTAGTAGATCCTAAAAAAGACTGCGATAAGAAAAAATTCCTCACGTTAATTTTCAAGAAGTTATAATTTTGAAATTTTACACTTTTTACACTGAAATTTTACACAGGGGCTGTATACAAATTTAAAAAGCCCCGTTCAAAAACATTCCCAATTAGTAAAATGGGCCCCATACACTGATGGGGTGATGTACAAAATTTCAGCCTTTACCATAAAAAGTCTCAGGGATATCTTTCTGGAGTAAAAAGATGGTCAGGGGCTATACGTGAATTTTGACTATAAACGTTTATTTTCTGAGAGAAAAAAAGTACTTTTTATTTCGCAATTTCTGTGCGACCCCTGAAACGCTATCATACTTGCACATAAATAATGAGCATATACGAAAATTTATGTCGGTTTTTTTGAATAACTATTTCAAATAAAATGCCCCACGGTTGTTGAGCCTCATGCAACAATAGGAAAGAAACATGAACTAATTTTACAAAAATTGGAGAAATTTTCGTTTTTAATAAACTCTTTAAAAGCCTAAGTAAATGAAGAAAAATCCTGAGGGCCAAAACTGAATCAAAAAGCCTAAGACTCAGGCCAAAATCTTGAGACTTGGCACTTATGCAGTATATATATATACAGGGCGTCCCAGAAAGGTGGTAACACGCTTTAATTCATTATCTAGTAGAGAAATGAGGGCAATGTAAACTGAAAAAATGCTCAAAAGGGTACACTTTTTAAATTTGTATACAACCCCCGTACAAAAATTTCAATTTTTAAAATATGCCTCATGCACTAATGAAGTAATGTACAAAATTTGAAAATTATATCTTAAAAAGTGTCAGAGATATGAACATAAATATATGCTGACTTAAACCACTTTTCAATGGCTCTCGGAAGGAAAAAATCACGTCGGATGATAGCGTTTCAGGGATCGCACTGAAATTGCCGAAAAAAAAAAATACTTTTTTGCTCGACAAAAGTCATGTATAGCCCCTAATAATCTTTGTTATATCTCTGAGGCGTTTTACGATGAAAAGCTGAAAATTTGTACATCTCATTAGCGCAGGTGGAATATTTTACTAATTGAGAATTTTTTATTGCGAGGGTCGTATGCAAATTTAAAAAGTGTAACTTTTTCAAAATTCAGAATTTTTTCTTAACCCATTAAGCGCCAAAGCTCCCGTTACGGGAACATCTATTATATATGTTTTTTCTTAAAATATTTTAACGCAATTTACGAAATACACATTTTATATGAACATTTGCACTATATAACACACCCTATAGTGTAAATGTTTATATAAAATGTGTATTTAGTAAATTGCGTTAAAATATTTTAAGAAAAAAAATATATAATAGATGTTCCCGTAACGGGAGCTTTGGCGCTTAATGGGTTAAGGTAGCCTTTCCCCCTGCCTTATTTCGACCATTTCCCCCCACTAATCTCTAATAAGTAAACAATTAAATTTTCGGGACACCCTGCATATATTACACTTTTATTGAACTCATTTTTATAGCATAAAGGGGAAAAGTTCCAACAAATGTCATATTAATCTAAATATATTTTTATAATAAAATGCAAAAGTTCCATGTTATTTCAAAGATACTTTAAAACAGATTATAAAAAAGGATTGTTTTACAACATGTCCCGAGTTCGGCCCCCATTGCGTGGTTCTTCATCTAACGGTCTGGAGGTATGATGAGTTTCTCCAGCTGTAACGTGAATACCTCTTAGAAAGTCCGTCGACCAAGGCACCCTCCATCTTAGGCAGATCGCATATGCGCAGCGTTGCCATGACAACACAAAACAAACTAAGAACAAAAGGTGTGCACTGAAACTAATTTTACGTTTCCGTGCTTTTATTGGAAATCTATTCAAAACTTATGTAAGAGGGGTCAAGGTATACGTTTGGACACCCCCCCCCCTTTTCGAAACACAGAATTTATAGAAAAATTTGTTGATACACCATCAACAAATTTTTGTGTAATATATCGTGCAAAATGTGTTTTTTGAAAAACAAGGAAGTTCATAAATACGAACAAAACCACAAAATAGCCAAGATTTTAGAGTGGGGAGTTACACTTCAAGTGTCCCCAAAATCTATAAGCACCCCCTGCCCTTTGCAACAATAGCATAGAATATGATATTGTAGATACAATAAATAGTGTGTTAAAAGATTGATTTGGGCAGCGATTTAAACCTCATTTATTAAAACATAGAGATACAATGATAATAGTGTGTATTGAAGGAGTGCCTCAAGAATCCATGGGCACCCTCTGCCATAATCAACATCAGTATTGCAAAATTGGGATGATGATGATAATCGTTGAAGGACAGAAGGTACACATAAATCCGGTAACACTTAAGACTCCATTTACTCCAACATAAGGATTGCGACGATAGTCGAATGTTAGAAAATCAGGAAGATCAAACCTGATCTATCACATTTTGGGATTGCAACAATATTTCAATCGTGTGTTAAAGGGTACGGGGTGACTGCGGAGTCCGTCCAACGCTGAGACCGCTACAGTAATTGTAACCGTTGAAGGACAAGGCTGTTTATAAATGCATCAAACAGTATATCAGCTTGCCCTCCCCCCCAGGAAAAACCCCTTCCGGAGCCTCTGACTACATTCAAATAACAACCACAAACAAATCTAAATTTTAAAGATTTTCTTTAGAAAATCTTAAAAATCAAACTTGTTTGATAGAATCCGTTCCATATTTTATTTTTCTGTTTTCGAATAACACTTGTTTTTCAACTAAGAAGAAAGTAAATAAAAAATAAAAAACGCGCTGTGGCCACCCTTGGGCTATTGTTTCGATTTACTGCTAAGGTTTTTCAATAAACACTTGTGCATTTCTATCACCAAATTCAAAAAAATACATAAAAACTCCGCCGAAGTCGGAAGGGAAGTTAATGGTAATTAGCACTGGTCCGTAAAGGTCAGTCTCTAAAAATGGAAAAGTGTGTCTTGTTCTCAGTAAAGCCAAAATAGGCTTAGCTCATGGGTCGCGACAGTTACACACTGTTAACAGACAAAGGTTGTTATGTGAAAAATACAACACATAAACAGCCCTTTTAAAAACAGTCCATCTTGTAATACAAAACTGTGGGGGTATAAGCGAGATGAGAAAGAAGCCTGTCTGGTCTGGCGAAACTGCTGCAAAATTTTGTCTCGTCTCTAGTAACAAGTGTAAATAAATGTGTTGTCTCGTATCCATCCTTATAAAACAGCAATTTACGCTTAAATAAAGAACTACTAATTTTCAGGGGCGTAGCCAGGGGGGGGGATATATCCCCACCCCGAAATTTTGGATTAGTGATGAAATTCCGTCTATTTATACACATATAAGTTCATATCCCCCCCCCCGAAAAATGTTCCAGGCGCATATCCCCCCCCCCGAAAATTTTTCCTGGCTACGCGCCTGCTAATTTTACATCATTACAACTTACTCGGGATAGTGCGCATATAGATTAAGAATACTTAGCCCAATCTAAATCGGTCTAAAACAAAGTGAAACGGATAAATGCAATGTTTAAGAATCTACATTATTTTATGGTTTTTCCCAGAGATAATAGTTCCTGTGTTGGAAACAAATATTTATGCAAAATGTAAAGACTAAAATAAATGAAGCGTAGGGGGTACGACTAAAAAGTACTAGGTGAAAGAAAAAATAAAGAAAGAAAAGGAAACAAAAAGAACAGATGCTTTTTCTTTCTTCTTCCTGTTTTGTTAAATAAACAAATTATCTGATAGAATATAATTTATTTTACTGTATGGATTTTTTATTTATTTATTTATTTATTTTTTTATAATGTCGATATTCAAAAGAAATTCCATTATAAAAAATAAAAGAAAATAACTTTTTTTTTTTTTTTTTTTGCACGACTATAGAAAATAGAAACTATATAATTAATTAGAACTATGAACTGTTAATACTTAAAGGAATATAGAACATCTGCCTTACCATACAAAATTCAAAACAAACATGCCGTTGAACCAGTACTTCATATAGGACAGTCGTACTTAATCCACTGAAATCCACACAACCACAAAAATTGCACACATAAAATTATTTTTCTAAACTATTCCTTCGATCCCAGTATCCACAAAACGCGAACTTTGACAACAAAACATCCGTGATGTCTCAATATATTGGATGAGCAATCCCTCTAAACATAAGGTAAACAGATACTTCCTTACGGCATGCGTCTACGGCTTAGGTGAGTGAGTAAGCGACTGTTGGAGAAAATTAAACGGTCGACGAAGTCCAGCTGTTCGCTCTGGTAGTGCTGCGCTCTGGCGGCGATTTCCGTTTTGCAGGGTGGAGGAGGAAGGTGCGTTTTTCTTGGCGAAAAAGTGATCACCTGGAAATGAACGCAAGCATGATAATGTTCGAGCAACGCTTGGGAAAGGGAGGCTTTATTTATCTATAACAGAGGTTTCTTCTCACAAAGAAAACTGAATAAAACAAGGCACCAACAAACTTATAATGCAAATACTTATAAGGCAGGACATATTATAAAGCAAACATTGTCTATTATGAATTTTTTGTTTAAGTTTATATTTACTTAGCATAAATTCATGCTATGGTGATTATTGATAGTGATCTTGATTTTTCAGAGAAATGAAGAAGACAAGCGTGCTAATATTCAATTAACATGTGAAAAAAAATACCGCTTTTTATATTTATCGTACCTTACTTCATCAATAAGAAGTAACAAAATATAATTCGTAAAATTTAATTCAGAAGTAAACTAAGGATTTTATATACATATAAATCTGAATTAACACATTCGATAAAAATTGAACTTCGTAGTTGGCAAACTGAATTTTATCAAATTTGAGAGAGAACCTGTTAAAAGACCATACAGGTAAAAATACTTTTCACAAAGTCTCATTTAGAGTATTCATTCATATTATCAAATTATGAACTTTAATTGAAAATCCAGTTCTTTCTCTTTCTCTCCTTTTTCTCGGCGAAAACTGATTACCACCAAAATGGATATCTGCATTTTCGCGCTTAAGCGCTATTTTGGTGGAAATAGCTGTGCATTAGAGATGAGACGGGCTCAGCCCGAGCCCGGGCTTTGACAACTTTAAATCCATTCTGTTTAAGCCGAGGAACTTTTACTTCTGGGAAGCCGTTAGGACTTTTCAGAATTATTTAATTATAAACTTATTCTATTATTAATGAAGAAATATAGATAAAAATATTATTCAAAAAATATACGATGCCACCCCCACTTAAGTTAGGGTGCCCCCCCCCCCCCTTGAATAGAAAATCTGGCTACGGGCCTGCGATATAAAGAATTAGGAAGTGCACTGAGAGTTTGCAACTATATTTGTCTTTAATTTGCACAAACGGCAAAATTTATTGCATTCTATCAATGAAGTAATTGATTTTTTTTTCTGAAATTTCGGGCTCGGGCTTCAAAAAATGAGCCCGAACACACTTCTACTGTGCATGTATAATGTGCGAAGAACAGAAGCAGTTACTGTGCGTGCAGAACATCTATCAGGATCAACAAATACATGTATACTATTGCTGTCCGAGACTGAAGATAAATGATTTTTAAGTAAACGAATCAGAGGTTTGTATAAGAATTTCAAAATAAATAAATTAATTAAAAAGGAAATTCAAGTGAAGTTCAAGCACAACAGGAAAAAAAAATCGCTTTTTTTAGTTAATGCACTTCTTAAATTTTTTTTTAAAGAAAGAAAGAAAGAATAATGAAAAAAACAAAGACAAATTTTTAAATGTGAACTTTCGTTAAATATACGTATATGTTTGATAAATTAACAAATGGCACAGGAAAAAAGCTGATTTAAAAATAAAGACAAAAACACTCGTGTTCAAGTGACACTTGCGGAAAATATTGTGTCTTAAAACAAACACAAAAAAGAAGAAAATAAGAGTTAAAAAAATCATTAAAGAAAGAATAAAAAAGAAAAATCTACACCATTGACATTTTATACAAAAAAGAACAACACAAGATATTTTTTAATAAATATAAGAACTACGTGTTCGTATGAAAAGAAAATATTAAGAAAATTTAAACTGTGCCCGTTATAGGCATTAAGAAAATTTAATGGACATAATTTTGAGCCTTTTTCTGGAATGAAAATGTCATAGAAATAAAAAAATTAACTAACAGTAAACAAACGCGAAAAAGTGGAACTTAAGAAAGTTTAAATTCGGAAAAAATGAAATCCTTAGAGGCACACACTCAGCATATATTTATTTTCATATTTCCGACACTTTTTACGACAAAATGATCAAATATTGTACATCACCTCTTAAATGTATGAGACACATTTTACTAACTGAGAATTTTTGCGTACGAGGGCTTTTTATAATTTTCTTAATTTTGTACCTTTTTTTACTTAATTTTACAAATTGTTGTAAATGTCTATGATCAACATTTAAGAAATAAAAGCCTACGTCAGTGTTTCTGAGACATCCTGTATGTATAATTAAATAGTAGGAACAGTTACCTTTCTTGAATTAAGTTCTTTTTTAATTTTCGCCTTTTAACATCACGTTTTTCTTTTTTTCAATGTTATTTTAAAATGCTGTTATTTATGAAAAAGCGAATCATATAATAACAACTTTTCATATTTCTTCCAAATTGTGTGTTTCTAGAAAAAATCAATGAGTTAGAATTAATCACAAAATTAGCATTAGAAATTTGTGTTGCCCTCAAATACTTTTTTCGGTATGTGAAATCAATGAAAAAAATTAATTTATCATACTGACTGACTGACAAACAAACAAAAGAAAAAACAAAAGACAATCTGTACTACTGCATTTATGTAATCAATTCATACATACTGAAAGTTCAAATCTATAAATGAATGTTGTAATATGTATAGAAAGACTCTCTCATCAGTCAAAATATATGTAAATGAATTTATAAACAATTGTGATAAGAAATATAAAGTGTATCTCAAATCACTGCATAAACACATCTGTGTCGAACTTCTGGCTTTTAATCAATTGGTTACAGACAGTGGCGTAGCCAGAAATTTTTCATGGCCGGGGGGGGTTACGACTACTGCAACTCACATATATGTATACGTGTGTGATAAGGGGGTGAAGAACATACATTTTGTATGGCAAAAATTTCTCATGGGGGTGTTGTTATCCCCCATCCCCCTTGGCTACGCCACTGGTTACAGAATATATTCATACAGTACAAGTAATACTGCTTATAAGAAAGCAGTGATAATGCTTTCTCATTGTTTTGTGTTAACACTTATCAGACGACTATCACGGAAAAGATTGCTTTAATAATACTGAACAGACCGAGATATAAAAGATAAATGATCGACAAAGCCCTAAACATGTCATGACACCAATGGTTGTGTTTCACGCAATCGCTTTAAATACAGTATCGGCGTTTCGTTTCAATTTATTGTGGTTCTAATAAACACATTATACGAAAAATAACAATTGATAAGCATGAAGAGTTATACATCAAAAAATAAAATTAAGACTTTAGTCTGCACGTCACGTTCGACTCAAGAATTTTGCTATTTCTATTCGTTTCAAGCACTTGGGAACACAATAAGACCCTAAAAAAGTTTTCTGTCTGTTGTTCTGTCATTCTGTGACGTATTGAGATTTTGCGAAAATGTATTCAAAATGTGTAAATTTTTGTTCGCCCAGCAAGCAAGAACAAGTAAAGCGAATGAAATGAAATTCAGTGATATGATAGCTGGTCATACAACTTAAACTATACCAGCCGATTATTTATTTATTATTTTTTTTTTTTTAATTTGGACTACATTTTGCGAAAATTTATTTAAAATGTGAAAATTTGTTTGTCCATCACGTATAAACCACTGAAGCGAATAAAATAAAATTTATCATCATCACAGAAGATCACATGAACTATAGGTGTCAAGTACTTCAATTTTTTTTAAATAGATTTTCAGATTTTGTAAAAATTGAGTAAATATTTGTCCCATTCACGAAAAAAATAGCAATGGAAGAGAACGAAATTAGGAATTATGTTAGGAGGCAATTTAATTTAAACTATAGATGCTAAAATTTGTCTAAATATTTCACAGATTTTGAGAAAATTGTGTAAATGTTTGTTCTCGTTTCCCTCAGAAACAGCTTAAGAGAATAGAATGAAATTTAGTAACATAGTTAGCAACGACTAAAACAATAAAAGTCGCCATAAAAAATTAAATGAATTTTAAAACTTAACGATTTTTATTGTGGGGAAAGGGGGGATTAATTTAAGGTGTCTTGGAAGTAACATATTAGTTGGCTATTCAACTTAAACAAATATGGTTGATTTCTTTAGGTTTATTTGTTTTTATATATTTTATGCAATTGACAGTGCTGTTTTTAAGACATTGGTATTTTATACGAAAAGAGACTTCCCATGCAGTTGAAAGCGATAAAATACGTAGACAGCGTGGAAAGGTTCAAAAAGCCAATTTAACAGTGGTAAAATGTGTAAATTTTACCACTGTTAAATTGGTCCACTTATACTGGATCATATAACAGTGGTAAAATGTGTAAATTTTACCACTGTTATATGATCAACAATATTTAACAGGTTCAAAGTCAACCAATTTAACAGTGTATTAATCTAATTTAACATGATTGTACTTCGACGGAAGGAAAGACAATACAAAATTTTAAATTATGAAGGGCACAAACTATTATCCAAAGACAACAAAGGAGGACCATTATACTCTCGTAAGAGGACCCAACTCTCTCTATATCGAATAAGCTACTTTTACAACAGGAGAAGACAAAGTCTTAAAGAATCAATACTGAATTTTTTAATAGCAAATAATATGCGATTAAATGAGCTAATAGAAATTGGATGCGATGGAACAAATATTAATACTGGGCAAAAAGAAGGGGGTTATTTGCTTCATAGATCTGGAGCTCAACAGAACATTACAATGGTGTATTTGTTTGTTTCATACAAATCAGTTGCCTCTCCGACATTTAATTCCTTAGAGGGTGCAGCCGACAGTTCTACAACCTTTTGCAGACCGATTGGTAAAGATATCAAAACCAGCGAGGAACTACCTGCAGTTCATTTTTCTTAAATAAGTGGGGAAAATATGCCAGATAATATTGACAGTACGATTCTCAGCAATGATCAACAATATTTATATAGGTGCCTCGCAATATCACGTGGTGAATGTACTTCTGAACTGGCATAAAAAAAACCTGGACCAGTTGCTCACTCAAGGGGGCTTACGAGTGCAAGTAGAATTTTAAGACTACAGAAAAGCTATCTGTCAATCTTATTCTTTCAACATACATTAATACGCACCAGTGTGATTTTATATTTTAAACAAAACCATCCATAACAGAAGGAGCACGACGGCATATCTGGAGAATTACAGTGAAACCCCTGAATAGCGGGCACCGGTGGGTCTGACCAAAGTTGACCGTCCTTCGGAGGTCGCTGTTGTTTAAGGTTCAATACTTCAAAAATCAAAATGTATCTATAAACAAAGTTAACAAAAGGGACACAAATGCGTTATTTAAGCTTCGTTAAATAACATTTATTATGATTTACATATAAAAAATCGGTTATTCTTGATTTTTTCAAGGATAATATCTTTTTTTAAAGAAATGATAATCGTATCTGTTGTTTTCGCGTAATTTTTTAATTAAAACAAACTTTAATAGCGTCCAGAAGTTTCAGAGAACATCCGAATACGATATTAGTAGTAGTACGTGTATGTTGAGGCTGTGGCAAATAAACTTTACATTGTTCATACTTTGGGTTCCGGGAAAAAAATTGTAAAGCACATTTTTGTAGCTGCTAAAACTTTTTTTGTGATGCCGACAGGTGGCCGTTGTTCAGAGGTTAGCTCTAACATTAATCCTATGGAGCACGTTCGGTACCATTCATACGTGGCCGGCATTCGGAGGTTATTTTCATAGGTAGCCATTAAACATTCTTAAAAATTTGGCGCAACATTTCACCAAAACATGGTAAAACATGGTACTAGAAAAGTTGGCTCCATAAGATGGTAAAACATTATTCCAGCCTTTGGTGCTTCACAAAAGTATGGTTAAACCTGAGCACCAAATGTTGGAACAAGATTTCACCATCTTTTGGAGCCAATTTTTCAAGTACCATGTTTTACCATGTTTTGGTGAAATGTTGCGACAGATTTTTAAGAGTGAAGGAGGTTTTAATGTATTTTCTTTTCTAGATATTTGAAACCGAACATAAGAAAGATAATAGATAATGTTGTCCAAAGAAATAGCTTCTTTTGTCATCCTGAAAGTTTGTTATTGTCAATGCTCACAGATGACAGAGAGCATATCAGGTCTTTAAGAGAACGAACACTAATTTGTGCTGGAAATGAAAACAGAGAATCATCAACGGTAAGTACCAAAAGTGCACTTCGAAGCAAAAGAGTAAATTGAACTTATCAACTGGCAAGGAATTGAACCACCTCTTTTGTTGAATGGGCCATGTGAAGAAACTGAGGTCATAGTGAAAGTTGTAAAAACGGAGGAATGGATAAAATATCCTTCCCATACCCAAAGCAATTGAAAGATGCGTCCGCCTAGTGTATGAGGCATCAGCAAGGGTATGTGGAGAAGAGAACAGACACGGCTCCATATTGAATAAAATAAAATCAAGGAACCATATCAAACATTTTCATACAAAAAAAGTTTTTATCTGTCAGAAATATTTCAATCTTCAAACAAAGCATTGAAAATTCTTTTAATTCAATTTTTAAAAGTTTTATGACTTATCAATTTAATATTAAATTTATACTTCAAATATTAATATAAAATTGCTATAAATATTATTTACGTTTTTACTTTAATACCTGAGTACTCTTCCAAATTTAAAAAAAGTAATTATTTATTTTACAATTTTTAATACATTTTTATGAAATTGGTGAGGTCAGTTTTTAACTCATTTCGGAGGACTTGGGGCAAACATATGAATTAAATGAAATTAAAATATGTAGATATAAACTAATGTACCCAACACATAACTTTATGACCCTGCGCAAACAGCATTTTCGATTGTTATATTTTTTTAATTTCACAAATTTTCAATTTTACGCTGTATTTCAGACACTTGGGGAACCAGAAGATATAGATGGATTTCAATTTAAAAAAAGATGTAAACTAAAGTGCTTTATACACAACTTTTCCACCCTACGCCGAAATTAATTTAGGAAAAAAAAAAAATCCCATACTTTTCGATCGATCCAGACTGACGTAAAAATAAATAAATAAAATATGGGGATAGTTTTGCTTTACATTAAAAATCTGAAAATCTACCAGTTCCTTAGCTTTTTACAACTTTTCGAAATTTTTAGATTGATAAACGTACTCGGATAGAGTGACAATTGACAAAGTGAAGTTACTGTCAAAGTTTTCACGTCAATTCCCCGAAATAGTTGAGTTCTAGCACAAAGATTATGACATACTCCATAAAACAGACGCAATTTGTGTGGTTCAAATTCACTAGAAATCGGAATAGCTCCTCGAGATTACCCAGTTTGTCTTTTCCCACGAGATTAAAATAAATAGAACTCCACATTCTCAAAAAATCGAAATCTGAGAATTTTATCGATAGTGTGATTATGTGCAAAGTGTAATCGCAAAGAATGTAAAATCTTTGCTCAGAGATAAGTTTAAACAAAGTTGGTAAAGAGTTGTACAATACAACAATAGCAAAAGTATTATATATTTATGCAATCAATATTTTATTTCGTAATTTGTGCACAGCCCCTGAAACGCGATCTTCCGATATCATTTTTTTCTCTTCGAGAACAATTGAAAAGTGGTTTAAGTCAATATATAATTATTTTCATATCCCTGAGCCTTTATAGGATAAAAATCTGAAATTTTGTTCATCACGCAAGAATGTATGGGGCACATTTCACTAATTAGACCTTTTTCGTACTGAGACCAAACAAAAATTTAAATTGATACCATAAAATCCTGTACCTCTTTTTACGTAACTTTGTAATTTATTGTATATGTCTATGATCAATACTTAAGGATTGAATACCTAGGTCACTGTTTTTTGGAATCCCAGTGCATACAAGTTTTGGAGAGAAAAAATATATAAATCCTTTCTTCTTATCAGTGTTTATTTTTATTCTTTTTAATTTTTAACCTTAAGATATATATATAAGCAAAACTCCAGAACCTGTGACAGAAACCATAAATTTATTTCATATTGTAACCTAGGTAAGCCATTACCCCTCAACTTAGGTTAGGTGTATCAGTGTTTACTTGTGTTTTGTATATATTAAGAAATCCATTGAAAAGATTAATATTACTTTAAAAATGTTATAACAAAATATTTGCAAAAAATATGAAATATGTTATAGATACGCACAAACACAGTCCTATAATTTTCGATAGTATGATAGCATTTTTCCTATTAGTTTTTAGAGTACTAGGGGCCAAAGCCCCAGACTCGCTAAGCTCGCTTTTCGTATGAGGCATTCGGCCCCTAATCAGGCTTATTCGTAAAAAAGACATAATTTCAACACACAAAACCCGAAGATTGGATCAGATAGAATATTACTGAGCTACACATTGCTTGGTTCTTGCATCGAAGATATTTTGTTATGGGAATCCGTGTTGTACGGGTCCTGAGCAACACTCCACCTGGAGTGCGGACTCCGCTTATAATCGCTGGAAAAATTATTTGCACTCCTCAGAAACACAATGATATTTAATGTTGCCATTCAGAAGTTATATTAATTAGGAGCTAAAGCGTAATAAAATCAGAACATCTGTTTCAGCTGTATTTTTAATAATGTAAAACCTATTGGACACCTTGCGAATTTGCCACCCGTGGCGATTTTTCATTATTTTGGGGACTTGCGTACATGTAAAGTTAATAAAAGCTACGGAACAGATAGAATAGCCTGCCACCAATGGCGACTTTTCATTATTTGGCGATTTACACATGCTCACAACCTATATTTACTGTTCATTTAAGTTACCGGAAAACCGTTATCTACACTGCTGGCCATCGTAAATGCAACACCCTGAAGGAAGCATGCAAATAATATGAAATTTACAACATGCATTAGCTGAGGTGAGATATGCAAATGATTAGAATTTCAGCGCAGACGCACATCAAGCGCGCCTGTGGCGCCACCTCAAAGCGCTATTTAAGGCTTGGAGATTTCGACGGTTTCAAGTACAGCAATTGTGTTTTTCTTGCTTTTTTTTCAAAAAAACGATAAATTATGCCTCGTAGGAAACAACGATCATCTTTTGATCAAGTATCAGAGTTTGACAGAGGAAGGATAGTGGCATACCGAGATTGTGGGTTATCTTTCAGGGAAATCGGTCGTCGTATTGGACGAAACCAAACAACTGTGATGCGGATATGTGATCGTTGGGTGCAGGAGGGTACGACGGACAGACGTGATCGACCGCATCGACCTCAGTGCACCACGTCACGTGATGACAGGCAGATTGTACGCATGGCAGTGACGGACCGCTCAGTCACATCACGAACCATATCACAGCAGATTCAGTCTGTAACGCATCATCCAGTGTCTGCGCGTACCATTCGACGTCGTTTACAGCAGAATGGTCTGTCCGCAAGACGTCCGTTGCTTTGTCTACCTCTGACGCGGAACCACAGACGTCTCCGCCGCCAATGGTGCGATGAAAGAAGGATGTGGACGACAGAATGGAATGAAATTCTCTTTACTGACGAGTCACGCTTCTGTATGCAACACCACGACGGTCGGATTCGAGTCTGGAGACACCGTGGAGAGAGGATGCTGAACAGCTGCATTATGCACCGTCACACTGGTCCTGCACCGGGTATTATGGTATGGGGCGGTATCGGATATCTCTCTCGCACTCCTCTAGTACGCATTGCCGGTACTTTAACCAGCCAGCGCTACATCTCCGAGGTGTTGGAGCCAGTTGTCCTTTCTTACCTTCAGGGCTTGCCAACAGCCATATTTCAGCAGGATAATGCACGGCCACACGTGGCACGCATTGTCCAAGGGTTCTTCGTCAATCACCAGATTGAATTGCTTCCCTGGCCGGCGCGCTCTCCGGATCTTTCGCCGATAGAAAACATGTGGTCCATGGTTGCTCAACGACTGACCCAGAGTTCATCCCCAGCTGTCACACCAGATCAACTTTGGCAACGTGTGGAAGCTGCTTGGTCTGCTGTACCCCAAGAACACATTCAAAGTCTCTTTGAATCAATGCCGAGGCGTGTGGCAGCTGTGATCTCCAACAACGGCGGCTACTCTGGGTACTGATTTTGGCAGGAACCACGCTTCATAGAATGCTGTAAATTTAATCATTTGTTACTTGGTCAACATGTTATCTACACAATAAATTTTGTTGTGATATCTCTTGTTTTTCTTGGTGTTGCAATTTGGGTGGCCATTAGTGTATATTTTTATTTACATAATCGTTTGCAGATTGGCATACTTAACACCACGAATTATACCATCTCGTCGCGCTAGCAAATACTGCTATAATGGCATAGTTAACGCCGCCAAATATTTCTACTGGTAGCAAATAATTCAGCTGGACGAGAACCGGCTTTAAAATAATCTGCAGTTTAATTATTTTTCATTTTCAAGATATTAGTTATTCTGTTTTGGAAAAACGAATAATCGCTAATTCTAAACTCCTGTTGTCTAAGCAAACTTACTATTTGAAAATTGTCAACTTTGTGTAACATATTTTGAGTTACTTATTTCATATAGTTTTTATTTTGACGTAAAATGGGCCTAATTGTAACTCATGTTTGTAAATTTCACGCGATTCTAGATACTTGGAAACGCTTTGTTGCAAAGGAACGAATGATTTTATGCCAAATCTGGCAACCATTCGGTTCATTTTTTCAGTTTTTTATTAATATCTTCTAAAATAATTCGATTTTCGAAATTTAAATCAGCTTAGCAGGTTCCTCGGAATTTTTCGAATCTGTGGGCACCTTAGTCGAAACTCAAATCCCTACGGTTTAGGAGGATAGGTCCACAAGCTTTGACAGCGCCAGAGGCCTTTATTTTTTTTAGAATAGAGATACCCAAATTAAATTTCATGCTGTTCTGGAAACTCGCGGAATCTTTTCGCAATCGAAAGATTTCGTTTTGTGTACACAGCTATTCTCATGTCCACGCAAACGATTTATTTGTGGAAAAAAAAAAAAAAAAAGAAACTGTGTAATCTGGAAAAGCTTTTTTAAACGAATTTGAATTCAAATTGTATGACGTCATATTCACTTGAAAAGGGTAATTTTGTCACGCAAATGATTTACTTTTTGACTCTCGGAAATAAAATGGTGCTGAAAACAGCGAAAAATCGCTTAAAAAGGAGGGAACGGGTGGATTTTCAGATTTTTAAAGAAGCGCAGATTGTTTACTATATTTTTATACATGATCATGAAAATTTTCAAGCGGATCGTGCAAACGGTGAAGAAGTTATTAGGCTTTTTGTGTTAACTTTGTAAATTTCACGCCATTCTAGATACTTGGAAACGCTTTGTTGCAAAGGAATGAATGATTTTATGCCAAATCTGGCAACCATTCTGTTCATTTTTTCAGTTTTTTATTAATATCTTCTAAAATAATTCGATTTTTGAAATTTAAGTCAGCTTAGCAGGTTCCTCGGAATTTTTCGAATCTGTGGGCACCTTGGTCGAAACTCAAATCCCTACGGTTTAGGAGGAGATAGGTCCACAAGCTATTGACAGCGCCAGCGGCCTTTACGTTTTTTTAGAATAGAGATATTAATTATTTTTATTGTGTGTTAAGGCAAAGCTACTCGAACGTTATCTGCCTAGGGAGGGGTGCCTTGGGCAGAGGACGTTTTAAGGGGTTATAACGCGCAATCACATTACATCTGGATAAAATCGCCCAAAACTCCAGACCTTTAGATTGACAGCCGCGCAATAGGCCCCAACCCGGGAGCTTAACACTGCAGCCATCTAACATGTTCAGTGTCAGCCGCACCACTCGGCCATGGTGGGGCGCATATATATATATATATATATATATAATCTGTGTACGTGTGTTTGTCGCAATAAGTGTTCTGGCTTGACACTTGTACCAAAATTATTTTATAGCGTTTAGTAAATCTTTAAATAAAGGCATGATTTAATTTCTTAAAACTTAGTAAAACCATCCATCGTAAGCTGCACGGTTTAAAATACATACAAAGCATTAGCAGACTGGCACGTTCATTCTCATGAGCTTCAACGGAGAAAGAGTAGTAACACATAAAGCACACAAGTGTAGCTTTCCAAGGAAAAGGAGAAAACATTATGTAAGGCATTCCAAATTTGGATCAGTAGTGTGCTGTATGGCAGATCTCCAGGTGAACAGCTCGTTGATTATCAAATCATTTCAACTATCATTTGTTCAGCAGAATCTCGAATATTTTCTTCCTTCCCAGCTGTACCTATTTGCTGAGCAAGGCCAACGCCTGCCAACGGACATCACAGATAAAAAGAAACGTATTGTTTCAAGCACAATTCAAATTCGTCGAAGTGCGAAATATCAGCATTTCACCAGGCAAATTCTATTTGCACCTAATCCCCCCCCCTTTTTAAATCCTTTCTCACATTTGAAAATCAGGTGTCTGTCAAATGTGGAGAGGAATAAGAAGTGTGCAAGTGTGTACCTTCAATAAGATATGTAAAGTGTAGTAACCGGTTCTATTTCTTAAGCAATGCACGTTTAACCCGAAAAAGAAGTCGGGCTAAGACTATTTCAAAATGCTCCAGGTTCCTCCGAGAGTGAAAATAACGCTTTATTAAAAAACATAAAATACCAGGTGTTCCTAACTATTTGATGAGAGCGGTATTTTTTAAACTATTGACTTTAACACTCTATTTTAAATAAAAAATTTCTGATGACATACAGTTACTTTTTGTGCCGTAAATTTTTATAAGGGGCAGCTATATTTAAAAAAGATAACTTCTTAAGACTGACTCCGCATGCAAGAATAGTTCAGTTATAAAATTGAAGTGCCACCTTTGAAAAATCATTTGCAAAAGATTTGATTTTTTTAGCATTATATTTATTAAGATTTTGAAAAATCAAAATTAACCATTTTGAGAACTAATGCTGTTAACGCATAAACTTTCGACTTAAAATCAGCTAATACAGGAATGTATGCTAACTAAGTATAATTTTTTTTTTTTTTTTTTTTTTTCCCTGGGGATGGAGGGGTACGTGTTTTCCCCCCCTTGTTTGGATCTTTTTTTTTAACGAGGGGGTTTCATGAATGTTTAATTTATTTTACTTTTTCATACAGTCCATAATCATACAAACTGATAACCAGATATTTATACCGGCATAAAAAGGTAATGCTAGTAACTTTTTTTTAATGGCGGGCACTTGCCATGTAGGATTGACCACTTTTAAGCCCGGAAGTGTTAACCACTTTATTATGGTACCATCCAACAGGTGTGTCAACGTTTCCCTCTATAAAGGGACTGACGAGACAACCAAACCCGAACCCTTAATAGTATATCAGTAGCCTTAACCACTATACAACCTGGTCAGCGTTTTTAATATGTGAAACTATGAAAATTTGAGTGGGTAAAGCCATTCAATTTTTCATTCAATTGTCTACAGCCATTGAAATCGTAATAACATGGTAGTGATCGCCAATGACTTCCTTTAACCCTTTGAGGCGCAACCCTTTCCCAATGCTGAAAAAAGGGCAGCCGTTGCCATCGCTCGACTTAACTACCAGCAAGATGGCGGACGATCGAAACGTTCATCGCGTGCCACAGATCTAGAGACGCTGTTTTGACGTCAGCTGGCTGTGTAGTTAAGACGAGCGATGGAAACGGCTGCCTTTTTTTTCAGCATTGGGCAATCTATCCAGCTGTTCTCGCGTTCTTCCATTTTTGAGCAGATGTCAGTGCTGTTAAAAATAATCGTGACAATTTTTTGACGGGAAATGACGTGCTAAAAAGTAAAGGATTCTCGTGGAGCTATGTCACCCGAAACTATTTTTATAGAAATCAAATCTATTCTTCGGGACTGGCAATAGTCAAAACATCAGAATTTGGTGTTCCCAGAGCGGGATCACTGCGCGTTAAAGGGTTAAAGACCTAAATCGGGGGAACTGAATTTATATTACTGACTCTAGTCATTAACGATAATTGCTTAAAAATTTAAAGCCGAATAACTAGGAAATATTGCATTTACATATGCTGTTTTTTTATGAATAACTTTTTAATAATAAGACTTTGTAATTGGAATTTAGTAAGTAATCATCATAAAAAGTTTTATAGTCTATATACATATACACACAAATGTTTACACAAAAAATTACTATGAAACAAAAGTTTACTTGTCTTTGGTACTATTTCTGGATCAATAATGAAATGTATGACCTCTACGGCAGCGTTGGCCTAAATAAAAAAATTCCCCGATGCCTCATACCCATCAATTTTCATTATTTTATACAAAATATGCCTTCAATACCAATTTCAATCAAACATGCTTTACAATAATATAAACTGGAAATTACGCTGATATATTTAGCACCCTTTCTCACGAATAAATTATTTCAAGTACGTTTTGAAAATATTTTTATTTCACATCATTCATTACCACTTGAATCACTTCATGAAAGTTGGAATTTCAATTTTGTATACTACGTATATCTTATTGTTCTTTGTACTGCGTATAAGGCAGTTAGAAGAAATAAATTTTATTAAAAACAACCTTTCTTTTGTTGTCAGCTCGAACATAAGCATAATTAGGTGAGAGGGGGATTGAGCCACGCATACAAAGGTTTCAGGCCCCTCTTAGAAAAATTGTAACTGCGGATTAGAATTATTTTCATAATTAAGTCATTCATTATTTGAATAAAATGATTGATTTGAATAAAAGATTTCAACTCACCTCATTTTTTAAATGCTGGTGCATGCATTAATAATAAATCGTTTAAGTTGTTTACATTTATTAATTTAACTGGTAAGTAGAGCTTTTGCGTTAAATACAATATACTTTTAATTAAAATGCATAAATTAATTTATTGGTAGGTAGGTATTTATCCGTTATATAAAGGAAAAAATTATAAAACTCTGATGTATTCCACGGATATAGCCGGTTGAAACTCCTTTTAAACTTAGAAGTGTCCCGGATTGTGAAAAAGCAGGCCCGATGATACGGATATGAAAACTGATCATTTGTTTCTCATATCAGAGGATATGAATATTAAAACAGATCATTTATTGGCATATCCGAGGGTAGGAATACGGATCATTTTGTTTGGAAATTTTTTTGAAAAATACATTATTTTGAACGAATAAAGTCATGAACAATGTGTGAAAAAAATCTGCCACAATGATAACTTATAGATCTTGTGTAATGGATGTGTTAAAATAACGTTTTATATTTTTGAAACTTTTTTTATTTTAAAAACATTTTTATTATCGACATTATCGAATCGCTACCATCAAACCAGGTAGGCTTTCCAATCTACAAAACCTCTTATATTTTATTAAGAGAGTAGTTCGGGGAAAAAAAAAAAAAAAACAACAACATGATTTTGGTACATAAATACTATTAACTACGTCCAGCACTTGAAAATTTTTAGAGTGCCTTCACAAGCTGTACTAGACACTGTAACAAACGATGTCTATGCGAAGGAAACTTCAGAAAATTTTATTACCGAAACATATAGTGGTGCTCTTGTACTATAACATTAAAAATAACTAATCATTATGTGTAAATACCACAGACGTAACTAGGGCTAGGCCGTTACTAGAAAGGTTTAAGCTCCCTGTATGAAAATCAGACTTTCAATTACAAGAATAACAGATGGAGCCTTTTAGTTGGGGAGGAAGGGGGAGTAAATCCCGCAGCATAGAAATATCCAAAAAGCTTACTCCAATAGAAATTACTTGCTAATAACTTAAAATTACTAATACTATTTTAAAAAAGTTATTGTTGTGCTAAACAAGACGGTTCAATTAAAAATATTTAACAATAATTATTAAATTTTAAATAATAAAATTTATACTACTTACCAAAAAATGAATTAATAATGAGATTAATTTGATTTTTTTTTTTTTAATTTCTTTCACTTGTCCTGCAAATCCATAAGAAAATTCGGATACGGAGAATATCTTTTCGCTCACACGGATAAGGATCTTAATTTTTCTTCGAATATCCGGGGATACGGATATTTAGCATACCTCTAGTTTTAAAGGTATTTAAAGTCTGTCGTGTCATAGACCACTTTTAACAGTCAAAAAAGAAAAAGAAAAAAAAAACATCCTTCTAACAAAGGATGTAAAAGTATGAGATACAAAAAGAAAGTTACCAACGTGAAAATAAAGTGTACCATTACAACACTACCACGCATTTTATTTTTTATTTTTTTACTTCTTACTTTTTTTTTTCGGGGGGGGGGGGTCATTTGTGACTCAGCGTCGATATCAAAATACACAATATACTTAAATTTATCAGTTCACGCAATCGTTATCAACTTTCAGTGACAATGTAGGGAATATGTCTGATTTTAAGCAAATAGCATTTGACAACGATACTATGATAAAGCGATTTTTTTAAATGTTATTTGATTTCGTAAAGAGGACTATTTTGATATTCATCGTTTTAGCCACTTGCACAAAAGATAAAAGAAAAGCGTGATAGAATGGTCACAAATATTTTAGCAAATTTAAAATTAACTACGAACATATTAGTTATAAAATTTTTCTTTTTATTCAAATCTCGTTTTATATAAATGACAACTTGTACAGCCATATTCTTATGTAGTCAAGTACATTACTTTGTTATACTTTTTTAAAAATACCGACACTATATGCATTACTTTCCTTAGCGAAAATGAAGAAAAACAAACAGCAAAATCTTTTTTTCTTCGTGTATAAAGACTACTTCTGGTAGTACTTTAATATTTTATTTGATATGGGTTCTGGTTTTTAAATAATGTAATTTTGCATTTAAAAAATCGTTCGTCAAGAAGTTAATTCTACCCATGGTGTATTTTATTACTGATTTGCACGGACTTAAAATCCCTTAAGTTATAGAAAACAAACATTTGGTATTAATTAAATGGGTGCTAATATCATATTTTCCAGCAAAAAATCTGCCTTTAATAACCTTTTTAGCAACAAAATATCCTTGCAAATTTTACATATTTAGCTTATAACGTTTTTTGAAGAGATAATTCCCGAGGCATTCAGTCAGAATGACATGAAGCTTCCATAATAGGATAATTTGAAGAAAAGACTTTTCTTACAAATGAAGCACTGAAAAAATAGCATAACACGCTGTAATTCAAATGTTCAAAAACTATGTTTTTTTTTTTATGAATATTGTCAATTGAGGATATCTTTTCTAGTAGAAGGTTTATGGAAAAATTCCCTTAGAGTGAGCAATTACAAAGCAAAACCATAACCTTTTTAATACTACAGTACAATAAATTCTAATATTCAAAAATTCATTGAGGTCGTTTTCGGGGTAATGTCGATCCAGACATCTCCAGAAATCGTTAAAACACTTCGAGAAATTATATTCGGAAATTCAACAAACAAGATTAAAAAATCATTGTATTCTATTAAGTTCATTCCTCGAATTCAAACTATAGACGAAATTAGAAATATTGTCTCGAATATTGTGTACATTCTATTTAAGAATTCTCACATCAACTTAATGAATAAAAAGAACACAGAATTAAAAATGTATACATAACACTAGCAAAAGTCTTCTGTTAACCATATAAATCATAGTTCACGTTTGAAATTTCTAACCGAGTTTCATAAGATATTCCATATTTTTCGATTGGATGTAACTTTAGGTATTTGGAATGTAAAATGGCTAGAATTAACATATTAACTTTCGGATAAGCGATTTCCGCACTTTAACTGAAACAATCAGTGATTTCTAAGGAGTGAACACAACTTGGAAAAGTTCATTAAAGATTTGAAAATTTTATCAAAAACCTCCGAGCATAAATGCTCAAATTGCGGTCGAATTCAGAACATGGCATGAATACATTTTCTTAATTATATTTTCAAATCATACTGTCAATACTGGGGCATTTATAGATATCATGTTTTCATTAAAACAAATCAAGTAAAATGTAATCTTAAAACATGCACTCTATTGATTAAGAAATATCCGACAGATGTCAAAATTTTTATTGAACAATGTTATTTAAAACCATATCATGAATATTAATACAGTGGTCGCCGCTTATTTCGGTCGGTGGTTTATCCGGTGAAAATCGGTATGAATAAAACAAAATAAACGAATTGCGTTTTTTTTTTTAAATATATGTACGTAAGTATTTTTTCACTTCTTTGTTCTTAAATAAAAGTGCATACCTTAAACTAATGACTAAGCTCACATATTTTGATTTTTTTTTTTAAATGTCACTTTGCTTCCACCGTTCATTTCAGATTTCGGTTATTCCGGTCAATCAGAATCCGTCTCGATGTGACCGGAATAAGCGGCAATCGCTGTCCCTACATTCTACATTCAACATTTTCACAGACAAAATTGTGCAAGAGAAGGTATCAAAATTTTAACTTTTGGAATAATAATAACCACTGTATTAAATATAATACTTTGAGTAGAAATTAAAAAGAATTTTCATTACTTGGACTTTTAAAAGCTTAACGAAGTCGAATTGTTATTGAAGAAATGAATAGATAATTACTAATGTAAAATCTGCATTTAGAATTTAATACTCATTAAAAAATGCTTATGCCCCAAGTTTTAGGAAAAGAACTTTTAAAACTGTTTGCAAAAGCACAATTGAACATTCACATTATCATTCCCCCAATTCTGAAGAAAGAAAACTAACTAGTATAAATCCTTTAAAATTATAATAATGGCATTTATCCTGAAAACAAAGCTCTTTTCAAGTTTCTTTCTTGTTTTTCCTTCTTCCTTTTTTTTTTCTTTCTTTCTTTCTTTTTTTTTTTAAGAATATAAAGTTGAGAGAAGAGAACTAATTTAAATAATATTCTTTAAAACGATAACATAACGACCAACACGCTTAAATCTATTGAGTAAAATAATAATCAAACGGAGTATATTTTTACTCAATTTTTGACTTCAAACAGCCATTCTCCCGATTGAGTAAAATTTGCTCAATTCATCGACAAAAATCAATGGAGCGAAAAATTCTCAATTTTTGAGCATTATACAACAGCTCCATTTAGGCTAAATAATAATCAAAAATGAGGAGTGTCTGTCCGTTTTCGATTCATATAACTGTACTCAATTATGATTATTATTTAAGCTATAGAATAGCTATAGAATGAGCGTTTTTGCAGCCCTTTTTTAATTAACATATCTGTACTCAATTAAGATTATTATTTTAAGCTAGAAAAAGGGTGTTTTATTAAAATTTGCTGTTTTTTATTAATATATTGAATGATTCGTTTTCTTCATTTTTTATTATCAGAGCTATCTATGATTATAAGCCCGAGAAAATAAATTTTAAATCAAGGCAAATACATTACATATATCTCAATACACTATAAAAAAGTATTTTTTTTAATAAATAGAATAATTTCACTATAGTCTCTCGTTATAAAACGAATTCACAGTACAGTCAGAATACAGAAATGCAATCATGGTTAAACCAGCTGTGAGATTTAATGAAAGCAGCAACCCAATTTATTGACATGAAAAAGGTAAAATACTACTTACTCACTTTGGGTGGAGATATCATAACTTCATTTGTTTTACAACAGCTTTTTATAATCCAATCGTAAGAAACTATGTCATTAAAGCGAAATCTTTACCTAAAGCATCTCCTCCATATCTAGGCTGAATTTATTTCACAACTCTGAATATGAAAAAGATGCATTTGGTATTCGGATATAACATAAAATTATCAACAGCGAATACACACACAACTATGCCCGACTATGAACCGTTAGCCGTTGAACAGCGTGGGTCACGTGACAGTAATAGGGTATGGGTCGTGGGGGAGAAAGAATACTCAAATGGACAAGATTTTTGCGAAAAATGAGTTAAATAGAATATAGCGCATGGGGAGTGCTGGGGCGAATTGAGGCATTCACAAATTATTGTCTTGAATGAGTATTTTTTGGCGTAAAAGGATTTAAATCCGCCGATAAGAAATTTAATCAATAAATGAGTGTTAGTTTTAATCAATAGATTTAAGCGTGAAATTGATTTGAAGAAAATATATTAAATAATTATGATTGTTTATTGTTAAATATAATCAGGGAAAAAGTTTCTTTAACGTCTAAATATTTCAAGCTAAAACACAAATTCAGAAATTTTGACATCGTAGATATATTCCGAATCTTTTTGCGAATGCTTCTGACTTTTTTAACTAACTCAAGTAAATCGCAATTGGCAGGCCCATCAGGAACAGTTTGACTACTGATCTAAAAAAAAAAAAAATTTTTTTTTAATCTCATTTTTTAAAGAATTATAGAGGGTAAATATCATACATTAAATAATTTATAAAGATGAGTCCCCATTACTTATTTGTATTAGAATATAGCTGATCTCTAAAACTAATTAGGCTACTACAGCTCAAAGGCATTCAACTGAGGGACAACAAAAAGGTACTGTGAACAATATAAACAAGATTAAAAAGAGAGAGAACGTTAAAAATTCCTCATAATTAAATAACGATAAGTACTTGGTACAGCATACATAAAAGAGTAAGCAACTAATAACAGCAATGAACACGTACAGTTTTTATTACTGTTATGTGCGTTTCATACATAACAGTAATAAAAGTTATTTACTTTTGTCTTACATTTAATCGGCAATAGCTACTTTGATTTTTTTTTAATTAATTCTACGTTAAAATACTATACTCGACAGTATTTCATTTTAGGTTCATAATACAGGTAACAAAATATGAATACACAAGCAGAAGAATCAACCGGTATTAAAAAACCTACCAAGAAATAGAAATGAAATAGAGCACGATGATTGGATATGAAGTTCAAAGTCATGAATCCTAAAGGCATGGCCCGCCGCAGAAACACATGCTTTTCAGTTTGCAAACATAAACATATCAAATTTGGCCACCTACCTCAAGATAGATCTTATAGTGTCGACAACTGTCATAATGGAAAAATCCTTAAAGGAGGAGGTTGCCAATTTCTGGTTTCCACGCTGAGGGGATACACGGGATGTCCAAGACCCATGGGTGTTGAGGACTGTGCTCTTTTTAAGTTTGACGTTGTAAGTCATACGCGGAAAACACCTGAAAAAAGTCCCGGCAGCAGTCCCACCACTACCAGGTCTCTGTTATCTGGTTAGCTAGCAACGCACCTCCGCGAATCGATCCTATCAAGAGATAAATGCCCGTGACGCACTGGGACCACCTCTTTTGCAGGACCAAACAGAAAAACTTCACCAATCAAACAGTTTTTAGTCTATTTTTGATACATATTTCCCATTTTTTACACGGGAAAATATATGAGCTACCAGAATAATTCGTCCTAGTAGGACTCTATCGGAATGTTAAAGGAGGGCAACGCCTACACTCAATACGGAAATATTTTTTTAAATAATCCTCTCTTTTTATTTCAGTTTTACGTTTATCAATCATTTCTTATTTTTTACTTATTTTTTTCCCTTTTATACAATGCAAGGAGGTCAAAAGTACTAGGTAAAATGAATGTAGTAGGGAGGTTGAACTTACTTTATTCCGGAAATTAAAAATGTAATCGTTTCACTTAAATAAATGCGGAATTTACTTTCAAATGCAACAGAAAGAGACAACAACTTTTAAAAGAAAGTATTCTTGGTCATTGTTATACATTCACAAAAACAGCTGGTTCGAAATTTCATCTAAAATAAAGTTCACGGAAAATAATTGTCGCTTTATAATTTAAAAAAAATGATGAAACTTTTTTTTTTTTTTTCTACGCCAATCGAAGTGCATTTAAAATATAGAGTCATTTAAATAATATAAGAAAAAGAGGAAGATTAAATATTAAATTTCTCGAAAATGTGTAGATTACACTTTAAAATATTAAACTAAAAAGAAATTTTGATAAATCAGTTTTTATAAAAGAAAAAAAAAACTCTTTCTTCTTTTTACTTTTCTTTAGACCACTGTGTGTATGTGTGTGAAGGGGGATGGGTGGTGGCAGGGAGTTAATGATATAACATGGAAGATCGAGTCTAATAGAAGTTGATACAGCAACTCCTAAAATAAATAAAAACTTTGTGAAAAAAACACATATAAAATGTTACTTTTAAGATGTTACAATCGTTTCGACTAAAAAATTCTTTCGGTCTTCATCAGACAAGCCCTTCGACTCTTTCCATATGAGTATCAATTTGTTTTCAGAGTTTTCGAGTTTCTCGAGATTTCAATTTTTTTTTTATCCACGTTCTAAAGGGTTGATGTCACAGCATACTTATTATGACAGTAGATTCTCCTTTTTTACGATAATTTAAAACGAACGAATTTGTATTTTTAAACATAAATATCTACAGATGTAATTTAATACATACAGAGCACAAACTTACGTAGAGCAAATTTGAAACAGTATTAAATTAATAATGATTCAGTTAAAAAAACAAAAAACAACTTTATGTTAAAAACGTTATGTATACTTAGTTATGTATAAAAAAATGTTAAATTTCATGATCAATGATTCATCATTCACAAAATTATATATATTCTTTATGAAAAAGAAAACACTTTTCTTTCACAAGTTAATTCTTACTTTTTCGTTTAGACAATGCTCACAAATTTTCGTCACCGTGTGCATGATATCTAAATGTATGTTCAGAATTTAGCTGTGAACTAATATATAAATAGAAATAGCAATGCACATCACAGTTAGGGTAATTTAAAAAATAAAACAGATTATATTTCTCTCTATTCTAAAAAAAAAAAAAAAAAAAGTAACGGCCGCCGCCGCAGCCAAGAGCTTGTTCGACTATCTTCTCCTAAACCGTGGGGATTTGAATTTCGAGAAACGTATCCACGGATTCGGAAAATTCCGAGGACCCTGATATAATGAAAAAATAAAACATAATGGTTATCCGATTTGGCATAAAATCATTCATTCCTTTGCAATAAAGCAATTCCAAGTATGTAGAATCGCGTGAAATTGACAAACATGAAGTAGAATTACACCCATTTTGCACCAAATTAAAAAGCATATGAAATAAGTAATTCAAAGTGTGTTACACAAAGTTGACAATTTTCAAATAGTAAGTTCGCTTAGACAACAGGAGTTTAGAATTAGCGATTATTCGTTTTTCCAAAACAGAATAGAAAAATAATAACTGATAATAAACTAATTTTAAAAGCGCCATCTTGGCATTAGGTACGATCTGGCAAAATGGTATCTTTCCAAGCAGGGTGAATCTGAACCGCAAGTATAGTATACTTTGGATATTTGCCAGCTCGGCGAGATGATATAATTCGTGGTGCTAAATCCGCCAATCTGCAAAGGATTATGTATATGAAAATATGGATAACGGTTTTCCGGGAACCTTAAATGAGCAGTAATTATAGGTTGTGAGCATGAGTAAATCGTCAAATAATGAAAAGTCGCCACTGGTGGCAAGCTATCCTAGCTGCTCCGTAGTTTTTATCAAAGAAAACATACGCAAGTCGCCAAATTATGAAAATTCGCCATAATTGGCTAATACGCAAGGTGTTCCAAGGGTTTCTCATAATTAAAAATAGTGCGAAGTTTAAATTTTTATGTTCCAAGCAGCATGCAAGAACCAAGCAATGTGTAGCTCGGTAACATTCTATCTGATCCAATCTTTGGGTTTTGTTTGTTGAAATTTTGCCTTTTTTACAAATAAGCCTTAGTAGGGGACGAATGCCCGATGCGAAAAGCGAGCGTAGCGAGTCTAGAGCAGATTTCGTGCGAATTACACAGACGTGTAATCGATTACGATTACGATTAATTTTCACTTTTAGACCAGGATTACGATTACCGGAGAAAGTATAATTCCCGATTATGGTTAGATTACGATTATCATATAAAACCCAATTTCAGATTACGATTATGTAATCTATTAAAACTTTCGATTATGATTACATTTGAGTACGATTACGATTAGATTACGATTGCAGAACTTTTCTTTTTACCCTTCTGGCGTTGATATTATAATGTCTAAATTTTACAATTTTAACTCAAGAACAGAATAATGGGTCCATCTGTTCAGGGAGCTAAATTACAAGAATGTCATACAGCAAACACTACTATACTATTAGACGAACCTGGTTGATTTCCTAGGCCCACTTGTGGAAAGTTTTTTAATGCATACGAACCTCTATTTGAACATGGCATTTTCCGGTTTTAACTTAAACATATGTCATTTGCAGTCATGGGCACCGGCAGGATATTTCACAGCGGGGGGGGGGGGGGCAAAGACTACTTTAACGTATGGTTACCATGTTGGAATGAGCAAAAAAGCAAGGGAAAACACTGTATACAAAAATCCAGGGGGCATTGCCCCCCTTGCCCTATGCTGCCGGCCCCCATGTTTGCAGTGTGTGTGTGTGGGGTGGGAGGGGGTCAGGCTTGGTGGTTTAACACAACTTTGAAATGAACCCAGGTTTAACCTAATCAAGCAAAAATTAGTATACAAAAATTGTTATTTGATCCCTTCTATGCTCGGCGTTGCTTCCTTGCCTATGTCCTGGTTTGCTGGTTTCGAAATAGGTACTGGCAGACGCATGAAAAGTAGTAATATTCAGCCGTGAAGGAGGAACCTCTTCCGTTACGATCTTACAGCGATGTGCGCGAACATATTAAACCAAAGTTTAAGATTTTTTAATGCATTGAGTAAAACGCTAAAAACAGGGGCTCTCGACAAATGCATTGTTTTCTCCACAATAACCATTAGCCTGAATCTGAATAGATGAAGCTGAACGTATATTGCAGTTATTATTTCACAGAAAACTTCACGCACAGTTTTTCTTTTTTTATACTTTCATAACACGTATATGGGCATTAAATATCAAAAACCGGGCCTGCCAAACAAACAAACTTTTAATTTCTAGAATACACACGCCGTTTTAAAAATTCAAAACTAACTACTAACTCAAAACTACATGCATACTATCTATTGAGGATAATTTAAGAATTACAGAAAGACTTAAGAATACTACTAATAAGAATTACTTAAGAATAGCAGAATGGAGATGTCTAAAGATATCTCTAAACATACATCTTAAAAGTGTGGTGGGTCATATATACTGTATTGGTGCTGGTACGACGTAATAAACAACAAACTGGACAGTGAAATTGGCGGTGTGAATGGTAAAACCCAACGTAATGCCAATTACAATAAAAAAAAAAGGCACGAATTTACTGTAAAACTTTTATACATAATTAACCGTTCAAAGATGCTCACTTTCTAAGCAATTAGATGTTATACATGCTAAAGAACTGACACACATTTTCGTCTCTGGTCAAGAACTCCTTTTACATATTGAATATTTAATATACACATACATACATACATTTGAAATTTAATGAAAATAGTATAGTGTCAAAAGTTGTTTAAACTTTTGATTGTGGTATAAAGGAGCTAACATTTTTATGAGATAGAAAATAGGTTAATACAGACGTAGAGATGTCAAAGATTTGCGGATGGGGGGGGGGGGGAGGAGAGATGTGTGTATATAATATATTATAATATATTCAAGAGTGGAAATAGTGAAATTTTTATAGGTTTTGCGGGAGGAAAAGACTTTTGAATCTATGGTATTTTAAACAAAGTAGACGGCAGGCGGAGCATGTTGTCCCCTGCCCTACGCCTATTTTGGTTAATGCGAATTCTCGGAGGAATTATAAAAGCTTATAATACACACAATAGAAAAGTTATATATAATTAGTCTCCAGTTTAATTCCAAATTGATAATACATCGATGCCAACAATTCAAGTTCGAAAGACGTACTATGTTTTAATATAATGTGTAGAGTACAAATTAGATAAAAACAAAATATTTTAAATAATTTTCACAATCATCAGCGCAAAAAACCAAGTATGAACACTTCGTGAATCATATTTAAAAAAAAAAATTGGACTGTTTTCTGGGACTAATCACTAAGACTGGCATAAAAGAAAATAAATTATTTATTCGTTAAACTTTTAGAACTAAGTCAAGGCAGCCAATCAAGTCGAAAATAAGACAAAATTGATTTTTAATACTTCATTATGTATTTTTATGCATTTTTACTCACCATCAAATTCTATTGAAGGAAAAAACAAAATGTTAATTCTATTAAAGGGGGAAAAGGGGTTTTGTAGATCACTGTCTATGTTACCAACTCTTTACCCATTTATCCTGAAATTTATCGATCATTAAAAAATATTGATATTGCTAAAGGTCTTTATACATTATAAAATTATTACATTCTTATGCAACATACTCAAAATTAATAGCACAAAGATATACTAATTTTTAACGGAAATATATGCACTCCTACCTGCTTATCCAAACAACACAAGGAAACAACACAAGGAAGTTTATCTGTTGTCCACTAATCCAAACAACACATTCATAGTTCTTAAATGCACACCCTTTTCCATTTTTATTTTTATACTTTTCTAAAACAGAAAAAACATGCTGCACTTTTTCCTGTGTATGTGCCATTTATGTTCTTTTTCACGACCGCAAATCAAAATGAAGAAATGAAACAAAGATCTGACACCGCAAGAAATAGTTCCAGCTATTCCCTCCCGCGCAACCCTCACTTTCTTCTGGGAAGTCCATTCTATTCTTGTCTCTCACCAGTCCAGACTCGGATGAACAGAAGACGACAGACAACAACAACAACAAAATAAATTAAAGAAAAATAATGGTCATCTAAATATTTCGCCGGGGGAAAAAAAATATTGCGAGCTCCTGTCTTCCTCTAAACGTCGGAGCTCCAGGGGAACTTCCTGCCTTCAGGGCATGCCTGTGCCTCCCCGTGAAAATTTTCCCAACAAGCAGAACAAAAACTAAAACTGGGCAACTGTAATCGTTTCGTAATCGTCTCGTAATCAAAGCGACTACGATTACAGGCTCTTCGATTACGACTAGACTACCATTACGCGAAAAAAATAAACTTCTAGATTATGACTAGATTACGATTACATGAAAAATTTAATTGCCAGATTACGATTATATTACGATTACATAAGAAAATGCAGTCGATTACGATTACACGATTATGATTACACGAAGTCTGGTCTAGTGGCCTTGGCCCCTAGTATCTAATAAAAACTAGGATAACCAGATTCCGAGAGAAAAAATGCAGCACATCATTCCATTGGAGTCAGGAGGCGGGGGGCATAGACAACTTTGCATTGGCTGATAACAAGAAATAATCATTATCATTTAAGCAACTACCATTATTCGCATACATGTGCCACTACAATGGCTATCATCAAGTTCCGCCCCCCCCCCCCCCCCCCCGTTATGCTCAATCTAGTTTTTCCCATAAGTGTAACTAGAAATACAGTTCAAAAGAGGAAACCAGGCAACATATCATAAAGAATATTGAATATAACTGTCAATGTCCGGATGAAAATAAAGAGTCAATATGTCAATCATCGATGTCAAAACATCGAAATTATTTATCTTAAAATAACGGTACATGGATGCCCAAACATGAATTGTGTTCTCTTTCTCTAACGGGTGATGGGCTATAATAGAATGCAGGATATTTTGCAGGGCAAAGGTAACTCGACGTATTTCTGGTAAGACTTGATAGGGCTGTGTCCCGCAATATCGAAAGATAAGGATGACAGAAGAGCACAAATTCTTCTTAATTGGATTTGTCGCGTTTAAGGGGTCAGTTAGAAATGCAAAAAAAAACCCCACTCTCCAAAATAAGCGATTTCCTCACCCACAAGTCCGAAGAACTTTGACCCCTCACCTCGCACCTTTCGAAAGGGGAAGCTGAATTGAGGGGTTGTTAACAAAAAAAAGTAATGGTCATTCCTGGTCAAAGAAAGTAAGCTTTATAAGCTGTTATTTCGTCTTAAAAACAGTTGACGGTGCAAAAAGATATAACGTGCAAGAAAAAATCTCAAACATTTGCTTTTTGAATGATATCTTTTGAGTTTTACTCTTCCCAAAATAAAATCCTGCGTGTGACCCTGCGCTTATGAAATTACAAACGAAATCGGTCTTTTATAATCTAAAAAAGCAATTTCGGGGGGGGGGGGGATTTACTGTTTATGGATACCAATTTTTCAGTTAGCTCGTAATTTCGAAGCATATGTTAATGTTTCTGATATACATTATTTGTTCCTATAATTTCATAGAAATTGTGCACTTTATGAGATAAATATTGAAACTCAATGCAATCTCTCTGGTCAATACCTTAAAAACTTGGTTAAAAGCTAAGTGTATAGAAGTGCGATTATAAAAAATGAATTAAAAATTGCTTAATGAATTAAAACATTTAAATGGTATCAGTAAATTAATATTTGTAAATTATTTTCAGTAGAACTAATCTGTATTTAATGCGAATTAAATTGTTGATTAAAATTCTGAATTTTTATCAACATTTTTTATCAACATTTATTCGTCATTGGATCTTAAAGTTTCTGTAATGCAATAACAATTATGTCTCTGTCAATTAATCGATTAGATGGTTCGAATGTTCGATTAATTTTCTTCCTGGCTATTTCTATTCGGCTAATTCGATCACATTGCTGTTAAAAATATATTTATTCACTATTCAAGTTTGATTAAAATCATATTTTCTTCTATAATATTCGACCTTCCTGGAGTGTAAATCTTCGTTGAAACAGCGTAACTTGCTGGGTGTAATTCTTTGTTATTATTGGTTATGGAATTTATATTGTAGCTCTAAAAACTTCTATGATGATTTCAAGAAGTTTGATTTCTGTTTTGAACGTAAAGAGAAAACGTTGTGAATAAGATCTAATTTCACATAAAAATCATTATAAATTTTGATCTCATATATAGGTAAAAGCGATGGTACTAGTTATCAGTAACTGCCTAGGTATCATAATTGAACATCTGAAGGTTTAACCAATTTATACATTATTTTGCTTTAAAAAAATCAAAAAATAGTTCCACCGCTAATGTTCTGCGAGCTAGGATAGATTTTTTATTTTGCAATACGTGCTTAACCCTTTAACGCGCAGTGGTCCCGCTCTGGGATCACCAAACTCTGGCGTTTTGACTGTTGTCAGTCACGAAGAATAGATTGGATTTCTATAAAAATAGTTGCGGGTGACATAGCTCCACGAGAATCCTTAACTTTTTAGCACGTCATTTCCCGTAAAAAAAATGGTCGCGACTCTTTTTAGCAGCACTGACATCTGCTGAAAAATGGAAGAATGCGAGAACTTCTGAATAGATGGCCCAATGCTGAAAAAAGGGCAGCCGTTGCCATCGCTCGACTTAACTACCAGCAAGATGGCGGACGATCGAAACGTTCATCGCGTGCCACAGATCGAGAGACCCTTTTTTGACGCAGCTGGCTGTGCGCGGGCACAGCCAGCTGTCGTCAAAAAAAGGGTCTCTAGATCTGTGGCACGCGATGAACGTTTCGATCGTCCGCCATCTTGCTGGTAGTTAAGTCGAGCGATGGCAACGGCTGCCCTTTTTTCAGCATTGCGAAAGGGTTGCGCCTCAAAGGGTTAAGACTTTTCTCATTAAAAAAATAAAATATATGCATATGCATTATTAGTGTACATTTTGTCCTTTTTAAATAAGATTTATTGATTTATTTAATTTTACTTACAATTACTACTAAACATATTGGGCGAGGAGAGAACTTATTGCTGAATTGATTTTGCAAAATATCAAACGATTTTGTAGTAACGGAAATTGCGTCTTTGATATTAACAATTCTTGAGAAGAGTTCAAATGCAACTTCTTTATAAAACTTGTAACCATCTCTAATTACACAATCACAGTGATTTTTAAAAAGTTTATTCTATTAAAAATCCAACATGAATTCATATTCTCTATGCTTCTCTATCCAGTGGAGCAGCTGAGTATGGCAGGTAGGGCACGTTCCATGCGCAATACTTTAAAGGGGTTACAGATTCCAACAAAGACACTGACACAATGAATGAAACAATCAACCCATTCACTCTTACCTTTACAGGGATGCGACGATTCGGATTTGGGTGAAACAGCTTTTCAAGAAATAAAAGCTTTAGTTTAATAGTATATAAGAATATTCTACGGTGAAATAGAAATCTGTTATCATATTTAGTGGACTTTATACGAAATGAAGTACCCAAGAATAATCGTGTTACAATATTAATAAATTTTCCCAAAACAAATAAATAAATAATTTTTATTTTAATTAACAACAAATTTATACAATCAGCAAATAAATTAGAAAGGTATTCAGGACGCTATCACTGTTGAGCTATATAGGATTTAGAGAAGGGGCCTAATGTATTTCGCAGTACACAAATGATAAAATATTATACTTTTATCCGATACATTTTTTACCCATTTTCTGAGATCAGGGGGGTAGCCGTGGGGGGGAGGGTTAGGGGGGTCATAACCCCCCATGAGGAATTTTTTGCCATACAAAATGTGCATTCTTCACTACATTATCACACACACGTATATATGAGTTGTAGTAGTCGTAACCCTCCCCATGAAAAATTTCTGGCTACGCCCCTGTCTGTGATTATTACTCGGACAAATATACTGAAATTTAGTCTAGAGTAAGGTGGTAAGGTGTTTCAGTTCTCAAGAACTAAGACTTTTTTTTTTTTTAGATCTTGACAGAAAATTGTTAAAAAATAATTTTTTAATTAAAAATTGGTTAGGGGGACTTTTTCATTAGAGTTTACAAGCTGCATTTTTTTTGTTGTATTTATCAACATTAATAATATTCTTTACAAGATACAAACCTTAATAAGGTTACTAAAAAAGTCAATATATGAACTTGATCCTAAGTATAGAGGAAACTCATTATTTTTAATGCATTATACATGTCCTTTAAAAATACATGAGAGGATTAATTTGTCATGTATAATTGACATTCATTTTATTAAAAAAATTTCGTTTTGAAAATAAATGCTTGAAAGCACCATGATATTAATTTTGCTATCATTTTTACACTATATTTCCTTTCTGCGCAGTTTAGAAAAAGTTCCCTCCTTTACAAAAAATGCTCATGAGTTAATTTGCGACAAATTCCTGCCTTAAATCCAAACCATTTCTTGATTAGTCCAGAATTCCATAGAAACTGTATTACCGCTAAAATACATCGGTGTACGCTTCATTAAGAAGTCTATTCAAAATCATTCCTATTTGGGAATTTAGATTACAAAGGAAATTCACTTCCTTATCCAAAAATCTAAGAGAAAAAAACAATATAGTCTTGAGTCATATATTGATTTAGTAATAACACATGCTTTTTATTCGAAGGGGGGGGGAGACAAATTTTGTAAGCTGAAATTAGTCTGTGCTTTTAAAATTCAAGAAATTTATGGGTGGTTTTGGAAAAAAAAAAAGGAAGAAGTCAGACTCTAAAACATTCTAAACGTGCATTTACAAAATCTTTTTTTTTTTTTTTTTTTTTTTTTTCAAAATCGTTTTAATATATTATTCCTTTAGAAAAAAAAAAAAAGACGGGTGTACTATTCAAGTATACTAATTGAATTAACCTTGTCGTCATAAAGAATCCCGTAAGATTTATAAACCTTCAGATAATTAACGTCATATTGAAAGTAAATTTGCAACTTGAGCGATGCTTAAATATTTCCTTCAGATAACATAGTTTGACATTTTTCACGTGACTAAAATACATAAACTATGTTCTTCTGCCGAACTATGGGAAATTTAAATAAGTAACGTGTTTATCAGAAGATTTGTTACGATAATGGCTTTAAAGCACAATATACCTTGTTAAGAAATCTTCCGTGAGTATTAAATTGAGTATTTGTTATATACATTCATCATTTTTAACGGGCGCCTTACAATTAACTGAACGATAAGAATCTTCTATATAACTATAACTATGCATACCGTGGCACTTTCAACTAAAAAGATTGCTGATCGTTCTTCATTTTAATCAAACTAAATTGTACTGTCGGATACCAGAGTGGACATTTACATAATTAATTCATTGAGCAATTGTATTTATTATTTCAATGTTATAGGAATTTATTATTTTTATTACATATTGGACAATCAATAAGAAAACTACAATGTTTATTTTGACTAAAATTTTTAATTTTTCTTAATTTTATTTAATTTAATGTCATTTACAGAGTGAACATCTGACAGAGTTTTAAGATAAAAAATCTATTATTCGTCCTCAGTGTGAAAATTGTACTAGTTTTGTTAAATCTTGCTAACAAAATATTTTTATGGCACATAAAATTTGGAAGTTCTAGAATAACAAACTTTGAACACTTGTTCAGAACAGAATGCAGACTATGGCTATTACAACTCTTAAGAACTAGTGTCTTTCAACTGACCTCTATTACACAGTATTAGTCGAGTATGGGAAAATTTCGTGGAAGTCGGTTGGGAGAGAGGAAAAAGAAAAGTTTTATGGCTTTATGGCCCCCTTTCAAAGATTCTTATCTAGGTATCATCTTGACCAGTCAGAATTCATATAACCTCAACTGTGCTCTTGTTTGTAAAAAGGATAAAAAGTCTTGGTTCCAGAACTCCATTCCATACCGAGAAGTTGGACGTTAGAAATGGCAGTTCAATTTATTCAATCAAGACGTGGAAAGCAGCTAGCGATTTTTGAAAATGGCATATTTAAGTACCAATAGATTTAAGGCTAATAACATATCTTTATAAAATGGCTCTAAAATATAAAAATCCTGGCAGATTTTTAAAATCATTAATATATCCTGTATGTCTAAGTAATTTTGTATGTCCAAATAAGAATTTTTGGATGGAGAAGATGGGGATTAAAATTCAAGAAATTTATGGGGGGATGATAGTTATTAATAAAGCTTAAAAAACTATATAAAATGTACAAAAATACTATAAAATATATATTTATGTACTTTATACAAAAAAAAACAAAAAAAAAAGGAAGATTTGTTGATCACTGGTTCGTTTTTCTTTTTAGGTTGTTTTTTTAAAAACTTACTGATCCAGATATAAGCCATATTAAGTGCATAGTTACAAATGTATTATCGAGTAGTAGACACACTAATAAGTTAATTAATTACATATAAATAATAATTTTTTTTATTACCTACTGTTACTATTATTGCTTTTTTACTTCATTTCATATACTGAAAACAGTATTATACATTTAAAAAAAATTATTTATTTATTTTATTTTCCGTCCGTACTCTTTATCTGTGTAAGTCTGTGTTTCTCATTGGTTTGCTGTACTACATTTTTTGGATTTTACACTTCCTTCACCGTTCAATGTTTCTTCGTTCTAGAACGTTTGTTCACCGAGTTTAACGAGCACATTTACCGATTAACGATTAGATGTTTTCGGTGGTATGTTCGGAATCGTTCCCGCGACCGTTCGGTTAGTGATCCCATATCTTTACTATTGAACTATCAGGTTCTATACTTTAGCAACAGAAATATAGTCTTCACCAATGAAAATTTATATTAACTTGATTATCGTGTTTACTCGCGTAATAGTCTCCCTCGCATATTAAACGCACTCCCTGTTTTGAAGCAGAAAAATCATCAAAATATTTTCAAACCATAAAATTCTTAATCATGTATTTGATCTTCATTTATGTGTATAAAAATATTACTAGAAACAGAAAAATGCCTCTATTTTGTGTGCAACTGACCAAAAGATTATTCAAAATACGGCAGGTAATCTGGAAACATTTGGTAAGTTAGTAATTTTATACTTGTCTGCCAGTGGTCCAAATTCGACCATAGAGTACTGAATTTTTTAATTTCAGGGCAAATACAGTTTTTCTGTCAAAGAGTATGTCTCAAGATTCCATATACAGTGAATACTAAAGTGAAGGAATCTCCAGATGTTTTTTAAATACTAATTATTTTTGCTCTTACTTTTCATTAAAATACATGAAAGTGTGAAAGAGTGAGAATTAAATGTAATAATTAAGCTTATTTTAAAATAATAGGTGGTGTTCTTCTCGACTGGCTATGTTCTCTGTTGTCGTGGCCTGTTTAGGACTACATTAGTTGTATGGGTCTGGATACTAAACACCATAAACTGAAATGCAAATTAGTGGCATGATAGGTGGTCACTCAACTTAAACTATAGGCAACGAATTTTTTTAAAAGTTTTATTGGATTTTTAGATTTTTTGAAAATCTTCTTAAAAAATGCGCAATTTTTTATTCACACATCATGTAAGAACGACTAAAGCGAACGAAAAGAAATTTGGTGACATAATAGGTAAACTATAGCCGTGAAAATTTGGATTAGTTTTTCAAAAAAAATTATTTAAAATGTGTAAATATTTGTCTATCGCATATAAACCTTTGAAGGGAATGAAAAAAAATTACCATAATCACATAGGTTGTCACTTGAACTATAGGTGTCAAAGTATTTTGATTTTTTTACAGACTTTAAAATTTTGCGAAAATAGAGAAATGTTTGTTCCATTCCTGAAAAATTGTAATGGAACAGAATGAAATTTGAGATTATTTTATGTGGCAAGTTTATCTGTTAACTATAGATGCCAAAATTGTTTCAAATATTTTGAGATTTTGTAAAAATCGTGTAAATGTTTGTTCTCGTATCCCTCAAAAACAGCTTTAGAGAGTAGAATGAAATTTAGTAACATTATGATCAGTAACAACTAAAACAATAAATGCCTGATTTTATTTTATCTTGAGTTTGAGTAAATTTTAAAACTTTGCAAAATTGTATTTTTTTTTTAAAGGAATCACTATAAGGCGTCCGGCGTCCGGAGTTAATATATTAGTTAGCTATTTAATTTTTAAAAAAATTCTTGGATTTTTTAAATGTTTATTTGCCGTTTTAGGTTTTCTGAAACTTTTGAGTTTTCTGGAGGCATAATATTTAGATATCCGTAGTGAATCAAACAAAATTTAGTTATAGGAGAGGAATGACCTCTTGACATTCAAAACTTTTCCACTAAAACAAAACGTAAGTTTGAATACAAATACCTTCTCTATTCAGAGCTTGATTATGACCAACAGGGGCCCCGGGCACTGATGAATTTGGGCGGCCCCATCTATGATTTTTGCCTTATTTTTTAAATAAAATTTTGATATAAAAAAGAATATTTCGGAACAACATTTCAAAGAAGGGGCCCTGGGCAAAGTCTCGATTTGCCCTTGCGATAATAAGGCTCTCTCTCTATTGAGAATTTCACTCAGCACTTACCATCTAACATGGAATCATTTAACAATAGACAGAAGTTAAATCGTTGCTTTCAATATTTTTTCCAATAACCTACTTCCATTCTTTGTACTCCTATAATGCTGACGATAAGTCAGGCTTTTTGGAAATCTGCATTACATACTAATCTAAGGTAACTTCATCTAATTATTTGATACAATTCAATTTAAAGTAATTTCTAAAAAGAAATATGCTTTAAATAGAAACAGGTTGATAATGAATTTATCTTTCAGCATTAAGCTAACTACTGAGAATCACAATATTTTTAGCACAATGTTTAAAATTTCAAATTTTGATATCTAGAACCTCTGGAGATTAAAAAAAAAGTTGCAAAAAATGAAGATAAATTCCTAAATTCTTACTAGATAGCAACATTTGATAAAAGGTTCTATTATGTAAAGAATTAAAGCGTGACCTGTTTGGGATACCCTGTATATTAAAACTTATCTAAAGGTAACCATCTCAATAGCTATATTTTCTGCATTTACTAGAAATTGTATGCAATTATCATGAACTTGGCTAAAACACCAATAACTAACATAAGAGTCAATTACTGGTGAAATCTATTTTTTCTTACCCAATAATTGATAAATAAATAAATTTGTTTATCAAAATGATCTCTCCGTATTTACTTTATGTACTATTATCTATTACGAATGTAGGAAAAAACGACAACACCCGGAAAAAATGCCCCCCCCCCAAACACACACACACACACATAATTCTAATTTTCATAGGGGCATGGGGGGAGTACGTGCACTCACATGACAAATCAAATGTAGACTATAAAAGATTCTTTTGTAAATTGAAATGCTTTTATAAGAGAAAGGAGTAAAAACAATTGTGACCCCTCCCCCGGCAGAATTTTTTATGGGTCGGCCCCTGATTTTTTTAAATAGTGGACAAAAACTTACTTTGATTTGCTTTTAATGAAGCTCTTGAATTTGCAAAGTGGGGGAGGGGTCGTCAAGCATCCACCTTCCCCCTATATGGGCTCAGAGTAAGTGTGAAGATACTATTTAAAATGCTATTGTAAAATTCTGTTGTATTTTGATATCAATAGAAATAATTATAACAATACTAAAGTTCAAAAGAGGCTTTTTTTAACTCCATTAATTTTCTATTTTTATTTATTTATTTATTTATTTAGGGTTTTTTTGTGCGTGTGTGTGAGGGGAGTTATGCAAAAAACGGATAAGAAGTATAATGATGACTTATCTGGAAGCATTTAATATTTATTAAAATAATTAAAATAAAATGCATCAGATATTTAAAAAGGCGCTTAAAGTGTTACACATCGCTAAAAATAAAATAATTTTCAGATTTAATTTTACAGCTAAGCCAAAGTAATATTAGAAAAACCAAACAGATGGCTAAAAGATTAGTTTTTTTAATTATTTTTTTTAAACTTATGTTACTGTGAAAGTGAATAAAGCGACACAATTTATATAAGGTGACACAATTTATATAAGGTGATTTAATCATTAAAAACTGGACGGTTTGTAGCTATATTTCTCATTAATTAATACATATTTAATCGTGTCCTTCTGCTATGAGCCTTGATTTCCCTTTTTTATATGAAAATAATACTATTTAGTTTTATATATCGGTAAACAAGTTATGTTTGTTCTCGTTTTTATAAAAACTTTTCAAAAGGAAACAGACATACAGTGGAACTTCTTTTTGCATATCTACCCGACCCCTTATTGCGATCAAGATCGCGCCGAAACCCATTACAGGAAATTTATGACTCTTCTGACCTTCTGCGACCTCTTGCGAAGAGCGTTTGACCATCGGTGCGCCTGACCAGGAAAGACAAGTCAATTATCTTTTAGATGGTCCCTCTTTTGAACCCAAACATCCCGGCTAAGATAAATCGTTTTTCTGTAAACTGGGGTACCACGCTTGATAGAGGAGCCAAAATGCCATGGGCGCCCATAAGGGGGGGGGGGCAAGGTAGGGCACTTGCCTCCCCCTAAAGTTTTAGGTAAATGTCTCATGATGTAAACAAATGGCAGAAATAGAACTAAATTTGTTAAAAGTTTGAGATTTGCCCCCTCTAGAAAATTTTTTTGAAATTTGCCTCCCCCCTCTA
Organism: Cheiracanthium punctorium; assembly: GCA_038373885.1. Classification (NCBI taxonomy): domain Eukaryota; kingdom Metazoa; phylum Arthropoda; class Arachnida; order Araneae; family Cheiracanthiidae; genus Cheiracanthium; species Cheiracanthium punctorium. The sequence goes on from JAWZYV010004034.1 coordinate 1,003,186, forward strand.
GAAAAATTACTATGGGCGCCCATGCAAAATGCTACAATTTTCACTCCCAAATGTGTGGCCGAAAATCAATAGTTTTCGAGAAATTTGAATTTTAAATTTTTTTTCTTGAAGAACCCTGAATTTGACAATGAAGTGCAAATAAAAAAAAAAAACTATTAATTAAATGGTTTTCATTTTAGTTTATTTTCGTAGGTGTAGTTCTAGTTAAGCTGGAGTAATCATATAAAACGTACAAATCTACTTGATACCCAACCCATTGCATGAACACTTTTATTTTTATTTTACATTTTTCCTTTCAAAAAGTGTTGTTTATCAAGAAAAATAAGATGACAGTAAGCGTACAAAACTTGTCCATTTATTCAGCTATCCTAAAAGCTATTAATGCTCATATAAGGACATGTAATTCATAAGGAAAGGTGAGTTTTACTTAGCGCAGGTAAAAAATCGCTAAAGGATGCACCCTTGTTCACTGTTTAGGATCGTCGGTCAACTGGTCAATTTATTACTTTTTTTAGCAGCATAAAATCTATGTTGAGCCACATCAGATTGTGAGTCTCAAATGAGTGTGTGCTGTGTCGTGTCGTATTAGTTACTTTTCGAGCCTGCGCTCTATAAAACGCGCTTACGCAAAGCAGAGTCAAAATTGACTACACGACGACACAGCATACACTCGTTTGAGAATCACCATCTGATGTGGCTTAAGATTTTTTTTTTTTATGCACGTAAAAACAGCAATGACTTGATCGGTTGGCGGACGATCCCAAACAATGAGTGAAGGCGAATATTTTGTCGTTTTTTAGATATGCTAAGTAAAACTCGCCCTTCTTTATGAATTAGATATCTATCGATGGGCATAATACCTTTTTTGATAGTGGATTAAATGGATGTTTTTGTAGTAATTTGTTTTTGTAGTAATTTGTGCCATAGTATATTTTGGATAAACAACACTTTTTGAAAAGAAAAATGTAAATTAAAAATAAAAAAATTCATGTAATAGCTCGTGAATTTTAATTTTATAGTTATTTGCACTTTTTTATGATAAAGTCAGCTTACCTAGAGTTTCAGCTATGAAAATAAATTAAAATGAAACCCTTTTAATTAACTGTTTTTTTTTTAATTTTCACTTGAATGACAAATTCTGGATTATTATTAAAAAAAATTAATTCAAATTTCTCGAAACACATTGATTTTCGGCCATGCATATGAGGGTTAAATTGTCGTTCGTTTGATGTATGAGCTTATTATTGATTTGCGTAAACAAAGACTTAATCAACGACACATGACCAGATACTTGAATTGTATTCAGTCAAACATTAATGGATTCAAAAGTATTTTAGAGAGTGTGCTTTTTAGAATCGATCGTCTGCAGGCCCTGATTATCGCAGGGGTACTTGGGGCACATGCCCTGGGCATACGTACACAAATAGGCCAAAAAATTGAGTTTAAAGTTATGTACAGGGGCACAAAAAATGTTATAGTAAGACCCTGATCGTCTGATTAGCAAATGAAAGAAAAAAACTATGATAGATGATAAAAAGATGACGCGTATTACTTAAAAAAAAGCATAAGAAAACGACTTTCGGCAGTTTCACCGAAAGTGAAAATGACACGATATTGATGCGAGCACATTCTACAACACGGTGTCTTTAGAAAATCGAACTGCACTCTCGTACACCTAAGATGAAGTCTCTTCGGAAAGGGAAAGAGGAGATAAGAAAACTAAATCATTTAGAATCGAAATTACTTTCAAACACTATATTTTTGTTCACTACTGCTTAACGAAGTTGGCTCTCGTCGTCAATACCATACTTTCCCTTCTACGCCCATTAACTTTCTGGCTGAGGTCTAAGAGGTCTTCCATAAATTACGAAAGGTCGAAGAGGGAGGGGTTTAACCCATGTGAACAAATGTATCACCAAATGTGACACTTGTGATAGGGAGGTGGGGTGGGAATGGATCAAAAACGCTGTTCATGTCTCGTTCGTATTGAATTTTCAAATTTTTGTTCGACGTCCACCTAACGTCCGCTGAAACTATACCGCCGACGTGTAATTCATTCCGCAGTTCCCTACACTCGAGAGAAAACAACCAACTTCTTCCATATACTCCTCGGTCTCAAGTATCCTTGATCAGTCCAACCGACGTCGGAAAAGACTATTCAGTAGGGATCGACCGATAGTATCGGCGCCGATACCTCCAATTTTTTTAGGTATCGGTGTAGGTTCTTCCGATTCTAAAGGTATCGGGAAAGTATCGGTTTCTGTTGCTTTCATCCATTTTCACCGATACTTTTCAACCGATACTTCGTTTTTCAGAAAAAACAACGCAGTCGCAACACCATTCTAGAATCCTTGTTTTGGTAATGAGATGAGAGGCGTCGTTTCATTGGCACATTTGTTTGTGCGAGTGTTTTCGAACTGTGTTTTTTTTTAAATTGTAACCATCGCTAAATGGATGTCGTATCACCAAGTGTGGTCGAAATTATGGACGAAGAATCGTTAGATGACAGTTTAACAGGACAATCGCCTATTCTTCTAAATTATTTTGAATTCGTGCCCAACACTAAATACGCTCTCTGAAAGGATTGCAAAAAACAAATGTCGAGAGGTAGGCTATAATTTTACTTCAGTTTTATGAACGTTTATTTTCTCACTGTGTTGACTCGAAAAAGAGTTCATTCATATATATATATATATATATATATATATATATATATATATATATATGACAACTAAAAAGTTTGTAATATTTGCTGAAATAACTGCAAAAATCTCTAATCTCTGTACAACAAAATTTTCTCTATAGCTAATTTTTCAACTGGAACCAAGCGAGTTCGTTATAGGGATTGTGTGTGTGTGTGTATATATATATATATACACACACAATTGAATCTCCCTATAACGAACTCGCTTGGTTCCAGTTTAAAATTCGCTATAGAGAAACTTATAGTCTCGGGCAATTACAGATTTGTGTATCATTCTGTTTTGAGAAGTGTAATAATTATCAATATCTAATAATTATTTATATAGTAAATTTAAAAAATTAAAGCTGTATTAGTATAATTAGTAATACTAATTATTATATAGTTTATTTCCAATTTTGGGGTAAAAAACATATTTCTTGTGAATAATAGTATTTGGTTTATATGTAAGGGAAACACAGGACAAATCGGTGTGTACCTGCTCTTCGTACGGAAAAGATCAAATACATGGATCCTTCCGGATTAATTGTGACTTAACCCTGTCCGGAGAACCAAAATATTTGGATTTTCAAAAAGAACTTAAAAATGATCATATGAGTTCATATTAAACAGAAATCTTGCTAAAACATTTAATAATTCACTTAGTGGTTAAATAACTGGAGCAGATAAATAAAACCATTAATTAATGTGAACTTATTATGCATTTTAAGGGAAGAATTTATATACGTATTTAATGAACAATATCTAAATACATATGTACTTACATAATACTGTACAGTTTATACATTATCACAATTTAATGCAGTTTAAGTAATCTAAAAAATATTTTCATATGTGAAAGAATTCTAATTAAAGAAAATCTAAATAAAAATTGCAAGAAAGACACATATAGTAAGAGCAAGCAGGAAGCTGTTTTTGGTCTAATGTGGAAACCTTTTATCTGGCTCATAGCAACAATTAGGCGACAAAATAGAGGTTGAGAAAAATTGATTTAAATATTTGCACCAGTCGGCACTGGAAATGAAATGGATTATCTTATATCCCTTTAACTCCCACCCCCCGTGTTTGTGTTCTGTCAAGCCTAAATGAGGGGCATCTACCTATAGGGTGGGGGCTTGGGCGGAGGACATTTTAAGGGAGTCTAACGCATATTCACGTAACATCTGGAGAAAATCGCCCAAAACTCTAGACTGCTAGATCGACAGCGACCACGATCGACCACGCGAGGAGAAAGAATTCCGAACCTGCACACTAAGACGCTTCCCAGTGCTCAGCTTTTTTATAAATTCGGCCATTCGTTGGCATAATTTGAATAGAAAAGAAAGACTAGAACTAATATAAATTCACATTTCAACGTATCCACTGCTTTTTCTTTTTAATGCTTTCTACTGGGATCAAATTTCATCATTCTGTTATTCATTTTAACGAGAACTACACTCTCGTTACAAAAACTGCCCAATAGAGGCAGGTTTAAATGACATTAAATTATGTAAAGTATCGGTATCGGTTAAGTATCGGTATCGGCCGATACCGATAACTTAAATGTATCGGTATCGGCTATTTCTGAAAATGAATTTATAGGTAAAGTATCGGTATCGGTCATCGGCTAAAATGTGGTATCGGTCGATCCCTACTATTCAGAGATGGCGCTGCCTGTGAGGAAGGGGGTGAAAGTAGATGCTGCTTCCCTAGTACAACATCGCTACCCCCTCCCCCCCCCCCACGTCGATTTGAAGAATTTCACACTCCTATCGCCTTTATCTAAGAAGCCCCCTTTTCATTCTGCTTGGAAGCATTTTTCTTTTTTCAGGAGTGTTTTGCTACAGTTTCGTTTGATACAGTGTAATGTTGTGGGGCAAATTGTTGTTGAATGGCATATTCAAAAGTTTAGGTGCTTAGAAAAGATAGCATACCAACAAGAAACACACTCAGTTTAAAAAGGTTAGTAAATTATTTCTGGGTTAATTCCTAGTTTATGGTGCTTCTTGGCGATTTTCCAAAAATCGCCAATTTGGCGCGTTTTCCCGTCTTGTCTCTGGGAGCCAAGATGCTCCCAAAGACACTACGGGAGAACGCACCCAAACTAGCGATAAATACACAAAATGAGCAAATTAAAAAGCATAAATATTGAAGTTTTAAACAACAAAAATTATTGTACTTACATAACTTGTTGAACAACTGATTTTTTATTTTATTTAAATAATCATATTCGTCGTCTCATAAGTCATAGTGGTTTTTTTTTTAATTTTTATGTTTGTGGATACTATTTTAGAAGAGATTTTCTGTAATCTAAAACGAATTTTAAAATCTAAACACTAAACCATAAACCTAAAATCAAAACACTAATCATAAACCATTCAGGTAAAGCAATTTTCTGAAATCTAAAACCGATTTTCTGAACTCTAAAACTTTCTTTTAGCTGAAATCAGTCGTTCTTTCGTAATCCATTCAAGGAAAAGAGATTTTTTGAATTCTAAAATGAATTTTCTAAAATCTAATGCTAAAATTTTTCGTTTAGCCACAACCATACACCACGCAATTTAGCAAAACACGCTTACCTTCTCTCAAAAAGCATATAATCCACAGTGAAAATCCACAAACACAATTAACGGAAAAGAATTAGTTTATCCAAAAAAACGGATCCGAAAAATACGAGTACAAGGAACCGAAAACGTTTGTCGTTAACCCCTCGGAGTTTCCATAAGAAATGGCTTTTGGAATTCAAACCAACCGCCGCGCATGCGCTCCGTTAACACAACGTATCAAAACATTCTCGAACCAAAACTAAAATATACCATGTATGATTCTGCTCCCATACAAACACAGCTGCGCATGCATTAAATCGAAGAAACGAAACGACGTAACTCATGTAAAGCAATACTAACAACATTGACTAAAACATCTCACAAGTGCTTACATGTACTTATAGATTCGGTTAAGTAAAATTTAATTACTTTTTATGTGAGGGGGGGCACTCCCCCCCTCAACCCCCCCTTCTCTTTTTAGTAGAATAAATTTAATAATGTAAACAAATAAGAGTCCCGTCAGAGGCAAAAACGCACACTACAGAAACAATATGGCGGATTTCCACATGGTTGCCAGAACGCAAACTAAAGTCGCCAAGGTTGCCAGAACATACCTGTTATCGCCTCCTTGGCGAAGAAGCACCATAAACTAGGATTCAGCCTATTTCTGTGTTTGTTTACTTAAAACAAATGTACTTTTGTTACTTGTTGAAATTTGTGCTGAACAGAAAATGAAATTGCATGTATAATATAATTGTATCAGAAGTCAAAGTAAGCAATTTATGATTTGCAGCCCCTTTTAAAAGAATAAAACATCGGATATTTTAAAAATTACTAAAATACTGAAAATATATATATATATATTTTTTTACATTACATATTTTCGAAAACCTATTTCTTTTTATAATATTGAAATTAAACGTGAGCTTTGAAAATGAACTAGTTTAATTTCTTCATTCTTAACTAGTATTTTGAGCATTTTAAAGTACCAAAATAATTCTGTATAGTTAGCACAAATACTTCCCCATAGAAAATTGTGTCTCATTGTATTGCACTTAATATAAGTCTCATTATAAATTTAATTATGTAATCGCTGAATTTCCTTGAAATAAACTGGGACATTTTGAATTTATCCAAGAAGAATTTTCCCTTGTAAATACACAAAATATCACAATATATATTTTTAAATTTATGTAACATTATACTTAATTATAAATTAAATAAATGCATAATGATTTACTTATGTTCAGCACAAGTTTCAATGTAGAAACACAGAAATAATTTACTCATCTGATTTCTAAAATACTATTAGACTAGATGTCTGACAAAATATTAGATATTTATTTGTTATTTAATGAGAAAAGATATTTCTTAAATTCTAAAAAAATGAAAGGGCGAATAAAAATTAAATTAGTTTAATTGTAAAATTTAGCATACTAGATTAGGTTTTAATGGTTGTTAAAATTTACTATATTTTGAAAATATAATTGTTAATCAACATCTTTATTTGAAGTTTTAGAAATAAATTATACGAATTAAAAACCACTTTCTTCATCAATTTGAAATGGAAAATTTATATAGTACAGCTTCTTAAAAACGTCCCTAAAGCAAAAGGTATAATCTCGACAGAATCAGGGTAAGAGAGCAAATTGTCGGGGAATTCCCATGAAATCGCCCGGAGACGCTAAGAACTGCTCCGGAGCAGACAGTCCAGCTACCGTCACCCGACCGAACATCCCCAGCCTTCAACAGAAGTCCTGCACCGAGGTCGGACGGGTGAAATTGGGATCGCGTGGAGACAGTTAGCCAAGCAGCAAGAAATCCTCGGCCTCATCGCGGCCATTTCCTCTGTTTTAGCAGCTTTATACAGAGACACCACTAAAGACCCAAAATCCCAAACTCTTGAATAATTCCGGCCAGCGCGGCATCCTAAAAGCAAAACAAATTAGCAAAGGCAGAACTGCTGTTGCTAATTGCTGCACGTCGACTACTGCTGTTGTCGTTTTTCAACATTACCAAAGCTACAGTGCTGGACTCAGCATAGTAATTTCTGAAAGGAAGACTTGCATTATAAATACATTTTGTGAGTTAAAATTGAGAGACTTTTATAAAAATGATAATTAAGGTTGATTACATTAAGGAGATTTGGAAGGGGTCTTGTGGCAAATTATGGGTAGGAGGAGGATAGGAACAAAACTTACTGAAAAAAGCGTTACGTATTTCATGGAAGCCCCCGAAAAAATGCTCCTGCTATGGCCACGCGTGAAGTGCAAACTCTTAAAAAGCAAGCAACAGAAGAGGAGCCATTGCCGTAACATAAAACAACGATGGGAATAAACACATTAATGATAACACAAACATATTTATTTTTAATCACTATCCTCATAAGCCTAAATCTATGAGTTTTTTGGTTTGTCCTAGTAAAAGATCTATAAATACTGCACACGACATTTTCAACAGAGTGTATCTTTCATAAACTACATTTTATCAGTGGCGGCTACTCATTTCAGCACATGAGCACGTGAAACTCCAAAGGAAAAACTAAAGAATAAACACATTAACAAATTAAATTAAAGAAAAAAATAAGTACACTTCTAGATTTTTGCGAATTTAAAAAGTGAGTTTTACTCTCTCCCCCAAGTATTATTAAATACGCTTATTATAGCAAACGCACTGCAGTGCAGGTTGCTACAGCAGAGTCTTCCGCGATCGATCACACGTGCGAACGGAAAATGTCCCTTCTGAACCGCTCTCTGTCTCTGAGAAGAGAAGCGGAGAGAGTTGGAAAGAAGTATTACGCTGCTGATATCATTCCGTTCGCACATTTTGAATGTGCGTGCGTACGATTTTTTTCTTTTTCTTTCTTTTTTTTCGGCTATCGCTTCCGAATTTTCCTTCTGCATATTTAATTTTAAAAATTCGATTAGTGAACCTCCATTTAAATAACCCACGAGCCGCCACTGCATGTCATAGCTGTCTAAACTAATGTATATTATTATTATTATTATCATGTGGATGTCTCCGAAATGCACTTTAAACAATTACTATCCATAAAACGTAATGTAGTAAAGATTTTTGAATGGACTTGTAAATGAAATATGCTACATAAACCATTTTCTATAAGCTTACATGGTTATAGCAGCAACAAGTAAATTTCGCGTCAATCGATGCATATTTATGAGGGTTATAGCATACGCAGGCAGACGGACAGACAAGAGAGACAAATAAAAGTAGTTAACACTTTTCAATTTAAAAGCAACTGTTCTATCAAAGATTTTAAACAATCTAGAAAATAAATTTTATTAGCCCTATCATTTCTGTTTGCAAATGCTTCTGAAATGCGTACGATAATCCTATATAGTTATGTTGCCACATCACTGTAAAAAGTTTCATTATCAAGTATGGTTGGAATCCATGCCAAATCAGATATATCTCTTTAAAACGATTTTTGTTTTTTATCAGATATATTTTCGTAAACTGCTAAAATCAAAGAATGTTTATGCTACAACTTTTAAGGCATTTGTTTTCAACTTTCAATAACATCAAAAGGCTCTAATGATATCGCTCTCTAAGGTTCTAAAACAAGGTTAAAAGGAATCAGATAACTTCGTGAAAAAGCCTCCATAAAAGTACTTTTAAGAAATATTATTATTGTAAACAAAATACTTTTACCAACGTTTAACCAAGCGGTGCAAAATACTTCAGGAAGAAGAAATTAAATGTATTTGGGAATGTGATGTAGTTTCTGTTCCAAGGAAAGCCTATTCTAATTGGATATATTCCAGCAAAACAGTCTGAAGATTTCTATCATTTATTTTTCTTATCATTCTTTAAGAACTATATAATTTGCAAACAAAAACAAATCATTATATGATATTTACACTTATACATTTATTTATTTTCATGAATTGTACAAGACCATAACATTACTGTGCTAAAAGTTTTAGTTATTGCATTTCTATTAGTTTAAAGAGTAACTGAAACTATCAATAAATTATTAATTATTAGCAGGAGTTAAAACCAATAAAAATTAATAAGCCAATTCATCTTTCAATTCATAAGTAGTTACATTATTAAATTTTTTTAATTTTGGTGTAAACGTAAATGAAAATTGTAAAATGTAAAAGTAATTTCACATGCAATTTACCATGTTTATAAGTAAGCCATCATTTATACGTAAAAAAGTTTTAAAAATAAAATATAATTTAACTTAACAGCTATACTTGTTAAAATAAAAGAAAAATTAGACAAAAATAAATAAGTATAAATTGTTAAAGCTAGAACCTTACACAAGCATTCTATTGGAGAATCCCAATTACAACAAATAAATTGTGTATTTAACTACCAGAATGTGAGTATAGATATCGCAAAATATATCGGTTTCGCAAATGAATCGAAGACACTACCTGGCGAATTTAAGTAATACAAGAAAAGTCTGCGTACCATTTAAAATCTAGAGTATAGCACTATTTGAGAAAGCAGTATGTATTTCCGAGGTCAAATAATTTTTGAACTAACGTCAGTCTAATGATGAATATTAAAAGATTTTTTAAGAAGAGTTTAGTCAGGTTGAACACTGATGAACTGTGTGCAGAATACGTGACTTAGGAAAAACTTATCCTTTTCCGGGTCCAAACTTCTATGGAATTCGAAGAAACATTCATAATTCCAGACAGCCTGATGTAGTGTACCGAATCGAAATCCACAAGCCTTCTAATAAGCGTACCAGTACTCTATTAGGTTATTATCAAGAAGCTAAGTGCTGAACCCTATTTTCTCATTTCCAATGTCCTGTTTTAAAATATTTTGCCTTTTCATAATGTTAATGATTCGATTATTGACTAGATAATACTAATGAACAAGAAATGGACAAAGTGTGAGATGGTGTTGCTACTTGTTAAGCCTTTAACGCGCAGTGTTCCCGCTCTGGGATCACCAAACTCTGACATTTTGACTGTTGCCAGTCACGAAGAATAGATTTGATTTATATAAAAATAGTTGCGGGTGACCTAGCTCTAGGAGAATCCTTTACTTTTTAGCACGCCATTTCCCGTAAAAAAAAATTGTCACGATTATTTTTAAAAGCACTGACATCTGCTGAAAAAGGGAAGAATGCGAGAACAGCTGGATAGGTTGCCCAATGCTGAAAAAAAGGCAGACGTTGCCATCGCTCGACTTAACTACACAGCCAGCTGTCGTCACAACAGGGTCTCTAGATCTGTGGCCCGCGATGAACGTTTCCATCGGCCGCCATCTTGCTGGTAGTTAAGTCCAGCGATGGCAACGGCTACCCTTTTTTCAGCATTGGGAAAGGGTTGCGATAAATTATATAAAATACACGATGGCTATAGCCCAAGAAATAAGATGTGATTAAGAGGTTTTGAAGAGAAGATGGATCGCGTTGATATTACATCTGGGGGAAAACCCTTAAAACTATAGACAACTCATCGAACTCCTAAGTCACACCAAGTACTGAAATGGTGGGACAAAATTAAAACAAAGCTCACTTATTAATAAATGTTTGATACATTTTGTAGCAGTGAGTTAAAACATAAAAAGTGGAAATAAAGGATTTCTTTGGAAGCTGAGTTATGTATGAAACAAATAGTTCCATTTACTCAAACCATCCCTTTATGATGACTAAAAGTAATACTTTTCTTATTAAAATACCATTTTGTTGTTGTTGTTGTTGTAGGGTTACGGACAATTATCTACACGCCAGATCTATACTGAGGGTGCTCTCCGTGGGGGCTCTCTCTAAGGGGTCTTAAATCGTATTTATGCTAAGTTTCGGAGAAAACCACGAAAAATTCTGAACGATTAGGTCGATGGAAGCGACCTGGGTTTGAAGTAGGCATCTTCCGTCTCCCAGTTCAGAGCGTTATGCGCTCGGTCGCTGGTGTGGCCATAAAAATATTTTTTAAAATCCATTTACTTTCATAACTTAATGCATATGTAACAGACATTAGCCAAGGCCGAGTTTTGAAACATGAACAGTGTGATTTGTAAAAAAATAGCTCTGGTGCATTCATTACCTGTTATTGCTTCGGCCGAATTGCGTTAGACGGTAACTAAAGCTCTGGAATAGAGAAGTTATCAGGCTTTGTTCAATTCAACTAGACTAATAGCATACTGTAAGTGTTCCCAACCCTGAAGTGAGGGGGCACTGAAGACGGGGCCTCCGGTAGATTGCATTTCCCTTCACAATAAAGCAAAGCACCCTTTGAAATTTTGTAGGAAAAAGCTGAGAGGAAACTTTGTTTTTTTTTTTTTAAACATCTACAGAGGAGATAGACAGAAGCACAAATTAAAAATACATGTAGATGCGTGAGCAAAAGACATTCGAACTATAGTGGGCTTAGTCTTTACTAACCTAGTAACTGTATATTCTTTTATAAACAGCTTATATAACTTTTATGTATCAGAAAAAGTTTGATTAATAAATAGAGCGTTCAACAACTAACTGAACACTTAATTTGCATCAAAAGGATATTTTATATTCATAAATTTAAGCTATCAAAAAACTGAAAATAAACCGAAGTTCAAATTAAGCGGGTTTTTTTAATCCTTATACGAATTAAGGCTGTGTTATTTTGAATCATAAATAGAAAAGGGAATGTATAAAAATTGTAAGGGAATTAATACAATGTATAAAGTCCCAGAAAACTTTTAATCGAGCAAAGTTTACTAGTTTTCAAAGCCACTAAAGTTTTCAAACTTTAGTGGTACATCAGCTTTTATGAAGTCAGATTGCCATAAACCTTAACTAAAAGTTTGTTTTAGTCACGTGATGATCACGTGAATCAGCTGTCGCTATGGCACTAAGATACTCCTCCAGGCAAGCCCATTGTGTTAAACGGGTTATGAAAATGCCAATTTTGAGACAGTGAAGAGTAGAGAATGCATTTAAGAGAAAATCAAAGAAAGTTAACTCACTAACCGGAAGTTTTGTCTGAACCCATTAGAATACGAAGTGCACTTGAGCCAAAGGAACATAAAACGATCCATGCACATTGGAAATTTCACTTGCGCGACAATTCCGTTCCCCGATGACACTCTGTACAGACAAGGTGTGTTCTGTAGAGGTTGGAACAGAAAAAGTTATCTCTGTTTATAGTGTAAGCATAAGTGGTTCTAAAAGGCAAACTCAAAATTTTATCTTCCGTTTACTTATTTACGCTATGGATACAACAAAGACGCGGCGCGTAGCATTTCAAGAATATTAATCGGATAATTTTATCTTATCATGCAGGTGGATTATTCCCAAGCAACCAAAATGGAAAGAAGTTTCGTTTACGACAAAAAATCAAACTGTTCAAACGAGATACAGGTTTCCAAACCACCAGTTATTTAGATTAATGACCAATACTGATTGCTATTGTGTTGGCTTTCAAATTCGAACTTATCAACTATGAGGTTTTAATTACAAAGCACTTTTATACAAACTATTAAACATAAACTGCCAGAATGAAAGCTTTCGGGTAGGTAAACTCGATCCAGGATTCTTAGAAACAAAATCATTAAGAAAAGATAAAGAATCATTGTATCCAGTTTACATTTGAAAAGTAATGTAAAGATCAATAGAAAGCAACTAGAGAAAGTAAATTAGAGATATCTGCATTGGACACGCCCCCCCCCTCCCCCAAGAGAAATAAAAATATCACAAATGTATCTAACCATGCACGAGAAAATGGAGACCTTGAAGAGCTTCTTTTCAAAATATCGCATATAAATATTACATAAAAGAGGTGAGAGGGGATTACACATAGCAAGATTCTTGGTTCCTTCATAAAATACGCCATTAAAATTGAAAGCCTTTCGTTTAATACAACCGCTTACTAAATCGATAAACTCCTTGATCTTAACAAAAGTATAATCAAAATCGAATAAACGCTTTTTTAAACAATTAATTGCACTCTGGATAATTAGTAAACTGATATTTCATACCAAGACAAACAAGCTTAAATTTCTAAGCAGTGAGTATTACTAGCAGTTAAACCAATAAAGACGAAAGAGTATGTGAGAGGAAACGTGCAAGGTTATAAGAGGCAGTACCAATTTTAGAAAGAATAGGGCGAAAGTCCAGAGAAGATTTATGAATTTTAGGAAGGGCATAGAAACAAAGCAATAAAAGGAGTAACATAACGTTTAGTCATCATTTAAGATTACAGAGGATTTAACAGTGCATTGCATTACAATAGAAGATCAGATGAATATTTTTTAGACTATAATATTGGTTCATATTAGATTATATCCTTAAAGCAAATATACATCAAACTCGCCATTGATCCTTCAGTAAAATTTTGTACGAGTCTCAGAATAAATGGTAATTTTTTTTTCTTTTAACACTTTCAGGTCTGAGATATTTCGATCACATATTTCGCTGTGGTAGGCTTTAGGTACTTTTCACCCTTGTATTTAAAAAAAAAAAAAAAAAAAAAAAAAGATCTATATTACAGTAATTTTTTTTAAACTCTATGAGAGTATTTGAAACGTTCAAATAATGTAAAATTGTTTTCACGGTAAATTTTTCATGCAGTTTCTAGATCATATGAAAACAATTTTTTTTTTTTTTTTTTTTTTTTTTACGAAGATTTGTAATTATTAAAAAATAGGCTCCTAAATTACATACAAGCTTTAATATCAAAACATATTTTATGATATCTCTTATAAATACAGTAACCCCTCGTTATAACGCGCCTCGATATATCGCGCATTCGGATGAATCGCGCTCTGTCTATTGTCTCCCAATTCTTCTTTCTGTACTCTTGTACTTTACATGAGAAGCATAAGTATATTTGAAAAATACAACTCCGTCCACACAAAAAAGATACGAATAATAAATTTTCGCTCACTGATGTTTACTGAAAAACAACTTATGGGAGAAAAATCAAATCAAAATGACTTTGGATAGTTTCTTCAGCAGGAAATCTCATGTGTATTTGAACAAATTAAAAAATGTAGATTAAACTTCTTCGTTTAATGTTTAAGTGAATATCTTTCATTGCAGTTTTTATACTATTAAGTTTATTATAGTTTAACTGCATGTGACCATTAAAATAAAACTTCATCTTATCACGCGTCACGACTCCTTCCCCTCCGCCTGTTATATCGCGCCCCCGGATATATCGCGCATTTTTCATGTCTCCAGACAAGCGCGATATAACGAGGGGCTACTGTAATTTAAATTATAGATGTAATGCAGTGAAAAATTGGAATAAAGTGTACGGGATTTTACGTCACAACCGCTGGGAGGGTCTAATTATAAACTGCAACCTGTGTTCCCATTCACAATGAAGGAGCTATTTAAATGTACTAAGAAATAGTATTTACAGAGAAATTATTGAAAAAAGCATTTTAAAGTTTTAAAAAAAAGTTTCACATAAAAAATCACTTTTAACATAAATTTCACAGACTCACCTGATAAAAACTTATTCTAAAACTGCGTACAAATACCTGAAAATAGGTTTTATTTGTAGAAAAAAAAATTTCAATAAACTTGCTACCGAATGCTCAAAAAGTAACTCTAATTTCAGATCTTTTTCTATACTTAATTCTGCTTGGGGCTATTTATATAGTTCTAACTAAAAGGTTCGTAGATAATACTTGAAAAGATGACAAACGTACATAGTCGAAACATTTATAGCTCAGAAGAGGAAAAAGTGGACTTTCGAGCTTAGTTCCTTCGGACGCTCGGGCTTCAAGAGTGTTTCATTTTTTGACAAAGAATTATTGTGTATTTGGTTGAAAATTTTAGCACGCCATCAATTCGATAGTTTAAAATAGGTTAGTTTTCTTCACAAAGATCAAATCAAATGTTTAAAGCGTGGCATTAGAACACTAGAAGCTTTTAAAGGTGAAATGTTCACATCTCTAGAGATTACATTTTTTCTTTTTCTTTTTCTTTTCAGAATCCATTTATTCTTCCATTCATACCTTTTTTAAAACAATTTTTCTCTTAGGTATTATTTTGCGGCATCAGGATGGCATATGTATTAAATGTACATGTAGGATGGTAGATGAGATTTAGCGGTGGAGTTTTGTCTATTTGGGATGGCAATTACAAAATCGAAATGCGATTTTTTTTTTTTTGGCCTTCAAAGAAAGCGCTGTGGACTCTCAAAAAAGAAAAGATTTTGAGAAGCTACATAAAAAGAAAACACTGTACAATTTTACATAAATTCCATATTCATTTGAAATTTAAAAGAAACTTTTTAATGAGTAATATATGTTAAGAATGAGAGAAAAAAAGGAAAACTTTAGGATGCACATATGCTTCACTAGACAGTGCAAAAGGTGAACACAAAGAGCGGGCGAGAATATCCAACTCTTAACTAAACAGCATTTTAATACTTACTTATAATTAGAGATAATTTTAATGTTCCCGTAATTATTTCGTATTAACTTCGCACAAATTTAATAGAGCATTGCTGTATGATAGGTCTTTTGAGTAGGTTTTCATAATTGATGCGTTTGGCAGGATGATGTTTATTTGGTCCCACATCTAAGGATATGAAGAGAGAATGCCACCAGAATACACCATAACGTATACCCGAAGATATAAATTAAGATTTCCGCATCCTTAAAGCTCTCAAATTAGCACCCCACAGCTCAAACTGGGGTCACGAGTGGCTTATGAATTTGACCCATTGAATCTTGCATATAACGAAAGGAAAAAAGTTCTGGTTTTGAAGTAGGTAAATTCAAATCTATTACTACCCAGAGCAGGCAACTGGTTAATTAACTTTCAGAAGAGAAAATGAGCACATATTTATTCAGGTCTCATTATGGTTAAAAAGCGGTAGTTTGAAGAAAAATGAAAACCCATCTGTTAAATAGTTTTATTATTTTAATCATTAAAATATTTATGGAAAGAACATTAAGCAGTCCTTTTTCAAAACAGTTTGGCTTCTCAAATATCTGAATAACTTAAGAGTTCACAACATGCAAGGCAGGTGGGTGTTTACTTCAATATAAGTAATAATTATCAATTCAATTGCATAATGGATCATTCTCCGAGCTTTAAAATACACTGCTGGACATTAAAATTTTATACGTTTATAAATGATTCGAACCATAATAATTTTTTGTAACTCAAATAATAAAGGCATTAATATCGCTACAAAACGTGTTAGTAATGTCAAAAAAGAAAATCAGTTTAGATTATCGTGATTTCGAGTACACCCTGTCTTAAAATTTAGGCCTGTAGTGACATCGAATCAGCGTTTTCCTGTGGATATCTTCCACACGTTACTTCTATGCGAAAATCCACTCAATTAAAACCCAAGCCGCCATAATAACTCAACTACAAAGACTCGAAATTTGAATGGTCTGAAATGTCATCAAGCAAAACCTAACTCACAATAACGCACGAGAAAGTTGCGTACAAGATGCTGATGATAATGCTTTATTTTCAAAGAAAGCTCTAAAAAGAAAAAGGCCGTGTCCATCCGATTTCCGATCATTTTATGCGTGGAATTTGTTGTTCGCGATCGCTTCTGTGTATTGTTGGACTTCCTGTTTCATTTGTGTGTATCAGAGCGAAGCCCCCTTTTGTCGAGATGAGGAAGAAGCATCTATGTGAACGGCCGCTCGCATGGAACCGCACTTTTTAGGCGCAGGTTAATTGGATACGCTACCGACCCCGGCAAATTAAGCAACGACATGTCACACTTTAAGCATCTTACTAAGCAATGGCTGATAATAAAGTTGGGGGAGGGATGTTGAAATGTTAAAATCCATTAAACGACGTGAGACACACTTCTGGAAAGGTGTCGGTATAACAGTTAACCCTTTGACGCGAGTGGTTGCGCCGTGAAATCACTTTATTTCAGCGCTTTCATTAGTAGCCGCAAAAAAATGTACATAAAAAATACGATTAAATCACATATGGGCAATCACCGGCACGTCACTGCTTTTGATCCGGCCGGCGAAACATATCAAAACCCTGTATAAAACTCATATACACCATTCAAAATCCCATATAAATCCCAATTATGCGGCCCGCAACTTCGCTAATATAATAAAATTTGGCCAGCAGCTTTTCAAAATTTACCCATACCTGGGTTAAATGGTCCCAAGGTTGAAAAAGTGCCGCCGTTGCAACCGATCCATTTAACTATGAACAATATGGCGGTCGAACCATCGCCTATCTGGCGCCATAAACCTAAAGAAGTTTTCTGATTTAGCTGGCTGTGCGGCAGTGCAGCCAGCTGTGTTAGTGTGCTGTGGGTATACGGCCAATTTGCTACACGTGGACTCTAGAACGAGGGGTGGGGTGTCTTCCTACCCAGACAGCACAGCAAACTTGCATCGAACTTGCAGCAAGCTTGATTTATCAAGTCCATAAGCTTGAATTAAGCTTGAAAATTCCAGGCGTGTAAGCTTGATGCAAGCTTGAATCAAGTGTTTTAGTTTACACTTGCCCAGCTTGCATTAAGCTTGACATTTCAAGCTTAATTTCAAGCTTAAAAAATTTTCCAAAAAAATTTTTTTCTAAATACACGGGGCGCCCGCTGGCGAACGCGCCCCACATACTTTATTTTTCCGCGCATTTTCCCCCTCTATGCTGTAATTTTAAGTTATTTTAATCTGTTTCCATCGAGTGTCCGTGGATAGAATAGAACCCGGGACCTTTCGGTTCGTAGCCGAGCGCGTTATCCATGCAGCTATGACTAAAGTTTGAAGTAAATTATTAAGCGGTTTTCTGGCCAGATTGATAAGAGGGTGATATGTTATTTGTTTTTTTTCCATGGGATGCATCAAAATTAAAATAATTTTATGTGTGATTTAGAGACTCTACTAATAGGGAAATAAACATAATATAAACTTAAGAGCAACACATGTTTTAAAACTTTCGCAACAGTCATGAGCAATACTGCCGCTGGCCAAAATCTAGACAAACGACTGATTTTGAAATCAATTTCGTAGTA
The DNA here is from genome assembly GCA_038373885.1 of Cheiracanthium punctorium. Lineage (NCBI taxonomy): Eukaryota > Metazoa > Arthropoda > Arachnida > Araneae > Cheiracanthiidae > Cheiracanthium > Cheiracanthium punctorium. Next base: position 1,021,344 of record JAWZYV010004034.1, read on the forward strand.
TAATTGTATTTTATTTTGAAGAATTTCCATATTTGGAAATATAGAATGGGTTTACTTACTTAACACAAATTTTGTGTTAAGTAATCTGAAATCAAAGAAACAGATAGTTAAACGTTACTTCGAAATGCTATATCACAGTTCTTACATAACATGTATGGAATACAAACACTTTAGTCATTTTTGTAAATATTTCTTATAATAACAAATAATTGAAAAATTTTGCTATTTTTTAACGCTAAAAATTCTCTTTACAAATGTGGTTAGTTATTTTCCTACATATTGGTATGCTATATCGATATAGAGCATTTCGAAGAATTAAAAATAAATTAATTTATACAAATGTAAATTTGAATTATTTTCATTGTTCATACTTTATAATTAAAAAAAAATATTTAACTTCTGAATTTTTCTTTTTTTATCTTTTGTAATTTTATTTCAAAACTACAAAAGTGTACTATGTAAGATTTTTGGGCTCGAAAATCTGTAGGACCTGGGCAGTTGCCCCGTTTGCCTTGCCGGTAATATGGCACTGGTAATAAAATAAACACATCTTTTACGAACTTTCAGCAAATTTGAGGACGCTAGACAATTAATGTCCATTCTCTTTCACAGATGGCGCCATCAACGCTCCTTTAAAAAGGAAAAATCAGACGAGTAGCAATTGCCAAGCTTAAATGAAGCTGTATTTAAGCTTGACAATTCAACTTGACTCCTGCAAGCTTGCTACCAGCTTAGAATGAGTTGAACTGTCAAGCTTGCATTCATGCGTCAAATTCAAAGAAATGTCAAGCTTGATTTAAGCTTATGTGCTGTCTGGGTAAGAGGTCCTAACCTGCATTTACGCTAAGTTTCTCATGAAATTTCGGAAAACGCCCAACGGTTAGGTCGGCAGATGTGACTTGGCTTTAAACCAGGCACCTTCCGTCTCCCAGTTCAGAGTGTTACGCGCTCGGCCACTGTTAAGGAACCAGTTCTGTCAGAAAATTTGTTTAGGTCTATGGGGCCAGACGCGCGATTGATCGACCGGTATGTTGTTGGTAGTTAAATACATCGATGGCAAGGGCTGAACCTTTTTCAGTGTGGGGCAGTTATAGGTCTGCGCCGCCGCAGATTTCATTTCTTTAAAAACTGTTTAAACATTGCATTATACCTCAAAAGAGCATTATGGGTTTGGAATGGATGTGGTTTAGAAAGTTTGGAAGGTTGTGGAGGAAAAAAAAAGTCTTAAAAGCAAATAATGTATCAATCGTATATTGATAACTAAATGTATCGTGAATGCGGTGTATAAACAACAGATACCTATCCGATTTTGATAAAATCTATTGTTTCAGTTTTGCAGTAGAAACATTTTAAAAGTGTAACACAACGGCAAGCTCATACTTTGGTGGTAAGCTCATACAAGTGGCCGAGCGCATAGCCCTCTGAACTAGGAGACTGTCGTAGTTTCCCCTGGGTTTCACGTATATACGAGTTAGAACCCCTTAGAAAGTTCCCCTCGGAGGGCAATCCCATCCCCGGTCTAGATCGCTAGCGCAGATAATTGGCCGTAACTTTCATTTCCATTTCTGAGCTGGGAGACTGAAGGTGCCTGGTTCAAAACCATGTCGCGTCCATCGATCTAACCGTTCGTAGTTTTCCGAGGTTTAGTCCGAAACTTAGCGTATATACATGTTAGGAGAACCCCTCAGAAAAGCCCGTACGGAGGGAAACCCACTAGAGATGAGTTCGAGTTCATTTTTTAAAGCCCGATCCAGAGGACTTTTAATTCGAGATCTAACGAGCGATATTATTTAAGTTGGAGCCCGAGCCCGAAATTTCAGCTAATAGATAACTAAAAGTCAATTACTTCATTAACAGAATATCATAAATTTTGTCGTCTCTGCAAATTAAAGATAAATACAATCGAGCCCGCACGCAATCCTCATCTCTACACCCCATCCCTCGGCCTAGAGCCCACGTGTAGCTAATTGGCCGTAATCGCACAATATCATACTGAAGACTAGTTTTCATAACAATTCTAGTCTTTAAACAAATCTCATTTTAGCGTAAATTTATACATATGTGTGTATACGTAATACACCCATTTTCACAATGCTCTTTTTCAAAAATTTTCCTACGCCGCGGCCCGCCGCCGGGTTCATGAGGTCATTGTGCCGCCGCCACGAATTTCCGTGCGGCGCAGACCTCTAGGGGCAGTCTATCCAGTTTGTCTTCTACACTGCCCGACATTGAAAATGCAATACCCATAAGGAGTGGCCAGAAAGTGTTGAAACTCGGCAAGCAGAGAGAGACAAGTGAACAATAAGTGATCTTTATTTCAAAATGATACGCATAATACAGAGGGAGAGCAGCGTTGTCTTAGTAGGTTGTCGGACCACCGTAGACGGCGATACACGAAGCAAAACTTCTAGGTTCCGAGTCAATGAGAGTACGGATGGCGTCCTGAGGAACGTTTCTCCATTTCCCGTCAACCCTTTGCCACAGTTCGTCTTCTGAACGGACTAGTGGCAGGGTCTGCAAATGGCGTCCAATCGCATCCCAAATGTGTTCGATTGCTGACAGATCAGGAGAGTACGGTGGCCAGGGAAGCAGCTGTACACCTTGCAGAACACGTTGGCTGATGCGACCAGTGTGCGGTCGAGCATTATCTGCTGATGTAGGGCGTTGGGAAACGTTTGTAGGTAGGGGAGTGTAACCGGCCGCAGCACATCATCCATATATGGTTGAGCCGTCATAGTGCCCCGAATACCAACTAGAGGTGACCTGGAGTCATACGCAATTGCTCCCCAAACCATGATGCCACGTTGTCGCGCTGTGGGGCGTTCTACAATTGCTGCCGGATTGGACCTGTTTCCACGTCGACGCCACACTCGTACTCGGCGACTATCGCTGGAGAAACAAAAGCGTAAGTCATCTGAGAACACGACCCTACGGACGCCATGAGTGCAGGTAGGGGCGTAGCCAGAAATTTTTCATGGGGGGGGGGGTTACGACTACTATAACTCATATATATGTATACGTGTGTGTGATAATGTACTGAAGAATATACATTTTGTATGGGGAAAAGTTCCCCATGGGGGGGGGGGGGTTATGACCCCCATAACCCCCCCTTGGCTACGCCCCTGAGTGCAGGCCACTAGCAACCGATCGACGGGAAATGTTTCTGGTGATATAGGAACATCAAAGGTGTCTTGACCATGTCGCAGAATGGAGGTTGAAGTAACTTGCGGGGCCACCACCGCTTGTCGATGCATGCGTCGATCGACGCGTGCTGACGTCACTCTGGCTGCACCGGCACCCCTTAAACGTACCCTTGTTCCAACCCTCTTCGCCACAGCCTGAGTACAGTGGACACATCCAGGTGTGTGTCTGCCGTGATTTACCGAATAGACCCACCTGCCTTCTCAGTCCGATCACCACGGCCCTCGTAAAATCGTCGGTCTGCTGGAACTGCCTCCGTTGAAGGCGGCCTGGCATTCTCTGGTGACACGTGTCCTCTGAGACAAGAATGAAATTTCTACGACAATTTCTCTAGCAGCAATACTTTCACAAAAATTGTCCGTTCTACCGGTTCCTTCCCTTATATCTTTTTCCACGTGCACTGGCGAGCTGCCAATTTTACATCATCAGCATAACTCGGCAAGGTGCATTTACCCTGAAATTTGCATAATTTTTTGACCACTTCTTCTTGGTGTTGCATTTTCAATGTCACGCAGTGTATATCGATGTGAAAATGCTTGCGATACAAAGGGTTAAAGGAATTTAGGCACATAATAGGTGATAGCGTTAAATCGGATCCACTCATACCGATTCGAAGCCGAGTCCTTCACCGTCACAGGTGGCTCCAATGATAAAGAATGCCAAAGAGTCGTTTTGCCACGGGTGGGACTGAAAATAAAGGGACAACGCCGATCTATTTCAGTCACCTTCATAGAGGGAAAGAGGCCATTCCTTTGCTTTGGCTAGGACAAAAATTAACGGGAGTCAGGGGTGGAGCGAAGAGCTGTAACAGCGTGTTGAAGATCGATACTGGATGACTCACTATTCATTCTTCGGACTCATCGACCGGAGTTTTCTATCTCCGAAGCGAAAATGTGCTGATCTTGTGTTCGTGAGCATGTAAAACATTGGAGTGCTTTCTAATCACACATTAACTGCATTCATGATTATGAAATAAACTGCGATATATAGATTAAGAAATATCCACATTTGCGAAATAAACTTTCTTTTTCTGTAGGATAAACGTACAACAAAAGCATTATGTAAAACGCATGTGTAATGTGTCCCAAAACGCTCCTATATAGAGGCCGCTTCGTGGGAGATTTAAATTTAACTAATTTATCTCACCTCACACTACATCCCGGTCGTAGATTTAAAAGTGAAATCGCAGCTACTTTCACGCACTTAATAAAAAATCTGCTGTTCAACGGCGTGTGCCGCTTTTCACTCTGTAGAAGTTGTCTTTACTTTTAATATCTCTAAATCGCACTTTCTAACAGATGATGTCTATCAAAATGAGCTGTCGCAGCGTCGGACCCTAACAGATGCGAAGGCCAGTGAATGTTGTCCAACCGTATCTCCAGCAACTGACTCATGGAAAGAAACTTCGTTTTTCCTACTGCCATAAAAAAACGGTAGTAAGCTTTTATTTTTCTCTTTCTTCTATGAAGGTCGCAGGTTGACTTACGGTTTATTATTCCTTCTTTGCTTTTTTGAAGAAAATAGTTTTTCCAACCTAATCTTTTGAGCTAAATGAGTTTAAAACGTAAGGAAAGGAGAGGGCGGCTAAAACCTAGGCCGAAAACCGGATGTGAAAAATGTGAGAGGGATAATTATTTCACAAAATAGAAAAGATTAAAAAAAAAAAAACCTTTATTATAAAAGCCACAGGCATATGCATTATTAGCAGTTTAACTAGCGTTACTTCGTAAATACTTAAACAGAAAAAAAAAAGTAATATGGAAGTCCGTTGAAACACTTATCATTCAAAAGTTCATAAAATAATGACATACTGTCGATGGTATTTCGTGTTAGCGAAGAGAAGACGTTATATATGAGCCGTTTCCCTTTAAAAGTAGCTAAATCTATTTTTGACAAAAAATCAGAAATGACAACAATGAATGCAACCTGTCAAACTTTTTATCTTTGAACAATATCCGCAGGAAAATCTTTTTTAATCCCATAAATTTATGTAGTTGATGAAATTATAACAGCAATTACTTTGAAAAGAAAAAAAGGCGTCTATCTCCATATAATATAAAATGGACTTCCACCACTTTTGATGAAAACGGCTCACATAAAACGATGTAACAAAGAATTTTTGATTCGAAATTTATGTCTTAAGGAAGAGTCTGAGTGAGGATCTGAGTCTTTCTAGAAGCATTTCAGCATGTGCATATGCTCGATCAAAAAGCATAATAAACTGGGTCTCGTTGGGTGTTTAAAACGAGTATATTTTTATTTAAAATACTACTATAGTATGACGAAAGATTGTAAATGTATTTTTTAGATCACAAAAGAAACAACTTACGACATGAGAGTTATTTACGAAACAATGAAATATACCTCTCATCAAAAATATAAACAGAAATAGACAGTGTAATAAGATCTGTAAAACAACTGGATCTCAATCAACACCTCAACAAGACTAAAATGCCAAGGCTTTAAATCTATCTGAACTAAGTTAACGCGTTTCAAAACCAATTCTCCGGCATTTGGGTATTAAAATTAAACTCTCTTAACGAGCAGAAATCATTTCCTCAAAAACCAGCAGAAAAGAGGCCTGACCCAGAAACGAGGCCTTATTTCGGCCACTGTCCACGTTGCGTTTCTGCACCCCACTTGAAAAGGTAGAAAAAACAAAATAAAAAGCTGGCGTTCAGCTTTTGGAGCTGCGAAGGATTTCCCCATTTATCAAGGTTAGAGGGTGAGAGACGTCCGTTAAAAAAGAGGAATAAATAATTGCCAACCCGAACACGACAGGACTTTCACTCTTTCTGTATCGACGGCAAAAAAAAAAAAAAAAAAAAATAATAATAATAATGATTTAACAAAACAAAATCACACACAATGAACAGCTCACATAGAGGTGTTTGAGGAATTTGTTAGAAGGGTTCAAGTAAAGCAATAATTAAAAGAAAATAATGGTCCTTTTAGTGACTGAAAAACTTTAAAAAATTTTTAAAGTTTTTCAGTTTAAATTTTTTTGGTAAAAAATACCAAAATTAATTATTCTCCCTAGTTGTTTCATTTTCGAACGTGAGGGATGGTTAGGGAGCAGGGGTGATTTTTAACCGCTACACAACTTTCAGATTTGTCTGTGCTTAAGGTAACTGGCTAAAAAAACATAAAAAAAAGCAATAACCTTTTATAAATATAATGAAAATTTGAATACCGTAAAAGCATTTATTTTCGGGAGCCGTAATTTTCGCGAAAATGAAGATATCGGAGATTTGGCCAGGTCGGCTGGTCGGCGATCGCCAAGGGGCCCCCAGAGAGGCATTCAAAAATAGATATACTATTTTATAAGAGTAATTTGATATATATAGCAGAGTAATTTGACTATTTATTTCCCAGTATTACGCAGTGGCGCAGTGGAGGATCCCAGAAACCCCGCGACTCAAGGGGAGCCCCGAGAAGTCAGGGCCCCCAAAATCTCTGGAATAGTTAAACGTGATTTTTAGTAAGCCTAATTTTTAAATATTACATATTCCAATATTCTATTCCCTCTAAATTCCCGAGTAAGAGGCTGGGCCTGGTTTCCGGAAGGGCATTCGGGGCAAGCTCCCGGGCCCCCAATAAAAAGTCCCCCCCCCCCCAAATTCCTTTTAAGTTTACAAATTTGTAAATTTTGAAAAAGTTTTCGAAAGAAGAGGGCCCCGAATGAAGCTTTTGCCCAGGGCCCCCAACTCGACAAATCGGCTCCAGAAGAGGCCCCTTTACAATCTCTACCCGAGGGGCTTCAAAGGAGCTAGTCCGGGCCTGTCGCGAACTGAAAATTTTGCGAATTTTATAAGAATAGAACCTAAAGTTGAAAAATCCCCAAAGTGCTTAAATATAGAACCTTTTTTGCATAAGGCATTTTAAGAAACTTTCTTTTGTTCGAACAGTTCGTCCCGTCCTTATTTTGAATGACTTCAAAGAGCCTGGCATAAATTTTATAAGTGAATGAGCTGCATTCTATTATTGTTTTATATTCAAGAAATAGTTGTGTAGCATTCAAGATATAGTTATGAGAAAGAAAGTTGTCAAGAAAGAGTTTGTAACTGTGCAATAAATTATTAAATTTTGGTATGTGAAAAATTTATGATTTTTTATAATTATTTGAAGCGAAAAAAAAATGTATTTCGCAAGAATTTAATTTTTGCGATTACGACGAGCTCGTGAAAATAAGTGCGTTTACAGTATTTAAAAAGAAATGTTTAATGACTAGAAAGAAAAGATAACACAGCTAAGAATAATTAAATTATATATTTTATTATTGTTGCTAAGTCGCTGCGGTTAAACATAAAGAAAATAAAATATCTGACTGATTTCATATTCTTATTACCTCGTGACACGGATTGGTTACTTTCTTCTCCAAAAATAAAGTAAAACATTTTAAAGGCCACCAGTCCATATCGAGCGGTTCCCACCAGCCGCTACCAGTAGGGGGGCAGTAAGGGAACATTTTAATGGCCAATTCTCACTTGTAAGCAATAAATTTTACCCACCGCAGAGAAGGAGGGAGATGCTCCGGTATTAAACCGACAAAAGGTAGTTGGGGACTGTGAATAATATTGAGATTTCACACCACCACCATCTATTGTTCGATGGAGGACAGTCCACTGTCGCCCGGCGGAAAACGCGGTTAAATATCCCCATTCAAATACATTGTACGGCGGGAGCCGCTCGATGTGGACAGTGGCCTTAAAAATCCCCAGACCCCCCTCCCCTCCATCGCTTTGTAATAAACCCTGCAAGAGAAATTACGGAATAGCAAGTTGTTATATGACTAGCTTAGAAAAGATTTCACTAATCAAGACTCCGTTTCTCACGGAACGAGTTGCCTTTAAGACAAACAGCGAAAACGTTAGTTTTCTTCTTCCAAAAAGATCACGTAATCGTGACCTTACAGGATTTTACTAGTTTAAGTAAAAATTTGGGGAAAAAATATATTATGTTAAATAAATTAATTAGAATAAGTAAAAGTCAAAATTAATTAAAATCAAATACAATATTTTCAAACAAATTTCGGTAGTATACGTGTACTTGTATCAATAATGTACAAAATGAGTTCTTTTGGAGGATTGTTTGCCAGGAGAGGACAGCTCGCGTCACTGAATGTGTCGCTTAGAGCTAACATATACGTCCTTCCCGGAATTTCCCGCCACAATTTGGAGCCTCATCAGAAGGTGGGGGACTTCTGAATATTGGCACCCCTCGGAAACTACTAGCAACCGCCGAAGGGACTTTCGGATTTAACGTGCACATACACCGCATGTACACGGTGGTATTTAGTGGTACGCCGGTATCGAACCCACAACCTTCCGGTTACGAGTCCAACGCCTTAACCACTGGGCTACCATTTACATAAAAAAATTAAGAAATATCAAAGTTAACTCAGATTACTATAAGAAATATGTTTTAACGCCCGTTTCTATGGAATATTCCCAAGCAATAGTAAGTGTTGTTACATCAAGAAAATACTACCAGTCACATCTTTTAATCTAACTGCAACCGGAATGTGCTTGTATATTTAAATGCACCAAATCCAAGTACCCTATCTTGATTCCTGTGGATTTCGACATTTTAAAAGCGCCTCTTTAAAATATACATTCCAAAACGTTTTTTCTCATACGAGATGTTAATGCCTTGTCTAGTTATAAACAGAAGATTGATTTACGATCAGTTTCTTACCGAACTGGACAAAAATACAATGAGTGAGGCTCTAAGCATAAGGTACGCACACAATTTAGAATCAAATCACGAGCTTAGTTGAGTAATAATTCAACTTACAGGGTTTAAATAAATCAGTGAAAGTATCCTTGAAAGGCGAAAAAGGCCATGAATTGTGTCACACGTAAGAATAAAGCTTACACGGGAGAAGCTGTTTCGGAAGAGCAATGAGTTGAATACGAGGTCAGTTTAATTTACTTACTAAGATTTTTTAGACAAAGCAACAAATTAATGAAAAATTTGATGCTATTAAACTTTAATAAAAAACAAATATACACAAATTAAACTTACTCTAGCACAATTACATTAAAAATTCATTAACAATTTTCCCGCTTAAAAGCTTACACAATTCGTTGAGCTTGGAATTTGACTTATTAATAATTCTCTTTGGAATCAAAGAATATTTATGTATACAATATACAATTATTCATATTCCCTCAAACATTACACGAAAGTAATTAGAAGTAAATTTTATATCAACAGTCGACATTAATGTCAATAATTCATTTCAAAAATCGGAAGGCAAATGAAGATTTGGAAATGTAAATTAATACACTTTGATATCTTTAGGAGCAAAAAATACTGATGTCTTTAAGAAACCTGCGTACCTTTGAAACTTAAAAATTTCGAACAATTTTTTTTTTTTTTGGCTTAGTATTCAAAATGGATGCTTTAGCTTTCTAAATCCGTTTTAATTTTGTTATAACCTTTCTTAGAACTTGAGTTACAAAAATTTTAATATTAGACATTTCATAGGCAAACTCTAGTACTATTTTAGTTTAGTTTCTACTCTGCCTTATAATGAATTATTTAAATTTTGCCATAAAGCAAAACATCTTAATTCAAAATATTTTTGTAATGGTATTAAACTTTGAGAAAATACTCTAAAAGAGTTAATCTAGGGACGGAATCTTTGCTAAGAATGCAGATAAATGCTTTTTAAGTGAGCTGAATTGTCATATTTTCATAATTTTCACAAGCGTGTAAAATCGTTAACTTCTCTAACTTGTCCAGAAAGATTATAAAAGTTATGAGAGTCATTGATTCCCTGGAGATTTCAAACGTCAAAATAAAATTTACAGAGTAAAAACATCCTCATTTAAATTTGAGTTTTGATAATTGTGAAAGTGCCATTTTATAGCAATTTTTATTCCATTTTTGAGCTAAGAAATTAAAGTAATTTAAAAATATGGATATTTTCACATTTTATTAAAATATTTTAATTGTATTCTGTATATAATGCATATCATAACCTATGAAATTTTTGAAATACTAAACAAATCCCTTCCGATGGTACGCAGGCACCTTAAATATATTTTTGCACTAAAGCTAAAAAATGCAAAAGAATACACACCAATTGGCCTAAAGTACTCGATAATTTAGCATAAAAAATGTATCTATCAATTAATGTGCCATTAAATACACGTAAAGCTCATAGCATATAGTTAAACGTTATTACCGTCGCAAGCGTCTTATTCAAGCAAAAAACTGTAAAGTACTTACAAATTTCCAGTTAAATACGAAACCGCTTCAAGAAGATACATATTGATAAAATGTATAAAATTTCCAGAACTACCAGTGAAGATGAATCTTACCTACAAAGAAAATATAAAAAAGAAAAAAAAACTGTAACAACCAAGATACACAGCCGTATTTAAAATTTCTTTATTAATAAGATTGCATTAAAATCTTCAATCATTTAGAATTAAAAGAAAGGTCATATGAGGAAGAACCAATAAAGTCCCACTTATCGTCGAAATCGAAATGATAACACTATCTGTTAGCCTTTGATATTAAATATGCGCCGCAAGAGTACGATCCAAAAATATAAGCACTACAAAAATACAGTATACAGCGAAATAAAAGTAAAATTAAAATTATGTGAGTTTTTTACTGTATGTGTATTGGCGGGGAAGCGTCCCCCCTTTCATAAAATTTTCCTAGGAGTTCTACTGAAGAATTTGGTAGAGAACAGTATTCTGTGCATGCTGAAATGAAAGAGAACAGCTTCCAGCAGGGGCGTAGCCAATGGGGGGGGGTCATAACCTGCCAGAGGAATTTTTTGCCATACAAAATGTATATTCTTCACTCCCTTATCACACACATGTATGCATATACATGTGAGTTTCAGTAGTCCTAACCCCCCCTCCCCCCCATGAAAAATTTCTGGCTACGCCCCTGGTATTGCGTATAGATATATTCTTGAAATTTTTGGTATTTTATAGGGGTATTGTATAATTATCGAAATAAGAGAAGGGGGGCGGGGAAGATGTGTTTGATTAGCTTCGGACTTTTTGATTAGTTATAAAAAACGCATCTTTAAAGATTTTTTATACATCTATCTATATAAATAAAGCAATGCGTAAACTGTCCGTTTGTCTGTCTGTAGGGATGGACGCGAGACGTGCGAGACGAGAATCGGGGCTGTCTCGTCTCGTCTCGCAGTGGTAAACCTCTGTCTCGTCTCGTCTCGCAAACACTGTGTCTCGTCTCGCGTCTCGCAAAGAAATTGCTGTCTCGTCTCGCGAGTCTCGCAAAATTAAGGACTGCGATTTCGTTACCATTTTATACTAACTTATTATTGGGATTTTATTGAAAATTAATATTAATAATAACAATTACTTAAATATAGCCACATTAGTAGATATATTAATAGCTATATCAGCATATATCGGCATTTGAAGTAAAAGAAATTGAGATTTAATCCGTATATATAATGTCACACCGAAAATACAGTATTTATTTTTATTTACTAGCTGCGTGCCCGTTCTTCGCACTGTAGTAAACGAAAATTTTCCTAACATGAGTAATTTCAATTAATTTCAGTGATGTGGAATCTAAAATAAAAGCAAAATTATTTGACTCTTGATGTAAAGTTTGCGTCATGAGTATTAACCTGGCATCATTGCAATATAATGACTCAAAAAACTACGTCAGTGTCATTCGCGATCAGAAAAGTGAAAAGCTTAGCGGTTTGCAGAGAACTCCCGACTTTCAAAATGTGTTATTTCTACATCATACTGTTCAAGTTGTAGCATTAAATACCTCAGACACTACATGAAATGGACAACCGTTTGTTTTAAAATAGCTGCGCACCCGCTCTTCATACGAGAAGTAGCGAATATTTTACTAAAATCATATCTGCATGAGACAAAACAGATTTTTTTTTTTTTTTTTAAGTTCAAGTAATCTCCTCTGTTGAAATTACTGCGGGATATATTAACGCAAATTAGAATTACTTATCGTCGTTCAGTTGGTTGTAAGATAACCCTTGAAAAATTATAAACAGAACACTTTTAGTCTTTATTAAATCTCTACTATTTACTTAGTAGAGATTTAACGTCTACTAAGTTTTATATTAACGTCAATTTCAAGTCTCTAAAATATGTGTAATTTTTATATTAATGAAAACAAGATTATATTAACGATAATTATAATTATTTGCCTAATATTTCCAATAACATTACCGTGTGTGCATTTTTAGATTTCATTATAGTATCTCAGTTGGTTAATAAACGTCTTATTTTTTGTTTATATTTTAAATTACTGAACAGTTAATTTGTTGACGACTATCCGTTTGTACTTTTCCACAATAATTTTTAGCGATAGTACTACAGTCGTTATGGTCGCCCTGTTTACAGAAAAATTAAACCATAATCCCCCTAATGTATATCCAGTGTGGATTTTTTAAAAAAATGAAAAGACATCTAACAGGCGAAGATAATTTTAGAATAGGAACCCAACTGCAAGATAAACTGATGGGGAGGAAAAAAATTTATAAAAGTTTTGCAAGCCGAAGGCAGGGAAAACATGATAATATAAACGAAAAGAGAAATAGTTTTTAAAAAAATTGCTTGCATTTCTTTCCGTCCGTTATTAATATATAAGAATAAAAAATGTCATTTTAATCTCTTTAAAATAGGCCAACAATAGGGATTTAACTGCCCCTAGAAAGTTGTTACCAGGGTGGGCGCCCCCCCCCCCTCCTACGCACGCCGCAACGTGCGGGAAAGTTTGAGGATAATATCGGTACAAGGATATTTCAACCAAGGATATTCAACCATATTTCAACCTACTCAGACTAAGCATCAATGCGAATGCAAGTTGCTCTACTTCTAATCTCTCTCTGATATACCCGAAACCCGATTATCACAGGGGCAAGGGGGGCGGTAGTCCGGTGCCCCTGAAGAAAACGGGAGCCCATATATATCTCGATTATCTAAATTATAAATTCATATGTACTGAAATAGAAATTGTGGGGAAAAACTGAATTTCCTCTATAATATAGGTATTACCTAATTGTCTATCACTAGATCAAGTTAGAGATATTTTTTGGAGTGATAAATACGATTTGATTAAAGTACAAAAACTACAGTTAACTGAAATGCAATTTTCGAGTACAACAGCGGTCAAAACTGGGTTAAAATGCTTAAAAAAGGGGGGCTCAGTAAAGGGGCTTAATGCGTAAAAAAGGGAACAGTAAGGGGGGCCCTAAACTTAATGCCCCGGGCCCCGTCTAAAAGTGGTCAGATTTGAACATACCGTACCGCCTTTCCTATTTACTTATTATTTTTCTTTCAACTCTTCTCTGTTTTCTATTTTTTCCGCCTCTTTCTTTATCCTCTCCTTTGTGTGTTTTGTATATCTCTCGTCTCTTCTAATTTTAAATGTTACGTGTTTGTGCGTATTGTAGAGTGCTGATAGTATACCAGGACCGAAAACGAAGGAGACGCTAGTTAAACGGTAGAGGCTTCAGGCAAATTGTCGCTTTTCAGATCGTATTTATGCGAGACGGAAAAAAATGCGAGAATTCTCGCGCGAGACAAGACTCTGTCTCGTCCCGCAAAATATTTTCTTTCTCGTCTCGTGTCTCGTCTCGCAAAAAAATGCCTGTCTCGTCTCGCGAGACAATGCGAGAATTCTCGCGTCTCGCGTCCATCCCTATCTGTCTGTGTCTCGCGTAGCTCCGAAATGGGTGATCGTAGACCTACCAAATTTTGTACGGAAATTCTCCAAGACGGGTCTCGACACACCTCGAAGCGATTTTTTCGAAATTCGAATTAGAAAATGTTTCATTTTATGTTTTGTCCGATTTTTAGCGATTTTTCTTGCGTAATACATAATAACGCCGGTAATTGCACTCGCAAGAAGACGATATTTACATCATCGTATAGCGGAGAAATTTTTCTTTTAAAAACTGTTTGTTCGGACTGTGCAACATAATTTGCAGATTTTTGGAATTTTTTCAAATAAAATCAAATTTGACGCTGACTTTCGTAAAATATTTTTAAAAATGCTGCATCTTGAATTCTATCTGTCATAACTTTTTTATATCTCGGCAAAAGACGGAGCACACAATTCGCCCACTTTTAAAAGAAGAACGGAGGAAAAATATAAATGAGGAGAATTTTTACGAATTTTTAAGTAAAGAAGGATTTTCATTTCAATAGCAGCTGCTTACAAATTTCGGTTTGATATCTTGCGGTTTGGTTGTCCTGGATACAGTAACAATGATTAAAATTGCCAGTTGAAAAAAATAAATAAAATTACTTTAAAATAAATGGGTTTTTGCATGTGAAATGTGCGTCATTTTGGTGTCACGAGTTTAAAACTCCTTTCGAAACTCAGTCAGAAAACGGATTCACAAGCAAAACATACGCAACGCATGAAATAATTCCATATTTTATTTTACGTTGCCAGAAAAAGAATTGAATGCTGTTTTTTCACCAGTGAATTATCCAGCATTATTTTCAATTGAGATTTTGAACGGGACACGTTTTCGAATCGCAAGAAATATTTTGCGGTGCTAAACAGGGCCTGATTATGACAAACAGGGACACCGGGCATTGATGAATTAGTGGGCCTCCATCTATGAAATTTGTTTTATTTTTCATAAAAAGTTTTTATTAAAAAGAATATTTCAGATTAGCATTTCAAATTGGGGGCCATTTCGAGCCTGGGGCACTGGGCAAAGTCGCGATTTGCCCGTGAGATAATAGGGCCCTGGTGCTAAATACGTCAATCTGACAAGAATTATGCATACAAATGTATAGAGAGCTGTTTTAGTGCCAACCATAAAGTGAAATGATTATCGTTTATACTAATGCGTAAATTATAAAAGTCACCAAAGAATAAAAGACTACATATTCGTGACAAATATCTAAGCCGTTTCTTTAAATTAAACATTAACGATTGAAAAACGAAAATATATTGTATTGGTATCAGTTAAAGATTGTATAAGTAATAGTTAGTAGATATGCTAGGGCAATATTGATCAAAGCACAATATACCGCATTAATAAATATTTCGTGAAACTAAGTGTTCTATTCCTTTTTCAACAACCATCTTACATCACAGTTATCTAAACATTAAGTAATTCTACGTCGCGGTAGTGTCAACAGAAAAGACTGTAACAGAACTTTTTTTTTTTTCTCTTGGAGATTCTGTTTTGTCACAAGTAGTTATGATCACATTTTGGGAAAATGTTCTCTTCTTCCCTTGCGAAGAGCGGGTACACAACTATTTAACTATAAAATAAAAAGGTTCTCCACATCATGTAGTATCTAAGGTGGTATAACTTAAATCTAAAAAAGAGTATGATGTAGAAATGAGATATTTTGAAAGTTAGGAATTTTCGCTGCAAACCGTCAAGCTTTTCTTTTTCTGATCGCGAATGACACCGACATAGTTTTTGTGTCATAATATTAGCAATGGTCTCAGGTCAGTACTTATACTAACTTTACGAATAACTAATGAGTAACTTTATGCCAAGAGTCAAATCATTTTGCTTATTCTTAGATTCCAAATCACTGGAATCAATTCGAATTATAGATGCAAGAAAAACTTTCGTTCCCTAGCGTGCGGAGAACGGGTACGCAGCTAGTGTTAAATAATTTGGAGTGTGACTTATTCTATAATTGAATATTTATTTAAATTCAGATACCAATTTCGCTAATATGAATACACTCCGCCAGAAAATCGAGCTCACTTTCAAACTACCAAAATAAATCTCAACATTTTTCCAGAAATGAGGGCATTTTCGGAAAAAATGCACTCATTTGTGATTCAATTAAAATATTTACAGATATTGAATTGCAGAAGTTAGAATTAAGCTGACCAACAACTGGCGACAATTAACGATTGGCCATCAATTTGAATGTCATACTTTTAGATTTTTTCCAGAAAAATAATTTGAGGAGAGATAATAATAATTAAAATCGAACTTAAAAGTATAACACAAATAGGGATGCACGCGAGACGAAAAATTGTAGTCTCGCGTCTCGCAAAACAGCCGAAAAGCTTTGTCTCGTCTCGCAAAAATCCCTATATCATAATGTTAAAAATGTTTGTCTCGTCTCGCAAAAAAGCTGTAAATCTCTGTCTCGTCTCGCAAAAAGTCGTCTCGCGTCCATCCCTAAACACAAATTCTGAAAAATTAAAAATAAAATTATTAACCTTGGGAAGCAAATGAGTTTACGCAGATAACAGACGATTTGCTTGTTATTGTGATTTATTTACAAATCTAAAACGTCTCTCACATATTTTGCTTCTTTGTACAAAATAACCGCGAAAAGTTCTGGTATTTAATTTTCATCGAATCGATTTCCACCATCTTTAATTTACTTTCACAAGTTTTTGTGTGATGGCTCTAACGTACGTATGTATGTATGAACGATCAATGTAGACCAACCGTGAATCCATTTTGAATAAGGCAATGGATACACGAGCTGGCGCAAGCCGCGTTCTTGTTAACAAGGGTAGCCAGTTACATCTACCGCTCCATTAAGTTGGCATAGGTGTTGTTGCGTTTACCGTGGAACGTTATCGTTCAAACACAAGTTTGTACTTCTTTAATTAAAAAACTTAAAATAGGTGGTTCTTTAGTATTTAACTGCTCTAACCATCGCCGAAAAGGTCGGAAAATATTCAAATTCCCTGCAGATATTGCTAAAATAATACGATGGGCCATGTGAATTGGGCGACTTTTTAAAAAATTTTGTATTTAGAACTGTTGCAATATCCAATAGTGGAGCTTGCTCTCACCTGGTGCAAAAACTGTATTGGATGACTTTAGTAAACTAGTAATATTTGTACACATTACTTAAAGTGATTCTGAAATACTTGAAAATTTAAAATTTCTAAAGAAAATTTTCAAAATGGAAAAGTGGCATCATTTATCTTTCAAGTTTTATTAACGATATTATATTGATAGAATTTAAAAGCAGTTGAACGATTCTTCTATAACACTCATTAAAAGCAGAGGAACAAAACTATTTTAGTATAAAATATTTTTTAATGTCAATTTTCAATCTACTCTGGTAGTTAAAGTACGCTGACAGCCTCTTAGTTGAAGTTTCCGTAATCGTGCACAGTTAAAACAACTTAAAAGCAGCTTTATTTTATTTAAAAAAATCGCTACGAGCAGAAAAACAAAAGAAATTCAGTATAAAAGACAGAAATATTTCCCTTCGTCGAGAATAATATTGTAGAATATTAATGATGGTAATAATAGAGAACAATTAGATTAAAAACTTTTACTGAATTACGAAAAAAAAGAAGAAAACGTACAAATTTGGGAATTCGCCACTCAGTCGACAAAATGGCGAATTTTACTTTTTCAAATACAAGGCTTCATAGGCAGCAGATAAATATCAATACAACTTTAATATTTAAAAACCTTCAATTCATACAAAATTAAATAAAATAAACGTCACACTACAATTTATAAACAGAAATATAAAAAAGAAAACATTTTAAGTCTGCTCTAAAAAATCGAGAATTTTAAAACTTCTATGAATATACATATGTGTATATGCAGGGTGTCCCCAAAAGGTGGTAACGGGCTTTAAATTCTTTATCTATTAGAGATAAGTGGGCTATTAAAATCGAAAAAAAAAACCTTCAAAATAAGATCCGAAAAAAGATTACGCTACTATAAAACTCCTCTCATTAATTTTCAAAAAGTTACACTTTTTAAATTTGTAAACAACCCCTGAACAACCCCCCCCCCGCGCGCATGAGTAAAATGTGCCCAATACACTAATGAGGCGACATGCAAAATTTGCGAATTATATCTTTAAAAGTGTCAGATATATGCGCCAGAGATAGTCAGCGTTCAAATACACTGCTCAAAACAATTAAAGGAGACTGTAAGTTTTATATAAAACAACGGTATAAGAGTTTTTTTTTTTTTTCAAAAAATGAAAGACAATAAAAATGCAAATTTTTCACTTTTTCAAACCTTGGAGTGTGCAAATTTTTAGTTTGACGTCAAAAAACGATGTTTTGTGGCAGCGAATGAAATTTGCCTTCCAACTTAATAAAAGATTAAGTGGAAAAGAATGATCGACATTCCGTAAGTGCTTTGTTTTGAAGAGTGCGATGTCTCAACGAAGGATTTTAACTGAATCAGAAACTTGGGGAGTTGTTGGTCGGTTAGAAGGGGGCCAAACACAAGTGGAAGCAGCAGAAGCCATTGGTGTCGCACAAAGTGTGATATCGAGGATCTGAAACCGTTTCACAGAGGCTGGAAATGCAAGACGAAGACCAGGACAAGGTTGTAGATTTGCAACAATGCCCAATGAAGATCGATATTTAGCGCTGACGGTTCGGAGAAACAGAAATATGAATGCCAATCTTCTACAACAAGTTCATTCGGCTACTGGCAGTAGCATAATATTAAGAGCCGCCCTACACTCGCATTCCGCTGGAGGAGGGAGGAGGGGTTGCGTAAAAGGCGATGTGTAAAGGGTGGTGGAGTTGAGTGACAGCTGATGAAGGAGAATTCGGTCGGAGTAGGGAGGCAAGGTTGAATGACAGTTAATACATGATTAGACAGAGCGGTGCAGATTTTTTTTTCTTGCGTCATTCATAATAGAAGGACTTAGACTGTACTTCCTAGTTCCTAGTACTAGAAAACCTAGTTCCTAGTACTAGGAAAATCTTAGTTCACTGCATATTTCTTTAAAATAATTCTTCATTCTTAATTATCTTTAAAGGCAGTTTTATTTTCATCATCCTTCAGTAAAAATAAATACATTTAACAGTAAAGCCAAGAGATACTTTCATAAAAAGTAAATTTGATCGTTAACTAAAAAATACGCGAACTCACGGGCTGCCGAATAAGATCACTCCGAATTGATTTTCTGCGGCTATTTCAACTATCTGAGTAATATTTCTTAACTGTTATTCGGTTTTCCCCAACAATTTCAGCATAGTACGATGTTTCATCAGTGATCGACACGAGACCTTTCGCCGCATCTGTAGCGTAGAATCCATTTTTTTTCAACTTCAGTGCAAGTTCTGAAATGTGTCCAATTTTATTCCCAACAAATTAAATGGCTCGTAATTGAAAATTAAATATAATCAATATCAATAGAAAAACACAAGAGAAGTTTGTGTTGAAACCAAGCTGAATGACATGATTTGTTCTTTCGCTATGGGTTGGATACTATTGCTACAGTTACAATTTTTAAATATCGGAAGACGAAAAAAATAAATTTCAAACGACAAGGCTAAGAGCATAAAATGAACGATTTATAAACGGGCTAAGATGGATCTTGAGCATTTCTAAAAATTACTATTATTTAACTGTACAATAACAAAATTAATATTGAAAAATACAAAATATAAAAATTATGTAGGTTGAATTATTTTAATAAATACTAAAGGCGGAACAAGAAAAAAAAAAGATCATCACAAGCTTTTTATTATAATCAACATTTCGTTAAAAAATTATTAAAAAAATCCGAT
Source organism: Cheiracanthium punctorium (assembly GCA_038373885.1). Classification (NCBI taxonomy): domain Eukaryota; kingdom Metazoa; phylum Arthropoda; class Arachnida; order Araneae; family Cheiracanthiidae; genus Cheiracanthium; species Cheiracanthium punctorium. The sequence goes on from JAWZYV010004034.1 coordinate 1,041,033, forward strand.
GAAACTGCGTTAAAATCAAACGATAAATATTTGAAAGGTTTTCTCTCGAACAGAGCATATTTAGTCTTAATTTCCTATTAACACTGAACTTTTGTACTTTATACTTCTGACCTTTAAAAGAAAAAATTCGTACGTTTAATTAAATCTGGCGACATAAAATAAGTGTAAAAAAGCACAGTTTGGAAATTTCACTCATGTATTTACTATTACTTTTTTATAATTTTTATCAGCACAACACGAGAATTGTGAAAGTTATCTGAATTTAACCTAATCTGTTTAAGTACTCACAACTTTGGACATCCAAGAGAAAGAGAATTTTAACTAAGCTCGTTATATAGTTCTTATAGTCAAAACAATAACTTGTTCCAGTTATAACTAAAAGATGTACTAAAGTGGCAATAAAAATAAGTGATCAACTTTTTTACAAAAAATTTTTAAATGTTAAATTTAATTTATAAACTCTTAATGTAAATAATCATGAATATGTAATGGCTATGAAACATTTATTTTGTAATTTATATGTATACATACATATGTTAGTTGCTTTTATTACAATTACAGTATTAGTATAAGGGCCTTTCTAAAAAAAAACTTTCTGAGCTTGAAAAAAAAAAGTTGTGTTTCTTGAACAAAATTATTATTGGCAACAATATTTAGCTAAGGTCGTATGCTTTTCTCACTGCGAATAAAAAAAAATTTGACTAATTTCCACTCTGCTACGCGATAATTTTTTTAAAGCTAACAAACAACCTAGCGTTTATACATATTACTATTTAGAAAGTAACAACTATTACATGCTCTAAAACATTCAAATAAATTACAGCTACCTTTTAAATAAATATATTCTATTCACTAATGGATATGCATATCCACTCTATTACCGAGACAACTTATTTTTTCTTATAAAAAAAAAAAAAAGCGAGAGATTATTATTGTACGATTATTAGTTTATTGAATTCGTTGTTACTAAGTGTTATCAATGTACATTTATGTCTATCGGTGCATGCATAACAAAATTTAAAAACCTGAATTTTACTGAAAACAATGGACATATTTTTTTTAATGACCCATTATGCACAGTCACATAATACTCAGTGTAAAGATAATGGTAAATAATATTGATAGTAGTAATTGTAATGTACACGCAGAGACGAATGTAATGTAGATTCATTTTGACGACTCTCGTGTTTTTCTTTTGCCAAATAGCATTATATTTTATTTCATACTAGCCGCCTTCGGCGACCAGTTGGTTCGCCATTTAAATAAATCTTGTTCGGAGAAAATCCTGTTCCTCACCGGCTTCCGTGGCACTGAAATCTCTCAGATTCTGAATGGAATTTAAAATTAAGATGGTACAAATAGGAGCGGCCCTAGATTAAGTGGCGCCCCTTGCTAATGCAAAAAAGACACCCCTTTTATGCTCTACTTAGTTTTTGAGTTCGAATGACGGCCCTTCGTAGCCGGCGCCCCGATGCAATGCTTACCGTGTCGGGCGCCCCTGGTTACAAAAATAAAATGGTTAAATGATAAAAACCTACAAAAAGGAACAAATTAATTTCGCCTATATTAATTCTGAAGAGCTTCTGGATATAAAAAACTTTGTAAAAAACACACATAAGACATTATCGGTAAGAAGATACGTACGTTTCGACCAAAAATTGTTTTGGCCTTCGTCAGTCCAAGCCCTTCGTCACAAGGAACTGAAAAGAGATAAACAAACAAGCATGTTTCACTGACGAAGGCCAAAACAATTTTTGTCGAAACGTACGTATCTTCTTACCTATAACATCTTATGTGTGTTTTTTACAAAGTTTTTTTATTTAGCTTCTGGATATATTGGCCTTTATCAAAAATGGAAAGGATAAAAACTAAGAAAATCTGAAACACTTTCAGATTTATATAGATAGATAGATAGATTGAATTGAAGTCCAAGTTGATTAGATCACGACGCCTCATACATAATGAATGTGGCCATCAGTGTCACGAGTGTCAGTTTCTAACCTTTGAACTTGCAGCCGGCTTAAACACTTAAGAATGTCAAGGCCTAACTCTTCTCTCAAGGTAATATTTAACAGAACTTTAAATCGAATAAACATAATTACGACAGCAATGTTTTTTGAGCATCTTTAACATTCGTTCAAAGTTGAATTTTGTTTAACCTACGAACCCCATTGTATCAGATATCAAACTGAATTCCTTGCTGCATTCATATTTTTATCATTTACTTATTTATTTTACGAAGCGTGCTTCCATACATTACTTAACGGTCGAATTGGGGGGGGGGGGACAACTTGCGACGGGGAGGGAGGGATCAACGACGCTGTTACGTCATATTTGGGTTATAATGAATTTCCAAATTTCATGCACTTCTCATAGCTTGCGTATTGGTGAAAACATTTTCAGTGTTATAGCAGATTTATACCAAAAGCACCACAAAGACCTAAGTCCAAAACTCCAAAGTAATTTCGCCGGCACGTCATCCTAATAAGAAAAGCAAATTAACAAAGACGAAACGTCGACTACTGCAGGTCTACCGTAAGAATTCCTCGGAACGCTTCGCGGTCTTAATTTTTCGTCAAGAAACCAATCATTTGGCCTTCTTCCGGCGGAAGATTACAGACTTCGTCAGTGCTGGATCTAGGAAGAGGGAAGCAAGCAAGGGTTCCTGCACCGGGCGGTAACTTATAGAGATGGCAAATTAGGACGGCAGATTTGATATTTTGACCCACCCCGGAATGTCTGCCCCGAGAGGCAGCTGAAGTGTAGGATGGGTGAGGGCGGCAATTTCATGTTTTTGACCCACCTCGGAAAAATCCAAGATCAGGTACTGCTGCATACTTATTGCGTCACATTGTCATACTTAAAGAAAAAGAGTACAATAGAGCTGTTTCTTCAAAAACATATGATTGTATTTCCCCTGCATACGTATTAAAATAGTTATGAATACTTATGATCCATTATAAATACATTTTCTGAGTGAAATTTGAGTAAGGCTTTCATTAAAATGATATTAAGGTTGTTGTGTTACGGAGATCGGGGAGAAAGTATGGCGTATCCCGCAATCTCGAAAGATAAGGCTGACAGAAGAGCATACATTCTCCGTAATTGGAATTGTCGCGTTTAAGGGGTCAGTTAGAAATGCAAAAGAAACCCCACTCTCCAAAACAAGCGATTTCCTCGCCCACAAGTACGAAAGAGCATTGACCCCTCACCCCGCACCTTTCGAATGGGGAAGCTGAATTGAGGGGCTGTTAACAGAAAAAAGTAATGGTCATTCCTGGACAAATGAAAGTAAGCTTTATAAGCTGTTATTTGGTCTTAAAAACAGTTGACCGTGCGAAAAGATATAACGTGCAAGAAAAAATCTCAAACATATGCTTTTTGAGATATATCTTTTGAGTTTTACTGTTTCCAAAATAAAATTCTACGTGTGACCCTGCGATTATGAATTTACAAAATAAATCGGCCTTTTATAATCTAAAAAAGCGATTTCGGGGGGGGGGGGGGGGGAGAGAGATTTACCGTTTAAGGATACGGATTTTTTCAGTTAGCTCATAATTTCGAAGCATTATTTCTGATATATATTATTTGTTTCTATAATTTCACAGAAATTGGGCACTTAATGAGATAAATATTGAATCTCAATGCAATCTCTTTGGTCAATACCTTGAAAAACTTGGTTAAAAGCCAAGTGTATAGAAGTGAGAGTATAAAAAATGAATTAAAAGTTGATAAAGATTTAAATGGTGTCAGTAAATTAATATTTATAAATAATTTTCAGTAGACCTAATCTGTTTTTAATGCGAATTAAAATGTTGATTAAAATTCTGAATTTTTATCAACATTTTTTATCAACATTTATTTGTATTTGCATCTTAAAGTTTCTGTAATGCAATAATAATTATGTCTGTGTCAATTAATCGATCAAATGGTTCGAATATTCGATTAATTTTTTCCCTGGCTATTTCTATTCGGCTAATTCAATCCCATTGCTGTTAAAAATATATTTATTCACTATTCAAATTTGATTAAAATCATATTTTCTTCTATAAGATTCGACCTTCCTAGAGTATAAATCTTCGTTGAAACAGCGTAACTTCCTGAGTGTAATTCTTTGTTATTATTGGTTATGAAATTTATATTGTTGCTCTAAAAACCTCTATAATGATTTCAAGAAGTTTGATTTGTGTTTTGAACGTAAAGAGAAAACGTTGTGAATAAGATCTAATTTCACATAAAAATCATTATAAATTTTGATCTCATATATAGGTAAATAGCAATGGTACTTAAGTTATTAGTAACTGCCTAGGTATCATAATTGAACATCTGAAGGTTTAACCAATTTATACATTATTTTACTTTTAAAAAATAAAAAAATGCTTCCACCGCCAAAATTCGGTGAGCTAGGATGATTTTTATTTTGCAATACGTGCTTAAGCTTAAGACTTTTCGCATTAAAAAAATAAAATATATACATATGCATTATTATTGTATATTTTAGTCTTTTTCTAAAATAAGATTTATTGATTTATTTTATTTTATTTACAATTACCATTAAACACATTGGGCGAGGAGAGAACTAATTGCTGAATTGATTTTGCAAAATATCAAAAGATTTAGCAGTAACGGAAACTGCGTCTTTGATATTAACAATTCTTGAGAAAAGTTCAAATGCAACGTCTTTATAAAACTTGTAACCATCTCTAATTACACAATCACAGTGATTTTTAAAAAGTTCATTCTCAAAAATCCAACATGAATTCATATTCTCTATGCTTCTCTATCCAGTGGAGCAGCTGAGTACGGTAGTTAGGGCAAGTTTTATGAGCAACACTTTAAAGGGGTCACAGATTCCAACACTGCCACAATGAAAAGCCATTCGCTCTTACCTTTACAGGAATGCGACGACAGTCATTACTTCTTCTGCAATCATCGTTGCTTCCTGGTTTCGGTCTTTGAATGATCCTTTTGTGGGCCAGCAACCCGAAATTTGAGCTGCACTGAAAGACCCAAGCTAGGAAGCAACGCAGGGTGCAGAAGAAAAAATTGCTGTCGTCGCTTCCTTGAAACGATGAAACGAACACGTTAAACAAAACGCTAAAATATCTATTTTAAATGACTGCTCTTAGAACATGAATCTGTGAGACATTTTTTATTTGCAGAATGAACCTTCAATACAGAAATCAATATAATTTGTAACTCGAAAGAAATGTTTAGAATGACCGTACAAAGTGTTCAGTGTCTTTCCAACTTGCGATTATGAATTTACAAAATAAATCGGCCTCAAAAATTATTGATTATAATAATTGATTATCAAGAGCGCATATTGTTGTCTGCCACATGAACGTTACTTTACCTAGGTACGACACTGAATCTAAAATTTTTGAGTTGTCAGACACGCGACTGCAACATTTTCAATGTCTACTTTTCAACTTTAGCTTATACAAACGGGGAAAAAATCATAAAAATTTCATTCATACTAAATATCTTATATAAAATGCACAAGGTATTACGAAAAATGATATTTTTGGAGGAAACAAATTACTTTGCACTTTCTTTTCTTTTCTTTCTTTCTTTCTTTTTTTTTTTAGTGTGTGTGTGTGTCTATGAATTTATTCTTATGTATACTTATTTATCTTATCTCTTATTAAAATATTAAACAATAATACCACACAAAAAAGTACAGAATGTCTTTATTTAAAAATGCCAAAACTTAAGGATTTGAATGAAACAGCTTTTAAAAAAATAAAAGCTTTAGTTTAATAGTATATAAGAATATTCTACAGTAAAAAAGAAATCAGTTATCATATTTAGTGGACTTTATACGAAATGAAATACCCAAGAATAATCGTGTTACAATATTAATAAATTTTCCCAAAACAAATAAATAAATAATTATTTTAATTAACAAAAAATTTATACAATCAGCAAATAAATTAGAAAGGTATTCAGGAGGCTATCACTGTTGAGATATATAAGATTTAGAGAAGGGACCTAATGTATTTCGCAGTACACAAATGATCAAATATTATACTTTTATCCGATACATTTTTTACCTAGTTTCTGTGATTATTACTCTGACAAATATACTGAAATTTAGTCTAGAGTAAAGTGGTAAGGTGTTTCAGTTCTCAAGAACGAAGACTTTTTTATTTAGATCTTTCAAAAAGAAACAGACATACAGTGGAACTTCTTTTGCATATCTAACCGACCCCTTATTGCGATGAAGATCGCGCCGAAACCCATTACAGGAAATTTATGACTCTACTGACCTTCTGCCAGGCCTCTCGCGAAGAGAGCAAACTTTCGTTTGACTAGGGGTACGCCTGACCAGGAAAGAAAAGTCAATTATCTTTTAGACGGTCCCTCTTTTGAACCCCTACACCCCGGCTAAGGCATAAATCCCGTAAATCGTTTTTCGATGTAATGGGATACCACGGAAAGGGCTGGGTCTTGTGGCAAAGTGTAACATAAGGCGAGAGGGGGGGGGAGATTAAAATTTATCGAAAAGTGTTACGTAATTTGTGGAAGCCCCCAAACTGGAAATCGTCCATAGGCGAGATCTTTTGTTTTTTTTCGTCAGAATGTGGTTTTAGATGTTAACTGAAAGATTCCCTTTATGGTAAAGTAATCAAAAATTTCGAACTATTAGGTTGTAACGAAAGTTTCCCGCCACAGCAAATTTCGTCTGTGCAAACAGTTTGCGTTGGCGTGTTAGCTCATATTTTGTCATTTGAAGTAGGGGCAACCCTAAGGTACTCGGCGCCCCCCCCCCTGAAAACGTAAAAAAGTGCCCTTTCATGCTCTAGATAAAGTTTTCTCAATTTTTATGCTCGAAATGGCGCCCTTTGGAAGATGGCGACCCGATGCGGTGCTTACAGTGTCGGACCGCCCCTAATCGAGAACTAGCTAAGGAATTAGACGTTAGTGCCATGCCTATTAGTCGTGTTATGCATCGCATAAACTTGACCATCAAGTTTAGTCGCTGGCTGAATGTGTTGATTCAAGTAGATTTGGCGGAAAACTTTCGTTACAACCTGATATTAAGAAAATTATTAGGTTAAAGTCACCCCTTCTCCCTCTTAAGAAACTCAAAAGTGTTAAATTACTTCAAACGTAATACGGGATATTAAAATAAAGTTTTGTATTATAATAGGTATACATCCTACAGCTAAAAAAATAAAAATTAAAATTAAAATTAAAAAAATCTATATCTGAAAGCTGTGCTTTGAATAAATTTTTAGAGTATGTGTGTTTTCCTATGATACGCAGTTTAAGAGATAATCACCGTAACATCTATTTTGGATCATCTCGTATAGCATATAAAAATACAAATAATCATTTTGATGTGCGGCTAGATACCATGAGATAAGCCTGTCAAAATGTGGTGAAACAGCGGCAATGTTAATAGATTGCACATACCTTTTTATGGAGCATCTACGAAATATCTTCAACGATATTTGTCAGATACCGGAAAGAGTATTAAAACTAAGTGTGTTTTCATGTTTGCTTTTAATATCCAGCTGTACTTAATGACAAAAATATTTGTACGGAGATAAAACGTATTTTTCGGTAAGAGGAAAAATAAATTACAATAAATTTATTTTACTACGATTCAAAAACTAAATATCTAAAGCTTACTTCGATTGATTCAACACGTAGAAAAGAAAAATCTGCAAACAGGATTTAAACTGGCAATTATTACACCTGAAATTACAGACCAATTACAGACGTACTAATAGTATTAACTGGCATACATCCTGAAATTTATCTTAATTTCCTAGTCATTGAAAAACATTCTAATAAAAAAATGACAATTTCGCATCAATTGATTGCATTTGTCCATTCTTTTTTAACCAGATTGGGATAAAGACAGAACGTGGTAGATGTTTCAAGTGTGAAAGTCCCGAAGAGAACCGAAAGTTGAAAAATCCCATAACTACCTAAATATAGAACTTTTGCATAAGGCATTTTAAGAAACTTCCTTCTGTCCGAAGAATTCGTCCCCTCCACTTCCCCATTTTCAATGGCTTCAAATTAACTGGTATAAATATTGTAACTGAATGAGCTGCATTCTATTAGTTGTACTATTGTTTTATATTCAAGAAATAGTTGTAAGAAAGAAAGTTTTCACGAAAGAGTTTGTAACTGTGCAGTAAATTATTAAATTTTAATAAGTGAAAAATTTCGTACTTTTTATTGTCATTTGAAGTGGAGGAGGGAAAAAAAAAAAAAGGTTTTTCGCGAATACGACGGGCTAGGGAAATCGCGAAAATAAGTGAATTAAATATGAAACAACGAATTCCTTCATTTATGACAGGATGATTATATATATATATAAGCCATAGATTCAATGGATCCAGAATTTGAAGCTGAAAGAAAATTTGAATTTTAATAAACAGGAAAACTTGCGTAGCTTCTCCAGTTGGCTAAAAATTTAAGTTGCTGGCGTCATCTACTGGATATCAAAATCAACATTTTTTACTGTGTGAATCTTGAATCTATCCATCAAACAGCCATACAGAAACAGAAATAAACGTTATTTTAAATGATATTACATAAAGATTAAATTGCATTTTATTTAACTTTTCTTAAAGAATTTTGCATTCATTTATTAAATTTCTAATTCATATTGATTGTCCACCACAGAGATTGTAATTCATGTTAAATTTTTCTCCGAGAGAAAAAATATAAGCCAAGGAATTAAGTTTTCAAATTGGCAATATTCAAGACAAAATTTTTACTTTTGTAAATTCTTGTTTTGTGCGCAAAACGAAAATTTACAGAGTAAAATTTATGTTCAATAAATATTAATAATTGTAACTGCAGATTTTAATTCATATACTAAAAATATGAAAAATTATTGAATTGATGTACAAATTTTCAGTGATCAACAAAAGTAATTCAAGCTGACAAAAGGAACCTGCGCTTGAAAAAATATAAAAGAGATTGTACATCTGGAACAATTTATCTCCCCTCCAGTCTCTATATGAATAAGCAGCAATGTAGTTTAAAAGAGAATGCTTTTGTTTCAAGGAAATTTGAAAAAATTTTAGAAACATACAGGGAAAATTATTACAGCACGACCATATTATATATATACATATGAGGCACACAGCAAAAAATAATTTATGTATTACGATTTAAGGTGAAAACAAGAGAGTTGCATTGTAAATGTGAAATAAGGTTAATTAACTTAAAATTTTAAATGAATAATATTAATAAAATAAAGAAACTAATCGCATGAGTGTACAAGTACATATTTAGTGGAAGTGGCAAATTTAGAAGATATAAGAACTTAAGCATAAGCTCGATGTATTTTTACTCCTTTGAAATACATTAAGATGAAAACTGAAAGTACATTTTCTGCAATTTGTCGTTCTAATCTTATAATTCCAGCAAAACCATATTAAAAGTAAGAATTTCCTGCACTTCTCACCCCCTATTCTCATTTTCCCCCCCTTGAACACCCCCCCCCCCCTCCCAATAAAAAAAAAGTTAAATTTTACTGCAGGAAAATCTTGTAAATTTCATCAATAATATCCATGACATTCCCTTAGAACGTAAAATTACTTTGCAAGAGTGCGAAATATGACAGGCTTATTTTTAAAGTCATATTATTTTGAACTTTAGAATTCGAGTGGAACAAATTATTAAGCAGTAAGAGATGAAACTTTCATTTTAGACATTAATACTTGAAAAATTAAAGTTACACAAGTACGTAAATAAAATACAATAAATACGAAAATGAATGAATCGAAGCCTTTTTTTTCCGCAATTAATTACTTTAGTTATAAAAGACGCCATGTTAAAGCTTTCAACGAAAACAATAAATGCAAGACTAAACAAAAGAGCTTGATGCTGGTCTCCATCTTTGCTTGGAGTATTCTGACTGTACTGTGGATTTGCTTGGAGGGGTGTTAGGTTAGCCAACACTGTTATAAAAAATCTTAATTTCACAGACTATGACAAGCTGGTTTTCACAGGAGAAACTTCCTCATGGGTGAATAAAGCATTTTTGCTATTTTGTAACGGAAGTTCTGTTAAAAACGAAAATTATCCGTGAATCTTCTGAAGTCTAATTCTAAAAGGGGATTTTCCGTTCTCTTTCTGGCACCTGCGAGCTTGGACGAATGAAATGTCTCAGAACACGAGTTAGCTTGAAACTCGTGCATAAGCTGTGGAGTTTCAAGCTGCAGTAATAGGACTCCCACTGATTTGACGGAACACTATGGGAATACATTCTTATAAAAATAAAATTGTTCCATAAGTTTGTTGCACTATTATTGTACAGATGTTGCACATAAGCGAAAGTAAGTGTGCTATTATAATGTAGCAATTTCTTTTTATTAACTTTGCTGTAATTATTAATTATGATGATAAATGATCACTGAAATGCAAATGTCAAAGTGCATTGAACAGATGAATTGCATTACAGAATTCTATTGATGTAAAAAATATAACTTTCAAAAGATTTTTTGGGGGGTGGGAGAGGGGGTTAATTTAGTACTAACATTTACGGGTTAAATATGCGTTTATATACCAATAAAATGCAACTAGTTCAGCAGAAACAGTAGGAGGAAGAAATAAAAAAAGAACGAAATAAAACCAAATCGTACGCTTAAGTAATATAAATTATTATTGGAAAAAAGAACCATTTTGCATTAAAAAATTTGGGGGGGAAGGGGGACGCGCCCCCCAAGATAGAGGAACTTTCCTGTTTCTTAATACTGCACCACCTACAAGTATTTTCCCCAGGTTTCAAAACTTTATAAATTATTTTCCAGATTCTGTCGTACTTGGTCGAGCAATGTAGTTTTCATTTGAATTCTCTAAAATTTATAGAACATTTTTAATTGCTATATTTTCTTTCTTTAAAGATCAAATTACAAATAATAATTTATTTTAAAGGAATTGAATACGCCTGTAAAACTGAGGGTTGAAGAGCTAGTGTAACGCATAGCGGGAAAATTGTGATTAAAAGAAGCCTTTTCCAAAACCTTGCGATTTTTTCTAAAACTTATATCTAGAAAGCTTTTGTATCTAGAAAAAATAACCCATAACAATCTTATAGGAAATTTCCTCAGCTTTCATTTTTGTAATTGACATTTTTTTGCTAAGACGTACGGTTTTTGAGATAAAAGGGAAAATCCAAAAAAAGACCTTTTTTTCTGGGGGGGGGGAGGGGTAAAGAGGGGACGCGGCACCCAGAGAAGTGGGAGCTTTTCTGTTTCATACAACTACATCCACAATCAATGTTTTCCTCAAGTTTCAGAACTTTATAATTTTTTTCCTAGATTTCGTCGTACTTTGATGAGCAATGTAGTTTTCATTCAAATTTGCTAAATTTATTGAAAATTTTAAATTGCAATAACTTTTCATGATTTAAAGATAAAGTTACAAATAATAACTCACTTTAAAGGTAATTCACTACTCTACAACTTTGACTGAAGGGCTGAGAGCTAAACTGAGGGCTGAAGAGCTATACGACAAAATTGGTTAAAACTCGGGATAAAAAGAAGCGTTTTCCAAAAATTTGCGATTATGTCTAAAACATATCTCGAAAGCTATTGTATATAGAAAAAAATAACCAGTTACAATCTCATAGGAAATTTTATCAGCTATCATTTTTTAATCGACATTTTTTTGCTAAGACGAACGGTTTTTGAGATGAAAGTGAAAATCTAAATAAATGACCTTTTGGGGGAGCTAAACGGGGGGGGGGACGCGGCAACCCGAGAGGGAGGCACTTTTCTGTTTCATACAACTACATACACAATTAGTGTTTTCAACAAGTTTCAAAACTATATAAATTTCCCCCCCCCCCATTTTTCTTAATTTGACTGGATATAGGGAGAGTTTTAATTCTTTCCTAGCGAAAAAAAAGGGGGAGGGGATTTTAATGATCAGTAATCGTCGTCTTTATCCCTGTGTTTCCTTTTTCTTTAAACTGTTCTTTCAATTTGAAAGTAACAGTGAAACTTCTATGAGCGACTACCTTTATTAAGCGACTTCCTCCTCCAACGAGCCATTTTTTAAGGCACCGATTTTTTACCCAATCTACTTAATCTTAAAAGATCCTCCAGAAGAGACCACACAACCCTCTATAACAGAGGTTCCCAAACTGGGTGCCGCGGCACCCTAGGGTACCACGAGCGTATGTCAGGGGTGCCGTGGAGATAATCAAGAAAAGTGTTTTGGTGAAGTATAATCAAATAATTTCCTCTGAACCGGTATCCCCAAGAAAGTGAGCCAAGCCGATCACTGAGTGGGCTCAAACAAAAATATTTCAGTCTTCAAGACTGCCCTGTAGCCTCTCTTTTATAGGAACTCCCTGAAATGGGGGTATTGTCAAAATTCCATATCCCTTTCCCAAGAGAGTACTTTCTTGATAGTTAGCCCTATAAACAAACAAACAAAAAATAACGTAAAATGCATACAAACTGCTTCATTCTAACCTTCATATTCATAGTGCTTTAAAGGAAATTTGCCGCGAAAGTTTTTAGCCTGAAAAGGGTGCCGCGACGAAAAAAGTTTGGGAACCCCTGCCCTAAGCACTTCTCATGTATAGTCTGTGAAACTGGTTACTATCTGTTCACCTGTTAGTGGTAGAACCCTGTAAGGAATTCATATATTCATTATTCAATATTTTTAGCCTGACAAGGGTGCCGCGAAATGCTTTTAGCCTGACAAGGGTGCGGCGGGTAAAATAACCAAGTTTGGGAACCACTGCTCTATAAGCAACTGTATCCGGTTCCCTGTCGAAAATTTTCTAGCACTTTTCCGGAAGTAAACAAAAACCACGCTCCAAACTAATCGTTGTAATGCAAACCGACAGCAGGTGAAACTACACGTACACATGATGCATAAATCTTGCAGGCTAGAGAAGAGATATGTCTAAGAAACAAATTACTTTGCCTTACCGTTGGAGTAGAGTATTGATGGGATCGAGTCACACGAAAAAAGAAACTCGAAAAGGAAGTTGTCGGTAACCTTTGGTTGTGGGAAAATCCAGAAAAAGTTTTTAAAGCAAATATATTTTATTATGGCAAATTCAGGGTGCATAAAGAATATCAGGATAAATGCTCTTTTGTCAGATGTAAAAAACAAAGTAGAAACAGAAGTACTCTAGGAGACAGAAAACAAGAATGAAAAAATCCGAAATTTCTAACTATTTTACTAAAATTTAAACTTAAAAAATACGTTCGTATAATTACTTATGTATTAGTATGCAGCAGGCGCGTAGCCAGGAAATTTTTTCGGGGGGGGGGGGGATATGAACTTATATGTGTATAAATAGACGGAATTTCATCACTAATCCAAAATTTCGGGGGGGGGGATATATCCCGATATCCCCCCCCCCCCTGGCTACGCCCATGGTATGCAGCATAAATATTAAAACCAACAAAATTTTTTAGCGTTTTTTTCCTTGGCTATCAAAATTATACTTCATTGAGCGACCAACTCAGTTAACGACCGATTTTTCGCGGAACGAAGGATGGTCGCTCCCGAGAAGTTTCACTGTATGTATGTATGTATGTATGTATGTGTGTATGTGTGTGTGTGTGTGTGTGTGTGTGTGTGTGTGTGTGTGTGTGTGTGCGTGCGTGCGTGCGTGCGTGCGTGCGTGCGTGTGTGCGTGTGTGTGTACACGTGCGTGCGTGCGTGTATGTGTGTGTGAACGTATGCGTGTCGTAATGATTCAAAAATTTACTAAAGTATAAATCCTTGCTAAAATGTGAAAACTGAAATGAAAGAAATTATTTTCTGAAAAATAACAAAAAGCAATCATCTACATCCACTTATCAAGCGTCTGTATTATTCACTGATGACTGTTTATAATGAAGACTAACAAAAAGGCCAGAATTCAGCTTTTTAATAAGCATACACAAAAGTGCGTGTTTAATAAGCATACACAGAAGTTCACACAAACACAGAAAAGTGTGTTTATTAAAAACACACTTCTCTCTCTCTCTCTGTGTGTGAATACATATATGTATATATTTGTAAGCCCCCCCCCCCCCGTAAAAACGTTCTAGCTACGGCCCAGTATTCGCTCTAAAAGAGGCTTTAAAGGCAACATACTTATCTTTAATCGAGCATATCAAACAATTACTCCAGAGCAGACACTAGTTATGAAGTAGTGCATGTTAAGAATTGATACATTTGTGTTTAATAACATATACGGGATACAGCTTCACTTTCCCTTACAACAAAAACAACCTCAGAAATTGCAATAAATGGTAACAGCGCCATCTGTTAGTCGTTCGGTTAACTAATAACTAATATTTATTTTCTCCTCTTAGGATTGATATTCTATGATTAAAAGAGCTTTATTTTTTACTGTAAACGGTAAGTGATCAAATTAAATTTCAAAAATGTTTACGGTAAGTTACAAAATAAGAATAAGTTAAAGATTCTTCTCATTCATTTTAAGAAGTTATATTTTTTAATTTTTTATACGATCTTTAGACCAATTTTGTAAATTAGAAAAACAAAAACAAAAATTAAAATTGCATCAAAATTATTGAAAATATCCTCATGTAGATTTCTTTAAAACTCAAGGAGTTCAACTGAAAACTGAACATCTGTGAAATGGGAATTATCATTTTTTTAAATAAAAAAAGAAAAAAATCTGGAGTGATTCCACTCGACTTTCCGAACGCTTACGATTAAGATTATTACCAAGCATTTAAATAAATTTTAATCGATGAATAATTCAAACATATAAACCAAATTGATGCTCAATCGAATGCACCGTTTAAACGCTAGCGCAATTTCAAGAATTTTCCCCCCTAGGCCATAATGTAAAAGCAATCTTTGTCATAGCGCTGTAGAAAAACTATAAGTCCTATACACACCAAAATCAATACTGGTCTTACGATGGTGGTTTATGATATATATGCCCAATCCAATGCCCCGTTTAGGAGTTATCGTGTTTTTTCTTTCGTTCGTTCGCGCCGCGCGCACACACACACAAGCACACACACCCGTAAAAGTAGCATACATGAATTCAGAAGAACTCAAAACGTGTAAATACACCAAATCTCGAGGTCGAATTTTTTCATGATTACAATACTTTCCTTACATGATACATGTTCGGAAAGTAAAAAGACAAATCATGGTGAATAGGAAATTAAAAAATCTGGAGTGACTCCACTCGACTTTCCGAACACTTACGATTAAGAACATTACCAAGCATTTAAATAAATTTTAATCGATGAACAATTTAAACATATATACCAAATTGAAGCTCAATCGAATGCGCCGTTTAAACGCTAGCGCACTTTCAAGAATTTCTCCCCATACGCCATAATGTAAAAGATATCTTTGTCGTAGCCCTGTAGAAAAACTATAAGACCTATACGCATCAAATCAATACCGGTCTTGCGACGGTGGTTTGTAACATATATACCAAATTTGAGCTCAATCGAATGCCCCGTTTAGGAGCTATCGTGTTCACTTACACACACACACACACACGCACATCTCGTAAAAATAGTATAAATGAATTCAGAAGGCCTCAAAACGTGTAAATACACCAAAATCTCGAAGTCGAATTTTTTCATGATTATAATACTTTCCTTACATGGTACATGTTCGGAAAGTAAAAAGAGAAGAAAAAAGAAAGAATTGGATGACAATGTATAATTATTCATAATGCAATCACAAAGTTTTAAAAACTTTTCGCATTGAGGCATTACAAAAAAAAAAAAAAAATATGCAAACAAACGCAAATACGTAATTGACTATGAAATTTGATATAATTTTTCCGAACAAAGAATGGAACGTACAAATTTTGTTTTAATTTCTTTTAACTTTCATTTAGCCGTTTCAAATGTGAGTAATATTTGTAACGGAAGTTGTCCTTTCATATCAATGATATTTTATTAATGTATGCATATTGTTGCTCAAGTAACTTATAGTGAATGTCAATCGATGAAAAATTACTATATACAGTAAGGAAAATCTTTTTAAAGAGAGCTAGCTAGTAAACAATAGCTTTCTTTTGTTTCTACTTCAACTGAAACTTTAAAAAAAAAAAAAAAAAAAGAAAATCCCCGTATTGTACCCCCGTATTTTTTTTTTTTTTTTTTTTTTTTGGGGGGGGGGGGGGAGGGTAGATTGTAAGGCGTGCAGAAAACAAGACTATAACGAACTTGCTTCAATTTTCTAATACTGATGTTGATTTGAATTTTGATAATCTGTTCGAAACATTTAAATCGGCCGCAGAAAAAGGATATTTATCTGGTAGTGGAACTACTTAATCAAGGGAGAACACTTAAAAGAAAAACACTGAAATAAAAGTGAAAAAGTAGATATTTTTACGCCAGTACATAATGGCGATGATGAAACTTCAGTATTATTACATTAATATAAAATCGAGATTTCTTCGCAATCTCGGGCTTTTCGAAAAACATTTCGCAACAAATCACACAATGATTCTGGAACCGCATTAAGTTAAAAGAATGAATTTCGTAAGAATAAGACACTAGGTATTATGTAGAGGGACAAGGAACGGAAACTCCAAAACATATCCATTTACTTCGCATCGATTTTTCTAATTGAAATTTTACAGTACACAAGGTCACCATAAAAACGCTTTGGGAAAAAAAAAAAAAAAAAAAAAAAAAACTTTTCTTTAAATACACAACCCCAAGATTAAGTCGTGGAAAAGTAACTGCATGCCATTAGAAAACGTTCTGTAATTCTGAAGTAAAATGTTAATAGTTTAAAAGATGATCAGCTGATCGAACAAATTGAAACACTTGGTGGTATATAAATGTGACGAATTTCGGATCCTCTCTTTGCAAAGACTTCGTCTTTTCCGAAAGAATGACAGTCGAGGCTGGTTGAGTTTAATCTGGATCTTTATTCATTTTCATATATGGCTGGAGAAGACCAGAAACAGACCGACACACTTGTTGCGGGTTAATTAGGCAGTTACTATATCGAAAATCCTCGCAAATTTCTCGCTCCTGTTTACCCCCTAGTTTTCCAACTTGTCGTAGGCACCAAGGGCGTTTCCCTTTCTCTAATTGGATCTCTTAAGTTATGTCACTTACTTAGCGGCAAGAATTTTAGGATGGCCAACCACAAACCGCAAACTCCTGCAAATTTAGCTTAATTCGCACTTTTGACTCTTAAGTACTCTCAAAAAATGTCTCTAAAAGTAATATTTGTCCGGCCGAGAAACAAACCCTACAGTGAAAGTACACTGTTTCACAGAGATTAAAGAGTTTTTCAGATGACTTTAAATTAAATTAGATTAAATTGTCAAAGGCTATTTTCTTATTGCATTATTCTATAACATACTAAATCAAGAGCCCGCTAAAATTCCAAACTGCTGAACTGCGTAGTTGAGAACAAAGAAAATTCGTTTTCGAAAACCGCAACTACTACACAGTCCCTAGCAGTTTCGTTCTAAATTTGTGGTCAGTCCCTTTTGTTTGGTCTGACGGGCTTTTTCGAACCAAAACCTCTTGCAGCCCAGATAGATTCGCCCAATCATTGCAGGTTGCAAGTTCACGTGACAATACCTCAACAGAGTGGTAAAAAGCTTGACGCATCTAGAGCTGGATTCTCCCCTCGTCGCTAATTTTTCGCAGTCATTAACTTTGCCCCTCCTTGAGGTCACTTGAGGTGGAGGTTTAAGGAGGAGCGTCAAGGGGTTCTTTTGATTAGCTAAAAAAACCTCTCGATGGCCTCCAGAATCGTTAGCGCAGTCGATAACCAAACAACTGGTTCTGCCCAGTCGACAGCTATAACCACCGACGATTTCGGAAACCACCGGGGGAGAATTCCAATCCTGGAGAGACAGGATTATTGCGTGGTTCGCTTGCCTAGTGAAATCAGTAAAAACCGTCGATAATAAAATTATGTAAACCTGCAAGACTTCCTTTCTTGCCACGACTTCAAGTTCCAGCAGCGGGCGTCCGGGCGGGCTCTAAGCCAGAGTCCCGACCGAGTCGCGCAGCCCTCCGCCACGCCTCCTGAACCATACGACGATATTACACCTCGCCTGTTCTGCTCAACATCGCTCCACCTGGGGCCTGACTACGGAAAACCACTCAAACGTCGTTATTATTACATATGTATAACGGGTGTCTTGAAAACAGCGACCTAGGCTTTTACTCCTTAAATATTGATCATACGCATGTACAATAAAATACAAAGTTCCGTAAAAAAATTTATAGAATTTTGAGGCATGGATTAAAATTTTTAGGAGAATAAATCTCAATAAACATAAAATTTAAATTTTTATACGCCCACCGTACCGAAAAAAAAAAGAAAAAAAAAATCCTAATAAATAAAATGTGCCCCCCCCCACACACACATACATTAATTAGGTGATGAACAAAGTTTCAGCATTTTATCATAAATTTCAAATATGTTAAATCAGATATATGGGGTATTTACAGACAGTGAGAGAACATTATCTTCTTTAGACACGAAGAAATAACTATACACTTCAACCTTCTTTAGAGACGTGCGAGACGAGAAACAGGGCTGTCTTGTCTCGTCTCGCAGAGAAATTTTCTGTCGCGAGGCGTCTCGCGAGTCTCGCAAAATTATGAGCTGAAATTTTGCTACCATATTTTTAGTAACTTATTACTATTTTATGGAAAAATAATATTAATAATAACAATTAGTTAGATATTAGAATATTTGTACATATATTAATTACCATATTAAGTGATATGTGCATTTGAAGTGATAATAAATTCAGATTTAATCCATATATATATAAAATGGGACAAGAAAACGAAAAAACATTCATTTTTATTTATTTATTTCCGAAATTGCGTAAATGTAATATGCTTGGTTGACGGAAGTTTTATTTGCTTTTGAAATTATATAAAGCTTTGAATTTTGTTAGAAATGATGCAGAACTCGGGACATCGTGCGCAAATAAAATTTTAAGCTAATTAAGCGGCCCCAATGTACAGAATAGTAAATTCATAAAAAGTTTCAATGGAGACGGGATAATTATAATAAAGCCTACTTACCCCTCCCTCCCCCCCCCCCCCACACACACAGAGATCTCGTTTTGGAGTGCAAGGTATGGGTTTCACATTTAATCGGGAACACGGGTTTAACCTGCTCATTCACACCATCAAAAAGAAGAGACAACAGAGAAGACTTGTGAGCAGGCTTGCTTCTAAACATGGATCTTTGAATGCTCCGCTGATACCAAGCGTTGTATTTGCGTAATCGCTCCTGTAGATCATCATTTGCGTTCGCATAGCTCGGCTTATGGTGAAAGAGGCATTTTTAAATAACAGATGAAACATTTTATTTAGAAATATTAATTTTTTAAGAGAAAAATATGAAATATCCATAAGATTTAATTATATACGTATTCATCCATATTGATGAAAATTTTTTGCGAGGCGAGTAATCTCGCGCGAGACAAGGCTCTGTCTCGTCTCGGGAGACGATGCGAGATGTCTCGCGTCCATCCCTAACCTTCTTAGGTCATTTATCATAATAATATTTTGCATAGACAAACAGTTTAAGGTAATGAAAGAAATATGAAAGTTGAATAATTTCCATCAATACTGTTTACTTCATTTAGTAGAGGGGTAAAAAAAGGATAGGGTTTCAAATAAAATGTAGTAGCTAACCAAATTACAGTTAAAATTTTAAGGACTATTATTGATTTTCAAGAACTATATATTTTTGATTTTCAAGGACTTTTATTCACTAAGTGAACTTTGTAATGAAAACTTTGCAAAACATATGAATCATGAAATAGCAATTTATTTCTGGAAACTAATTTAAATCTAAGAAGCAGGGTTGTCTGGTTTAAGGTTTAAAACAGATCAAAAATTAAAAGACGACTTTTCATCACGTGTTAAGTTTTGTTATTTAATAAAACATACAACAATTAAGGAGCTTAAAGCTCTATATACATTGCACATAAGTAATCTTATTCTCCTAAACTTCCAATATAGTGAAATATCTAAACAATTGTCCTTACTGTTATTTGAACTGAATGATTTTAGTGTACAATTGTCGGACATTTTTCTCATTTTCATTATTCCTACTTAAGCGCTTACTAAAATAGTGATATCGCACATGTAAATATTGATCGATCACTGATTTTATCAGATGAAGAAGATGGTTATCCATGACTTCATTTTGAAGCATTTGCTTGTTTAAAGAAGGAAACAAATCTTCTCTTATCAACGAATTTAATGTAGCTGCCGAGGTATATTCTATACTGTAAATTAATACGTGTTTAAAAATAATTGATTATTTAAAAACAAACAGTAAAAGTATTACAGAATTAAGATTAAAATTATGCCTAAATATGTGGCTTTAAGATAAACTTACATACAATCAGTAAAAAATGAGAAATACAGCAGTTTTATTCTTAAAAATTTACATGCATGCCAATGACGATATCGGATGTTCTGGGATAGTGAGGAGGCGTGGTCGTTGGCTTCAAAAACCGGGAACATGGGTGCCTCAATATGTTAAACCTCCTTGGTCCACGCAGACGATTTCTTTGCTTGGCTCGATTTCCGCTTATAAATACTTGATTTATTTGTGAAAAGAAAAATTAAACTACGTAATCTAGAAAAACAATTTTAAAGCCTCTATATATAGCGCAGTCTTATTTCTTTTCTTTTTGTAAAGGGTTACAAGAAAGGGTGACGTAATTTAAAATTTAAAAAAAAAAAAATTCCGTTTTATGTAGTGTCTGAGATATTTATCGCTAAAACGTGAACCTAAAAACCAGCATGATGTGGAAATAAGACATTTTGAAAGTGAGAAGTTCACTGCAAACTAGGGATCGACCGATAGTATCGGCGCCGATACCTCTTATTTTTTTAGGTATCGGTATCGGTTCTTTCGATTCTAAAAATATCGGGAAAGTATCGGTTTCTGTTCCTTTCATCCTTTTTCACCGATACTTCGCTTTCAGAAGAAAACCACGCACGCGCAACACCATTCTAGAATCTTTATTTTGGTAATTAGATGAGAGCAGGGGCGTAACCAAGGGGGTGGGGGGGGGTTAGGGTGGTCATAACCCCTTCCATGAGGAATTTTTTGCCATACAAAATGTATATTCTTCACTACATTATCACACACACGTATACATATATGAGTTGTAGTAGTCGTAACCCCCCCCCATGAAAAATTTCTGGCTACGCCCCTGCGTCTCACCATTTCATATACAGTGGAACCTACTAAAGTGACGACCTTGGCTAAGAGACTATTAATCTTTAGTGACCACTTTTGTACAATTTCACTTTACAACCACCACACTTTTCTGTGAAGACGGTGTTTTTGTAAAAGCTCGATGATATTTTGCTAAATGCAAAGGCAGCTCGAGCAAGTGGGTCATAGTGTCACCTCCCTCTACCGACCTTTGATTTTACACATTCAGTTTGCATTTTGAACAAATTAAGCTAATCTAAAAAGTCTAGTGGCCCCCTCCGAAAATCCCGACCTGTCATCGGCTAAAGGCCCATTATGTTTGGAGTTATAAAATCTTAAAAAGTCGAATGATTCAATTCTACTTGCTCAGGCGTACCACTGATACAGGTATACTTGGAAATTGAGTTTTTTGAAAAGATATGGTAAAATAGTACCAGAATATTTCATAAGTGGAATTAAAATTCTTTCATTGCTTGCGGTTCCAGTTTAAACTTCGCAATCAATAGCATTAGGATGCATAAACTTGATTCGCATTCCACTGACGAATGCTTCCTTTGTAGTTAAGTTTCTTATTAGTATAACGATGCAATTTACTAACTTATGTAATGACAAATTATGGTATTTTTCTGTTTGCCAGGTGCAAATCCCGCCAACTGTTTTTTCTGGGAAACGTTTAAAGACTACTTCTGAAATACTGTCTTCCACCAATCCCCCCCCCAAAAAAAAGGCGGAAATTTTAATCCGTATACAAAATAGTATTTAGATACAGAATTCAATATATACAAAAGTATCGATATACTAAAAAAATTTGTATGCTTATTGGTTACATAATGGGGAATTTCTGAAAACGTGTGGAATTCGAGTCCACACGTATTAATAATAATAATAAATAATAATAATAATTTCGTATTAATAAAAATACGAAATTAAATTAAACTTCCAAAACATGGAAAGGGATAAACAACTATGTAGTGGAAACCGCTTTAGATTTGTAAGAATTTGGCGCAGATCACAATTATTTGGCAATTTTTCACTTGCTCCCGGCTAACCGAAAAAAAAAAGGGAAGAAAATCTGAAACCCTTTCAGATTTTAAATACGCACCAAAGTGCTATATATTAAAAGCGTATCATAATTTATATGTTACTATATATTATATACTATTATATAATATATTACTATAATATATTATATACTATATATATACTATTATATATATATTATATAATATATTACTATAATATATTATATACTATATATATATACTATTATAGTGTACTATATTAATTAAAAATATAAACTGTACAGTTTATATTTTTAATTAATATAGTACACTTTTATAAATATCTTTAAACTGTTTTAACACTTTTAAATTAATCTTTGCAAAATACAGACATGAATATAATAAATTACCTTGGCAAAATCTCAGGCTGTGAGTCGGAAACCTATGATGTATAGTTGTGCATTTTTCCCTCTGACGAGGACAATGCATTTTACAATGTTTTGATATATTAACAATGACTGGCTTGGGGGGGGGTTTTCATTATAAATTTTCTAAGTATTATATATATATATATATATATATATATATATATATATATATGGGTGATTCTGTTCTAACTGTGATTCTTTTGATTAAAAATGTTAAGATTTTAAAATTTAACTTTTTAATTTTTTTATGCATATTATTCATCTATTTTATTGTAAAAATGAAAGCCTGAGAGGAATGTACTACAACTTCAAAGCGTCAAGAACGAGAAACAAATTTCAAATTTGTCGTTCCACGGTACTGACATAAAATAAATTTGGTAGACATTCTTTAGAAAAATTATTAAATTTATTCCTCAATTATATTATAACACATTTAAACTCCTTTATCTCTGGATTTGATGCTAGATAAACGTAAAGATTTTTTTCATGTGAACAATAATAGCAGAAGGATGATGTCTGATCGATTTTGACAAATTAGCAAAGCCTTGAGAAGATGTTGAAGAGTAGACCATGCCAGTATGTAAAGTACATTGTACTCTACTAGCCCCAAAGTGTACTGACTGAACGTCCGTTTCATACTTACAAGAATAATTTTCACTGGAGTGAATGAGGAGTCCTAATTCATTGCTTTATAGAGCCTGAGTAAGTTTTTTCATCGAGTTGTTTTGATGAGTAATTCTGTATTCATGGGCTATAAACAAATCTAGCTCATATTGAAAATGGTTAATTGCTTGCCCTATCGTACATGAAATGTTTTTTTTTTGTTTTTTTTGTACTAATTTTAACAGTTATTGTTTTTTCATTAATTCTTTGTTCTGGAGATACTTCCAATTTCATGTAAGATATTTTATCAATAGCTTAGTATCTTTCAGATTAAATTCTAATTTTTTTAACTTACATGTCTCACACGTACTTGATAGACATAGTTCAGAATTACTGTCACATAGGAAACTACTCAAAAGTTTATATGACGTCTTTTCTGTCAATAACTTATACTTGTGAAAAGCTTGTATTAACAAAGAGAAATTTTCATATGAGAGGCACGCACACGTATTTCGATTAGTAGCTTTTGGTTCAATACAATACTTTGGGCGTAATTTTGCGAAGGTTGAGTAGTTAACACAGTACGCACTTCGGGAACAAAATTTAGAATGTAAATATTTAATCGTAGGATTCATATAACGCTTTGTTACTTGTTTGCCATTCATTTTTACAGAAGCTTTTTTATCAGGAATTATCTTACTATTTTCATCATAAAAACTTTTCACTCGATCTTGAATAAATTTGTGATTGCTTTTTGCATTTTTTACATACTCTGGTTTATTACTCTGATGAACTCTTGAAGAAATAATAGGGACAACATTTTTCCTAATGGCAGATAGTTGTCGATATTTTTTTACAATTCTTCCGCTTATTGCTCTACCCAATAGCTGCTTAAACTTTCAGCTTTTTGAGTCTTCATAAGATGATTTGAGTTGCCGTACTATGGCTTCATGAAATAATAATGTTTTACGAACTTGAGGATTTACATTTTGACCGTTTAACATTTTATCAACTTTATATTTATGCGAAGTTGAGTGTGATTTCTTGATATCTAAACGTTTTAATTTTTTATGTAAGCTATTAACTTTCATTCTCAGATTTTTAGTATCATCCAATAATTTTTTGTTGTCTCTAAAACATTTACGTAGATTTTTTGTATTCGTTTCTTTCCTACCCGAGCTTGCTTGGAATCGACGTTCATTTTGCTTTGTTGTCAACTCGATCTTTTCTTTTTGTCGAGTCTGTGAATTTTTTTTTTTTTTTTTTTTTTTCCCCATAAATTTTGTTGTTTGCGACGAGCTCGCTTTTCTCGTTCTGATAACTTTTGAATAGATTTCCCGTCTACTTCATTCCAGTTTTCACTGCAATGCATCTCTAATTTAAATTATTTATAACACCAAGGTATCATAAAATATATTTCAATATTAAAGCTTATAGGTATTTTAGGAGTTAACTTTTTAAAAATTAAAGATATTCCTATCAAAATTTTATTTTTTAAATAATTTTAAATCTGCATGAAAATTTTACCGTGAAAACAACTTTACATTATTTGCCCATTTCCAAGACGCGCAAAGGGTTAAGTTTTCCTTCCTTTTTCCTTTCTTGCTCTTTCTTTCTGACAATAGTTTTCGTAAGCCTCTGGATCCTTCCGCTCTCCTTAATTTTTCAGCAATACGTTTTGTTCCAAACGATGTTGTTTTATTTCGGCACTAATTTTATTTTTACATTTTCTGTTTTTTTTTTTTTTTTTTTTTTTTTGAAGACGATTGTTGAATTCTGCCACTTTAATTGTCATTAGGATTAGGCAGTTTTCTAGTACGAAGTATTGGAGCCATCTGCATTAAAAAAAAATTACAATTATTAATTAAAATAATTTTATTACTAATTTCACATGGTAATGACAGACACGGTACTGACATTTTCCTTTAAAATTATGAATTTGATAATATCCATTTACTGTGTAATTTAGGCTAGTATTAAGTACAAAAATTTACTATTTTGGATAGAAAAAATCAATAGTTGATAAAGTTAATCAATACCACGGTACTGACAAGAAAATTTATGACATACCTTTTTGAAAATTGAGTTCTAAAATGACGCAAACTCTTTGCACTATTTCATCCACTCAATGTTTGTAAATATTACTCAGATGACGTACTTTCACCATGGTTCACTAGAAGTTTCATAAATCTCAAGGTTGATGGCGCTCAAGTCGTACAAATTTAAATTAAAAAATTCGTTAAAATTTAAAGACAAAAGTTATTGAACCGGAATCCAATGTTAATTTAATACATTAACAAAAATGTGTATAAAATGTTTTTAGTTTGATCATATACATTAGAATTTATGAGGTAATTAGCTTAAATCATTTATTGCGACAAAAAGAATTAACAATTTATAGGTAAATTCTAGAAATGGACATGACACGGTACTGACATTTAGGTGATATATTTAAGTTTTCACTGAATGGCAAGATATATTATATTAAAAAAATGATGCAATATGTTGATGGGTATCTAACTCAAAAATTTCATTAATAGACTATTAATTAATGACCAGTGAGAACAAGCAATGCAGGACATAAAGTATCACAGTTAGAACGGAATCACCCATATGTGTGTGTGTGTGTGTGTACACACAATTGAATCTCCCTATAACGAACTCCCTCGGTTCCAGTTAAAAAATTCGCTATACAGAAAATTTCGTTGTGCAGAGATTAGAGATTTTTGCATTTATTTCTGCAAATATTACAAAATTTTTAGTTAATTCGATTTTAAAAGTATTAAATTATGACTTTTAATTAAAAATAAATTATTATAAATTTGTTAAACTTAAGGTTCCTTACTTTTCATTGTATAAATGAAATGCTAAAAAGTAAAGGCAATCCATGAATTTAGAGAATAAAATATGTAATGCACTTTCGTTTATGTTATTCAAAATTCCATTATTTTACATTGTTTTGCATTCTGTGATTTTAAATTTTCATAAAAATATTCACATTTTAAAAGTCCGCTGAAAATAGAGTGAGGCACATTTTCTTCCATTTGGAAACCTCTCTTTTTTGACAGGTTGAAGCATTAAAGTTTGATGTGGTTTTGGTCGTGAAGCGCAGGGCCTTATTATTATATGGGCAAATCGGGACTTAGCCCAGGGCCCCCAATTTTAAATGTTTTTCCTGAAATATTCTTTTTTATATCAAAATTTTATGAAAAATATAGCATATTTCATAGATTGGGGGCCCCCAAATCTATCAATCAAAATCCCCAAACCGATTATGACCCACAGGGGCACATGTCTGGTGCCCCTGTGGGTCATAATCGGGCGCTGATGAAGTGTCTTCATTATCGGAGTCAGTTTCATTTTCCTGCCTCCATTTTTATCATCTGTTACTCTTCCACTAAGTGGTCTGTTCAAAAATTAAAAAAATTTTCAAAACTAAAAAAAAAAAAAATCAAAGGTAAATCTGAAATATTCGCTATGGGAAGATATAAGCTCTTCGTTATATGGAGAATGTTTATAGTGTTAT
Source organism: Cheiracanthium punctorium (assembly GCA_038373885.1). Lineage (NCBI taxonomy): Eukaryota > Metazoa > Arthropoda > Arachnida > Araneae > Cheiracanthiidae > Cheiracanthium > Cheiracanthium punctorium. Next base: position 1,067,762 of record JAWZYV010004034.1, read on the forward strand.
TTCATCCCTAAATTTACGTTTCCATGAAAAATTTCGTTATAGGGAGAAATTTGTTGTAAGGAGACTTCGTTATAGGGGATTCTACTGTATATATAGGTTTTTGATATCGTTGGAGAAAGTCTAGCTCTTGATATGGATTTCACGCTTAAGACATGCTTTAAATTTTTATTTTAAAAAATTAGCGCAAGGACATCTGATTCGGCTTGGATATGATTTAGATATCAAAATTGATGGGGGAGACGATCCTTGACATCGTTTGATATTTCAGGGGATGACGACCTTTAAAATGTTAAAGCAAGTATGGGGAACCTTTGAAAAATTGTGGGCCAAACTTTAGGATGTTAGCGAAGTCATGGGCCAAACTTGAGGATTTTAGCGAAGTGGCGGGCCGTATAATTGGGATTTATATGGGATATTGAATGGTTTATACGGAGTTTTCAAATGTTCCGCGGGCCGGATCAAAAGCCGTGGCGGGCCACATCCTGCCCGCGAGACGGCGGTTGTCCATATGTGTGTTAAAGTGTAATATTTCCAGCCTTCGAAATACATTCATGAGGAATTCGTTTCTATTTAGCTTATAAAACTTCAGATACATTTTATACGTGCATTTTAATATTACATGCATTTTAATATTAGTCAGCCGGAAATATTTGAAACCGAAAGTAGCATTCTGCTATCGGAAGCTAATTGTATTTCTGCGCATGCAGACGGCGATAGGGTTAGAACAGAATGACGTTTGTCGGACATACACCCCCCCCCCATGGTGCCCCTCTCTAAACGTAAAACAGGCGCCCCCTTTGTGCTCTAGATCTGTGGTTACCAAACTATGGGCCGCGACCCATTGTTGGGTCACGGGAGCAATTTCCGTGGGGAAAAATTAAAATTTAGTATTTTATATATATAGTAAACTATACTATTTTATATAGAATATATTGCTTATCGTTATGTAGCAGAGGGTAGCGAAAAAAAAAATCTAGTTGAAGATTTTTTGAAGAGAAGGACAAAAAAGTTTGGGAACCACTGCTCTAGATCAAGATTTTCTCAGTTTTAGTTCAAAATGGCCCCCCTTTTGACGATGGCACCCAGGCTTTGCTTACCGAGCCATGCCGCCCCTGCTCAGAGCTTAGAATTAAAACAGATAAAATTTGTTCATATCCATCACAGGAAAACATGTTAACAATGATCATAAAAACAAAAACACTGAAGATCAATTTCATTAAATAAATCATCATTTTAAGCATCTTTTTTTAGACCCTCCAAGGCGTAGCTTGAAAACAAGGAAAAATATTTTTCTTCATATTGTAGCTGTTTCAATGACAAAATTAATGATACTAAATCTATAAACGAAACCTATATGTAAAAACAATTTATTCCTTCTTTGTGTCGCAAAGAAGTTAACTTTTTTGGCAGTGACTTGAAAAATGGCGACTACCGTGAACCTTAATTATGTTGGTCCAGAAGTTAAATGATTCATTTTTAAAACATTGCACACTGTCAAAAGTACGAATTATCAAACATTTAATGATTTTATTATCTATCAGATTAATGAGAGAACGTAGGATTTGTGTATCATTCTGTTTTGTGAGGTGTAATAATTACCAATATCTAATAGTTATGTATATTATAAATTTAAAAAGTTGAAGCTGTATTGGTATAATTAGTAATACTAATTATTATTTAGTTTATTTCAAATTTTGGGGTAAAACTAACATATTTCTTGAGAATAGTATTTGGTTTATATATAAGGAAAACACAGGAATAATTGGTGTGTACCTGTTCTTCGTACGGAAAAGATCAAAAACATGGATCATCCGGATTAATTGTGACTTAACCCTGTTCGGAGAATCAAAATATTCGGATTTTCAAAAAGAAGTAAAAATGATCATATGAATTCATATTAAAAAGAAATCTTGCTAAAACATTTAATAATTCACTTAGTGGTTAAATAATTGGAACAGATAAATATAACCATTAATTAATGTGAATTTATTGTGCATTTTAAGGGAAGAATTTACATACGTATTTAATGATTACATACGTAATTAAATACATATGTACTTACATAATCCTGTACAGTTTATACATTATCACAATTTAATGCAGTTTAAGTAATCTAAAAAATAGTTTCATGTGTGAAAGAATTATAATTAAAGAAAATCTAAATAAAACTTGCAAGCTTTGAAGTTGAATAAATTTCATGTGTTAACTTTTGTAAGCACAAAATCGAGGCATGAACCAAAAACAAACACATATAGTAAGAGCAAGCAGGAAGCTGTTTTGGGTCTAATATGGTAAACTTTTATCCTTTTATCTGGTTCGTAGCAACAAACAGGCGGCAAAATAGAGGTTGAGAAAAATCGATTTAAATATTTGCACCAGTCAGCACTGGAAATGGATTCTCTCTTATTAATATATCCCTTTAAGCCCCCCCCCCGTGTTTGTGTTCTGTCAGGCCTAAATGAGGGGCATCTACCTATAAAGGGGGGAGTGGGCGGAGGACTTTTTAAGGGAGCCTAACGCATACTCACGTAACATCTGGAGAAAATCGCCCAAAACTCCAGTAGACCAGTAGATCGACAGCCACGCGAGGAGAAAGAATTCCGAACCTGCACACTAAGACGCTTCCCAGTGCTCAGCTTTTTATAAATTCGGCCATTCGCCGGTGTGATTGAATAGAAAAGAAAGACTAGAACTACTGTCAATTCACACTTCAATGTATCTACTACTCTTTCTTTTTAATGCTTTCTACTGGGCTCAAATTTCATCATGCTGTTATTCATTTTAACGAGAACTACACTCTGTTACAAAAACTGCCCAGAATACAGATGTAGGTTTAAATGGCATTAAATTATGTAAAGTATCGGTATCGGCCGATACCACAACTTAAAAGTATCGGTATCGGTCATCGGCGAAAATGTGGTATCGGTCGATCCCTACTGCAAACGGTCAAACTTTTCACTTTTTGGATAGCAAATGACGCTGACATAGGGTTTTTTTTTTTTTTTTTTTTGTGTGTGTGTGTGTGTGTGTGTGTGTGTCTCATTATATTGCAATGATCTCATGTTAGTACATATGACGCAAACTTTAAGTCAAGAGTCAAATATTTTTGCTTTTCTAGATTCCACATCCCTGGAATTAATTCGAATTACACATGCGAGGAAAATTTCCGTTTTCTACCGTGCGAAGAACGGCCACGCAGCTAGTACTCAATATGTAATTAAAACACTTTTCGCTGCCCAGGTGCTGCAGTGGCTAAAGAAACATTCTATCACATCTTGGGGCCGGGTATGTCCCTTCATAGGAGTTAAAGCTGGCCGCCAATGGGTGCCCCCATAATGTGATGCCAGTGCTGCCAGTGGTTCGGTACTTGGTGGTGACAAAGGCTTACGGCAGCAAGTGCCCGCCCGTTTAAAAAAAAAAAAAAAAAAAAAAACGGTTATTTCAAAACATTTGAATAATGTATAAGAGTTTGTTTAAAATAGTTTCTAAAAATTAAATTTTAAATGTCACAGTACTTAAAAACTAACATTTGAGTTGAGAAAAAATATGTACAGTGAAACCTCTCCGAGCGGCCACCCCTCTAAACGGCCAATTTTTCATGGCACGGATTTTTCGGCTCATAGACCTAATGTTAAAATAAGCTCTATCAGCGGCCAACCGACCCCCTCTAAACGGCCGCCGAGGGGGATCGCCCATATCATTTTTTCGGGAAATTCTACTCACGCCATGCTTTAATTTTGAGCGGAAAAACTCAGGTCAGGAGTCTGATGAAGGTAAGCGTATTTTAAATCCTTTTAATCAAATGTAAAATTAATTCGAGGTTGATTTAAAATAATTAAACAGCATGTTTGTGTATATAAACGTTTTTACAAATGAATTTTTCTGTTCCTTTAGGCGCTAATTCCGTCCCTGACGAGGAATTTCCCGATGTTTGTAATGGCGAGCAAGCTAAACTTTCAACACAAACGACATTACGGAAAACCTATAAAATTATCGAAAATTCAGAAACGGTTACAAAAGCATTGGTTAGAGATCTGCTTTTTAAAGTAAAAAACTAATTTGAAAAAATGGTTGTTTCAGACAAAAGTAAAAACTTATAACAGACACAAATTGTATCCTTTTTTCAAAAAATGTAAGAAAGCATTAAATAAAGTACTTACTATTTTCTCTTTAGATAAGTTTTAAATTTCATTTTAAAATGAGGAATATGTGTCAGACTTGTTTATAATACGCATTGTAGCAATTATCTTATAATAGTCAATAAAACCCTTCAGAGCAGCCAAATATTCTCGGTACGGTGGGGTGGCCGCTCAGAGAGGTTTCACTGTATATGTTATTAAACAAGCTTATCACTATCAACTTTTACTCGGGATTATAATAAAGAAGTAAAAACATTTTTATGAACAATAATTTAACAGATTAGTAGCTATATACATGTTTAAAGCATGCATTAATAAAATATAAATTAAACTTTGATGTCTAGAGATAATTGAAAGTTGCCCTCACTTGAAAAAAGAGGTTGAAAATTCTTTCTCTCAATATGATTTTTACTTAAGATTAGAGCATACATACTCAGTTTAAGAAACTAAAAAAAAAAAAAGTAATAAGAGTAAAGAAATTTAAGCAATTTTTAAAATTAGTGATAGATTGCAATGTTGCACTATTATGAAGCTTTCGGCTTGCGTAACTGGTATTGCGACTTTTCCATTTTAATCCTCAGACAAAATTTGGAAAAACTCTCCTCTAGGAAATGCACAACGGTCTGGAAAAATACTGACTGACGTTTTATTTTATATATTCCCTTAGAGAAATCCAATCAATTACCTCAAACGTACTTTTTGTTTCGTTTACATTTGTTAATGCGTTTTCAGCAATCCAAAATAATTTCTATACGCATTAGAACCCCTTAGTAAGTCCTCCTGTCAAGGCACCCCCACCCTTGGCAGATCGTCCTAGTGTAGCGTTGCCATAATCACACACAACAACCAAAATAATTTCAAAACCAAACAACATTGTACTGTTATGGAATTAGAGATACCTGCACAACAATTAAATCTGTTGTTAATGCGACGTAAAATTACGAGAAATAATTAGAATTTTTTATAGTATCCAAGATTACTGATTTCATGCCGTCAAAAAAGTTTGAGATAAATATAGCGGAATTAAAATATGTAAACCTGGCAGATGAACACTTTAGCAAGCCAAGTCCAATACATTTACTTTGAGTGCAGAAATCTACGAATTGTTGCGACCAGGTCAAATTCGTCCGACTAACAGTAATTTAATTTTTCAAAATACTGTTTTTGGATAAATGGCAAGTGGAAGCGTTCCCAGTGAAATGCCGGGTAGGGCTTCATTCAAGACACACCACTGGCCAAAAGTATTGCAAGTTTGTGAAATGTAACCATCTTTTCAAGAATAAGCCCAGAAAAAATGGACTTGAAATTTGTCAGATTTAAATATTTTTGAGAATTTTTTCAGTACAATTGGAAAGAATACATCTGAAAATCACCAAAAATCGAAATGAGAGCTTCAGGAACCAATTATTTAAGTTGGCACCATGAAACACCGAAAGAAGTGTTGTAAAACACTGTGGATTCCATATCTAAAAGAGTGGCTGTTGTGATCACAGTCAAGGCTGCTCAGCAACATAACAAACGATCTTTAGCTCAATTGAATTAATTTATTATCCTCTTTTTGCAGACGAACTTGAAATTAATACCTTATTTAATTTTATTCTGGCGCGCCAAAATGGATTATGATTTCTGTAATAACGTATGTATTTTTATGCTATTTTTTTAATAAATTAAATAGTTATTTTTGTTCTTTAACTTAATGCTATCTACTCTTTGAAGTAATTAATTTGACATGTTGACATTGAAAAATATCAATTATATTGATTTTTCTTTTTGACGGGGGAGAGGGGGTTTAATCTTGAAAAGGATTAGATTTCTAAAACTTGCAATACTTTTGGCCAGGGGTGTAATGCTGCCTTAACCAAAACCATAGAGAAATTTTGGGAAAAAGAGAACGTGCAGATTGAGATACCTAAAAACAAAGAAACAATAATTTGCGAAAATCGTTTTGAGGAAAACGTTAAGAGATAGAACAGGCAGATACATAGTAAAAATGCCACTAAAAGAGGATCCAAAATGTTTAGGGAAATCGAAAAATGTTGCCCTCAAAAAACTAAATTCGTTACGGAGTCGCTTTGCAAAAGAGCCTGAATATTTGTTATTATACAAAGAATTTTTGCGAGAATACGAAAAATTAGGACACATAAAACAGATTTCAGAATGTGAGGAAGAAGTGGGAACATATGATATTCCGCATCTAGAGTCTATCGCCCGGATCAAAGTACTACAAAACTTCGTGTAGTATTTAATGCTTCCTCTCAGACAACATCAGGGAATTCTCTTAACTCTTTACAGTAGAACGGTGGGGTTGTTCAGGATGACCCATTTAAAATAATGATTAGGTTTCGTAAGCATATTTATGCATTTGTGGCTGATATAATGCAAATGAATAGGGTGATTTTAATTACCCCGAGTCAAACTAAACTTCAGAGAATACTTTGGAGGAGGGAGTGAATGAAGCAGTTAAAAGACTTACGAGCTCAACACTGGCCGCATTCGTAAACGCCAAACGAGTTGCACTCGTGCAACGAGTTTCTATCTAAGGTATTCGTAAAGGAAACTGAGTGCTTTCAGTTTAAAAACTAGAGCGTTCGTATACAAAACTGGGTGCAATTAGTTTCAAACGAAGTAAACTGAGAATGAATTAGGTTCGTTGAGATTTACTTTCTGCGCGTTGTTTTTGTTTAGAAAGGCGTCCGTTGTTGTGGAATAGTAGGATGTTATGAAAAGTATTTTACATTTGCTGAAGCTGCAAATATTAGTTTTTCGAGGTGGAAATTGAGGCATACGCTAGAAACTGCTACGAAGGTACATACTTTTTCAAAGGCAATCATTTTCTTGTAGTTTTCCTTTTAGTAAATTCAAAAATGCGTGTTTTAGTGTCGAGATTGAAGCTGATTTAAACCGTTATTTGCGAAATTTGAATTTCTCTTGCTAAATACTTTTGAAAGTACTCTCTCAGTTACGTTGAGCGATTTAGTGCTCAAAAAAAGAAAGAAAACGATTTTGAACAATTTCTATCATTTTTCACTGAAAAACGCTCCGTACAACACGATTTATAAAAACCAGCATTCGATTTCTTCTTCAACAGAAAAGAAAAAGAGCATTTCTTACGATCTTACCAATTTGAAAGGATTTCATCATTTCCGGGAGCGTTTACATCGGCTTCGTCCATGATTGGTCAGATATATTGCCGCGCGACTGCTCTACGGAAGCGATGATAACATCAACAAACCATGGTTCACTGGGATAAGTACAGGCTGTCCAGAAAGCTCCGTTTTTCCGTACGAGTAAATTTTCGCCGCTTCGCCGATTTGTCACTTTTACCCAACGAATCACTGTTGCCAACTCTGCCGGAAAAATTATGCCTAAAATCAAAGCTAAAAGTATCCAGGAATGGATAACAATGGCCACATTCGTAAACGCCAAACGAGTTGCACTCGTGCAACGAGTTTATCGTTTACGAATGCAGCCAATGTTTTCAAGCCGAGAAAAAAAAAAAGAAAAAAAAAAGCCGTGTTTTGGCGCCTTTTTTAGCACTTGAGTGCTATTTCGCTCGAGCAAGGTTTTTGTGTAGACACGATTTTCCTACAGTTAGTGCGTTTTGTCACTTTTCAAGTATGTTACGAATCCTGGGGTACGTTTACGAATGCGGCCATTGTTATCCATTCCTGGATACTTTTAGCTTTGATTTTAGGCATAATTTCTCCGGCAGAGTTGGCAACAGTGATTCGTTGGGTAAAAGCGACAAATCGGCGAAAATTTACTCGTACGGAAAATCCCATAGGAGAAACTGGTTTCCGGACAGCCTGTACTTATCCCAGTGAGCCATGAACAAACAATAATGGCTGACAGTATGATGTACATCCCGCAGCCACGGATCGAATATTAAGCCTGCCAATAAATGCAAGTAAGATTTTATTTTATATTCTTTACATATTTTAATGCACTTCCAACCTGTTAGTTTTAGATTTACCTATCCCGATCATGTAAATTTTGATTCATGTGAATTGTGAATCATGTTATGGAATGCTTTGTTGTCGTACGTATCTTCTAAGCCTCTCAATAATGAATCCTCATGGGTGCATTTGAGAGCAGGGCTCCCCCCCCCCCTCCTTTCCCTTGGAACATGTTTACCCTTCTGAAATAGTGAATTGATAAAATTAAAATGTTGCGGCGAAATGTGCGGGCGATTTGTCTACACTGCTTTGCGATTGTCAACTAACTCGCGTTGACGCGTTCCTGTGAAACTTCTCTGGGATTGCAATTCCTTCCTCTCAGTTCGTTCGGTTATTTTGATATTTTCTCGTTCAAATCACTTAAGTAAAAATAACAAACTATTAATAATACCCAGGAGCGGATTAAGCCCTACATCCAGGCCTGTAGGCTGTGGAAGTCCTGAAGCCTCTCCCCTTCTTTTATGAAAGTTATTTATTGCTATAATTAATATTTTTTAAGGTAACTTTTTTTTATTATTGTGCATCAGTGGCATAGGCAGAAATTTTCCATGGGGAGGGGGGGGGGTGTTACGACTACTGCAACACATTTTGTATACGTGTGTGATAAGGGAGTGCAGAATATCCATTTTGTATGGCAAAAAAATTCTTCATGGGGGGGGGGGGGGTATGACCCCCTAACCCTTCCTGTATCTACGCCACAGTCTTGAATGCATTAGGAGGGGATGCATAATGAAGGACGCTTAAAAAAAATCGATAAATTTAAATTAAGTAATTTTATTAATATGAATACGCATAAAAGTATTTTAGATGATGAAAAATACTTTACTTAAGTTATTTAGATGATGAAAATATGTAGATATATACTGACTCTCTCAGTATCAGATTTATTTACCATTTACTTCTAGGCAGTGGTGTAGTCTAGAGATGAGTCCGGGCTCATTTTTTGAAGCCCGAGCCGGAAGACTTTTAATCCGAGCCCACCCGAGCCCGAAATTTCAGCTAAAGATAAATAAAATTCAAAGAAGTAATTCCTTGATAGAATACAATAAATTTTGCCGTTTGTGCAAATTAAAGACAAATATAGTGCAAATTTTTAATGCACTTTCTATGTCTTTATATCTATGTTTATGAAATAATTTCCGATCTCATGACTAACTAAGCAATATAAGCCGCCGTTCTGAAATCCCCAAAGAGCTTCACATGCCTTCTAGGCAACCGTGCCGCTACTTTTTTTTTTTTTATAACTACTTTTATTTTCCATGTGAATCAATTTTTAAAAATCTGTTTCAAGGAGTATGTTCAATAAAATAGAAATTTTTCACGAGCCCGAGCGTAATTATGACTTACAGAGCCCGGTTCGGGCTCAGCCCGTCTCATTTCTAGTGTAGTCCTAAAAAAAAGTGCGGGGGGACGCTCATTTTTAGAAGAAATTCAACCCAAATGAACGCATCCTTTTCTAAAACAGTATATATATATACCCAAATCCCATATCGGATATATGCGGGAGGATAATACGTGGAGCACTAAAGCTTTGAAATCGATTTTTAAACTTGCTGTACTACCTTGCTCGTGCTCAAGTTTTTAGAAATAAATTGCCTGAAAATCAATCTGACTTTCCTCTCAAATTATATGTTGTGATTTTAAAGCATGCAAGCAGTCAGGATTTAAAAAGTTATAATTTAAAACAAATTTATTCACATTTACATGGTTGATTACTGTTTCATTTAAATCAATCTTCCCTCTTTTACTCTCTTTAACTCTTTGACCGAAAGTGCGTTGTATGATGATGGATATATTTACATTGTGTAGTATTTACAAAAGATTTGTAAGTGAATAATCTTAAGGTCTACTTAGGTGGTCCAAGTCGTCTTTTTTGTTTTTCATTCCGATGTAGAATGACAAAAGGAAAATTTACATTTAGTTTTTTTAAAAACACGCAAAATCAGCGTCCCCCTGAAAAAAAAAGGTGGGGGGACGACATCCCCCTGCGTCCCCCCTCGACTACACCACTGCTTCTAGGAAGAGCAGGATATACCTAGAGGACTGTACTACTTAGTTTTGTGAAATCACATCTTGTGCATTAGTTAATAATCCCTAAAAAAGTATTCAGCTACTAGTCGAATTCCTTAAGTGCATTTTGCAAACAGTGGGTTTGGCTGCTGAATATTGTGTTAAAAATGAGAACCTTGAATATTGTGTTATTAAAGCCTGAATTCTAAAACATGAATTATAAATTAGTTGAGCAATGATTGTGAAAGATTAATTTTCCTTAAACCATGCTCAAAAATATGAAAAATACTTCAATATTTAAAAAAAACATTCAAAAATGCTAATGTTAAGGAAAAAATATAATTAAAAACTGTGTTAAAAAATCACTTAAATAAAAATAGATCAGTACGCACGTTTTGTGTAGAACAAAGGATCCTTTTTTTGTTGCAAAAGTACCAACCGACACACAGGTAGGCAGGCAGAGAAGTGAAAACAAATGCTTTCCCTTTGTGCGAGATGCATTGCATACAAATTTCGTAATTTGCTGAAGTGAAAATAAATACAGTACATATGGTTTTTCTTCTCTGTCAGTTGATACTTTTCCAGCTGAAGATGTGTGAAGCCTTGGCACCACCCGAAACGTGTGTACTGCTCTATTTTTATTTATATATGCTTTTAACAATGTTTTTAATTATTTATATTTTAATATTTTCTAAAATGACATTAGAGCTGGCACATGAAGGCAACGCTTGCAATCTTACATTGCTATGTGATTATTAGTTTTTTTTTAGTGTACACCCTAGCTGTGGTAGAAGTTTGTTGATTTGATAAAGCAGCTACAAAGAAATAATAATTTATAATACAGCTACAGCATCACTCATTGTAAGAAAATATTTTAAAATTAATAGTCATCAGCATTTTAAACATTCACTTTTCTCAATTTTCTTGCAGTAAAATCTTTTAGAATGTCTTGAAAGTCCACACTTTGGAATATCATATTCAGTGGACATGATTGCACGCGAATTTAGATGATCTTGGATCATAGTGGATTGATGACAGTTTTTTTACAACTTTTACTTTGAAAAAGTTCGTTCACCAGTGGCATTTATTATCATTAAACACCTGTACATTTTTAGGGACAGTCAAAACATTTGGAAGGGTTGATTTAACCATGTCTTCATACATGAATGTGAAGATCGCAATGCTGCAGTTTTTTTACCCTTAACCCCTGCTCCCATGGTTACACCACTGATTAAAACTAATGTGTAATCCTGATAATTAATATCTTTTGCCTTGCGAAAGGGTCTAAGTCATCTAAAAATGTCCAAAATCTGAAAAGCCATTGCTTGCATCTGGGTGTCAATGATTTTAATCATGATTTAAATCAATTTATTTTTTTTTTTAATTGACTTATGCACAACTTGCACTCTATGGGCCATACATTGACTCATGATGCCAGTTTCATTACCTGCCAACCCAGTTGCACGTTGGAAAAAAAGTGGAATTTAATTTTTAAGAAAGGGGATTGTGAATATTTAATTATTTCTGATTTGTTTTCAGTTGTCATAAACATTTTACCAGAAAATATTGTGTTATAATTTAATTGACTTTTATCAATATGTGCATTCATATTTTAAAAAAAGTAACCTTGATAGTTGAGTTATTCCACAGTATTGTGAGTGTGTACCCAAAAAAACATCAACGGGTCTGGCCATCGCTGTAGGGGCTCCCCCTCGAAAATATGCTATCGCTGGACATTTGCAAGACTCAAAAAAAAAAAAAAAAATTTAGGGGATCTCACCATTAATGTGTATGGAGGGGGCTTAAAACTATTCTACCACTATCCCTTTGCTGGACACCCCCCCAAAAAAAATCACTGAGTTTGCCCATTGCTGTAGGGCCCCCCCTTCTAAATATGTTACTGTTGTCCCTTTGCGTCGACCCCCCCCCCCTCCAAAAAAAAAAAAATCAGTGGATCCAGTGATCAATGTAGGGAAGGGACCTTGCAAATACGCTACCGCTGGAAGGTACTTTACGAGTTTGTTTGCGAAATAACAAATGTGGATTACAAGATGTGGGAATTAATTGAGCGGTTTAGGCATAAAATTGACTGACTTCCAGTTTTTACTGCAATGACATTTTATAAAAACTGAATTGCTCACATCATAAATTATGTTAAAGTTGTCTTAAAGTTTGTTTTGAAGAATAAATTTAATTGACCTGATATAAATATAGTGGATTTATAAGGAGTTTGTTTTGATTAGGGGGGGGGGGGACTCCCGAAAATATCTGCAGGAGACCCCAAGTTTAGAGGTATGCAAATGGCTTTAGCGTAACATTTTGCTTATGCCGAATAAGCTTTTCTTAAAAATAAAAAGCCTCTCTCAAAAAATATTTCTCTATTCGCCACTGGTAATGCTGGACACCCATTCGATTCGCCTTCCACAAATAACCATCATATTCAGTGACCGTCTAAAAGGCTTAATTTTATTGGGGTTATGTTATTGGGGAGAGGAAACTAAAAAATTTTTGTCAGCCTTGCCTAAAACTTATGATCATAGGATTCCTTAAGTAGAAATTCACATGGTTCTTAAAACTATACTTTTACAGTTTCAAAAAAAAAAAAAAAAGTTTGTTTGTTTGTTTATGTTTTCTAAAGAATCTTCATTTTTATAGTTACAAACAAAAGTAATCCCAGGATTGCTATTTCTCAGAACAACAAGGTCTGCTTTTGTCAAAATAAAATAAAGATTTTATTTACAGGTAATATTTTCTTCAGTTTTTGTTATCTATTATGTATTAGGCACATTTTTATAAATTTTAAAATATCTGTTACAAAGGAAATATTTTTTGGAACAGGTAGTGCCTTTCACAATTTTGGTTATGGGGTGTTGACTACTTATCTTTATAGTTTTGAGTCCGGTGTTTCTCAAACTTGCAGACTTCTCAAACTAAGACTACATTATTTAAAAGAATGCACTGCCAGATTGGCCCTTGATACCATACATTTAAACTTTTGTGGCCCACAAAGCCACAATACAAACCACACACTGAAGGTGGTTGTGACTAATACAATTATTGTTATTGCATGCAAATAACACATCTGTAAAATTTTATTTCTGAAAGCTTCACTTTGAAATTCGTAAAGTAATAGTATATAATCAGTCAATTTTGCTATGCTTCCAAAATCATCCACTTAGAACAAATTTGCATACCAAAGCAATATTTTATTTACAGATTTAGGCTATCAACAACTAGATATTTACCAGCTGTCCATGCTCTTTATATAAAGTAGTTAAAATTAAAATATCTAAATTATTTTTTGAATATTTATATTAAAAAATACGATTTAAATAAACAGATTTAAAGAAAAAAAATGAAATTATTTTGATTCTTTTACACCCTGGCCAGCATTGAAAAGCCACGTAGAATACATTCTGAAAGTAGTGTACTGTGTCAGATGCTGTATGATTAAACAGAATTCCTCAATTATAAATAAGGCAAAACCCATGTGAAAAATCATATATTTGTTATATTGTATTTACCTGATAAATTAAAACAAGTGATTAATCCCTTTATTTCAAGTGACACCAATTTCATACATCTCAAGAATCACATTTTTTTATTGCTAAAAATTTTACTTTAAAATTATAATGGTAAAAAATATTCCTGGCCATAATGAAAATTTTCAAGTTTTCTATCCTGTGCTAGTATTATAAATATTTTTATTTAGCATATTTTTTTTTGTATATATATATATATATATATATATATATATATACACACATAGCATGCTCCCTATAATCTGCCATACATTTTACATGTAAACAAATAATTTTACATTTCAGTTTTTCTACGCAGACTCTGAAAGACAGATGAAACTTTCACTTAGATGAAAATAAAAAGACCAGAAAAGTGGTCTACTGAAATAGTAGCCTATTTATATTAATAACTAAAATTATCATTTGCAGAAATTCACTATTTGTACTGATACATGAATAGACATGGGATTAGATTTTCATTCAGTATAATTTTGCATTACTCGAGAGAAATATCCGTTATGGGCAGATGCAGAAAAAAAGTAGTAAATGCAATGAAATACTTTTAATAAATACATATAATATAAATAAATAGCGTCTCCAAGCGCAAAAGAATACCTATTAATAAGCTGCTAGACAAAATTTTCAAATGTTATTAAATAACTAAAACATATAGCTTTTTTAAAAAAATGCTTTATATTATTTTTAGAAAGTGATTGTATCAACCTTTCAAGTATATTAGACAAGTTGGAGTGTTTAGGCTGATTATTTTACGAACTATGCAAAAAATTCCAGAGCTGGGGGCTCTAGCTCTGGAATTGCGACTATGCGAAAAATTCCAGAGCCCCCAGTCCTAATACTTCAAATTTTGATGCAAAATAATAAACTAAACGCAGCTTGCTCTTGGCTTGTAATTCAAGGTCAGAAGACACGTTACTAATTTAATACATCTACAAACATTAACTGCTACACTTTTACGTTGAGTCATAAAACGTAATGTCATTAAATTCTCATAAAATAACCTCTAATTATTACTAAATCTATATCGCATATATATATATATCCCCTACTTTTATTTCTATTTCTTCTTCATGATCCATAACTTTTGCCAGTAGTTTGACTTTAATAGATTTATTCAACCACTCTAATTTAAATTTATTTATTTTTTTTGCTCGCATCTACTGAGCAAGCTTTATGCTCATTGTTTAAATTAATATCCATATTTATAATGTTATCTTGGTTAACTAACAAAAGATCATCTTCACAAACTGATGAACGAAGAACGTAATTTCCCACATGCGTTTCAGAGCGTGTGCAGTACAATTCCAAACACACAACAAATAAAAGTAGCAGTAGAAGTTGTTCACATAACAGCCGTTATCAGTCATCCCGTAATTCAACTTTGGCAATTTTCCGGTGCGATTTCAACAGTAAGGCGTGACCTACTTTCAACCTGCGCGATCGTCATTCGGCCGATTGGCACAAGTTACACCTTTCTCCATTCCGCTGCACCAATAATTTAGGGTGATAGATAGGATGTGTAGGGTTAGGAACGCATCTCTGTTTACTGTGAAGGAGAAAAAATGGCGTTCGTTCGTTCGTTCGCTCCGATCCCCCCCCCCCCCCCTCCGCACATTTTTCGGTCGCGATTTCTCGGCGGTTTTGCATCGATCTCAGGAACAGCCTCAAAGACATTGAAAAAAGCGGATTTCCGCTTAAAAGCGGAACTCTTTCATGCCTGTAATCTGCAAAATTCTATAATCCGCACAATCCTTAGTCCCAACCTCTGCAGATTAGGAGTGTCTGGTATTTATTATTTGTCAACAATAAACCAAATGTGAAAACAAAAACAAAACTTAATGAGTACAAAACTGACTGTTTAAAAGCAGAAATCTAACTTCTTTATTTTGTCCTTCTGTACTTTATCTATCAAATTTTGATTTTCTTCTCCTTTCTTTCCTTTTTTATGATAATTATGATGTACAAAAAAAAAAATGTTTATGAGAATAATCTAAGTGCTTGATATTATTTTATATTTTATTGCAGTTAATCCTTTAAAGAACATTTGATATGCTGTCAGAAGATGATTTCAACTATCCTGAAATGATGATGGCATTCTGCAGTTGGAGAAGATTTTTGAAAAAAAAAAGTGTAGAATCTCGTCAAAAGATGACTACTTTTACTACTACTGAACTACTATTTGTGTGTGTGTGTGTGTGTGTGTGTGTGCATATATTCAGCTATACATTTCATTAGAAGTATTATTGTTTCAGCTTATGTTTTGTTGAAACATGTTCTAAAAATTGTTTAAATTAATTTATGGTTAGAAATGTAAAATTGATGCAGAAGTACACTTGTTAATAATAAAAATCATGATTATTTCACATCTATATTGGACAAAAAATACTCTTTTTTTATACTTACTTATGGTTGGGTTAAGTTCATATTTCATATGATCACTATCACTAACAAATTCATAATAAAATTGTTCACTTCTCCAGTTATTCAGTTAACCTCCTTAGAATACAGCATTAAAAGACAAAAACTTGAGTATGTAGGGGTATTCAGTTGCATAATTTATGACTTAACCTATGCTAATGAATGTTTTAATTAAAATATACATTAACTTGAATTTTGAGCATAAATGTGAAGGCAAGGTTAGGCAATTTTCTGTTAAAAGAAAGAGAAAAAAAAAATTACTTATGTATAGTGAGTGATAACTACTAAATATCACACACTATTAGTGTATGGGAAATTAATGTCCTTTTTATATGTAAAATTCAAACAAAGTTTGTTTGTAATTCAATTTTTTAACAAAAATTGAATTACAAACAAACTGCGCCTAGGTATAAGACTCACATTTGTTCACTTTTAAATTGAGAATTTTATAGATTTTTTTTATGGCCACTCTCGCCCTCTTTTCCCTTCTACCTTCCGTGGAAGGATTACATTTGAAATGCACTAAAATCGGTTTTTAGGTATTCATGTGTGTTGTATAGACAATATAACACAAACAATTAGAATAAATTAGAAAACAATTACAATGAGAATAAACAATATAACACAAACAATTATAGTTTTATCATTTTGTTATTTGCAATTAATATTATGAGTAATTGAGTGGAGACTAAAAAGTTGCTCAGCAACATGGGTAAAAAAAAACCTGACTGCAGGGTATGCATGCCTCTTTAGAATCTGTTGAAGCTTCTTAAAAGTGAAAAATATTTTCAGAGGTGCTTAAAGCTACTTAGAAGAAAAAAAAAAAATTTAGAAATTTCTTGACAATACTTACAGGGACATACTGAATGTAAGAGTAGAAGAGGAAAGTTTCACATTTCCTTTTGCACAGTATGTTTTTGTTCCACAGAAAGTGCACATTTCAAGAAAAAGTTTTGAATAAAACAGGGGCACTAGGCCCATTCTGCCTCCCCGATGCAATACTTATAGTAAAAGCTGTTAAAGCTTGTGTCCAGAGTGTGGAAGCTCAATTATATGAAAATAGAAAATAATAGAAGGTGACCAATATCAGTGTAATGTGACCAAAAATTTGGTTGGGGGGGGGGGGGCACATGCAAAATTTATCAGTAGAAAAGGGAACTTTCTCTTAGAAAAGGCATTTTAAAATTTTGATTCAATGAGTCCCCCCTCCCGCCCAATGAAAGAGGGCATTTGACCCTATAGTCATTAAAGGCTGTGTCCAGTTTCGAGGTTTTCTGCAGCATATTTATGTAACAGAAAATAATACGAAATGACTATCAACCGCATAATGTGATAAAAAATTTGGTCGTCGCTGTGTGTGTGTATGGGGAGGGGGAGTGCACATACCAAATTCAAGAGTAGAAAAGGACAGTTTATCTGAAATTTCAATTCAAACATTTTTAACCCCCCCCCCCAAAAAAAAATTGGGGTCATGGCTCTCTTGTGCCTCCCCCCAACCCCAACGCCTATAGTGACCGCTACCCGCTACTAGATGTTGTGTCCAGAGTTCTGAGATTTTCTAAAGACGATTGATACAACAGAAAATGCCAAGACGGATTGTAGGAGCCGTCAGAATAGTATCATGACCGAAATATATATTTTTTTTTTTTTGGGGGGGGGGGGGCGGAGGAAGGGAAAATTCATCGAATAAAAAGGGAAAACAGAAGTTTCTCTTAAATTTTAGAAAAAAAAGTATTAAATCGATATATTTTTGAAAAACAGAAAGTTGGATGTGGGGGGCACATGCCCCCCTGTGCCCCCACCACCGACGCTATGCCTACCATGACTATTAGTGGTTTTCAGATTTTGGAGGTTTTCTACAGCAGCAGAAAATGGAATATTAAATCAATATATTTTTGAGAAACAGAAAGTTGGATGTGGGGGGCAAATGCCCCCCTGTGACCCCATCACCGACGCTATGCCTAGCATGACTATTAGTTGTTTTCAGATTTTGGAGGTTTTCTAAAGCAGCAGAAAATGGCCAGTTCTTAGAGGTAAGTTTTATATATCGGTCTATATAATACTCATTTGAATAAAGTCTAATATTTGCTTAACACCGCAGAATTTGCTTAGAAAGCCAAAATATACCTATTCCGATTAAAAACGGTCAGAAATGATGAAGAGGCATTATATATCTATAAAGGAGCATTTCAGAGAGAAATCGCTCCGTTTAATGATGAAAGACAGTCAAGATTGAATGAATGTATTTCTTTCTAAAAGGAGCGTTATTCGCTCCGAATTTTTCGCTCCGCCAAAAGAAAATATTTCGCTCAGACTGAGAAGAGCAACTTCGTTACGCAAAAGGAAGAAAAATCCTGTCAGTCTGAGTGTTTTTCGCTCAACCATTTTGAGAGAGTATGAAGTTTAAGTTGAAATTTCTAAATTTTAATCTGTGCACTTCAATGATGGCCATTTTTTCTTTTAAAAATCCTGTTGATTTTATATTGAGTATGTGCTATAAACTCTCCTCAGCAAAGTTAACGTATTCTCGAATTGTAAACAAACACGTCTCCTAGGCGACGAAACTCAATAAACTGAAGTTGTTCGTAAAGGCAAAAGAAACTGATAACCACTGACAGCACTGACCACTAACCACTGTGGCACTGACCACTGACAACACACGCATTCCAGTTTTCTTACGAAAACTCGTGCAAGGAGTTTGTCGTTTACGAATGCAGCCACTGTTACCTACGGTACAGTGAGCGCACCTACCTCGCTACAAGAGTTCTTCCACAATTAGCAAGCGATGAAGAGCAAAACTTTCCCTAGCCTCTGAAGTCATAGAGAGAGACTTCTACATTGATGATGTCCTAAGTGGCGCAGACACCCTGAGTGACATTAAATTATTGCAATCAGAGTTAATAAAAATTCTCAGTGGAGGTTTCACTTTACATATGCGGTGCAGTAGTTCTCCAAAGCTAAAAACAGACTGTGGCAGTAGTTACAGTTTTCAAGACGAAACAAAGGCCTTCGGAGTTTCATGGAAACCCATCACCGACTTTTCAAATCCAGATAGAGAACTCGGTTCCGCAAACAAAGAGATCTGTGATTTCAACAAGCCAGAATTTTCGATCCCCTAGGAGTGTTGGGTCCTGTAATAACAACAGCCAAAATACCAGATATTTTTACAGAAGCTGTGGTGTTAGAAATCGGACTGGAGCAGGGGCGTAGCCAGAAATTTTTCATGGGGGGGGGTTACGACTACTGCAACTCACATATATGCATACATGTGTGTGATAATGGAGTGAAGAATATACATTTTGTATGGCAAAAAATTCCTCATGGGGGGGTTATGACCCTCCTAACCCCCCCCCATGGCTACACCTCTGGACTGGAGCAATCCGTGGTAATCCATAAATCTGTGAATATTCAACTTCACAGTTTCGCGGATGCGTCCAAGAATGCGCACAGATGTGTTATTTACTGTAATCCACATCAGATGGAGGAGCTTCCGAGATGAATTTGGTCTGCAGCAAATCACGAGTATCAACTCTAAAGTGAATTACAGTGCCCAGACTCGAACTTTCGCAGCTGCCCTTCTCGCAAAATTAATGAATAAAAAGACGAATGCCTTACAACTTAGGACAATAGATATCTTTCTGCGGTCGGACTCAATGACTCTCCTTTCCTGGATACAGAAAGAGTCATATCTTCTAAATACATTTGTTGCAAATCGTATAGCGGTAATACAGGAGTTAACGAGCGTTCCACAATGGCGTCATGTATCCTCCAAAAACAATCCCGCAGACCTCATTTGAAGAGGGATGAATCCAGAGACACTGGTGAAGAATGATCTGTGGTTCGAGGGACCAAGATTTTTGAGTCAGGGAAAGTATCCCAATGATGAAATTCCAATCTCAGTATGTGATGACTCTGTTGAACTGGGGAAAAAAAAAAAAAGGACAATTGTGAAAGTGGCAATCCTCGTATTATCCTTACAAATTTCAATCATAATTCTATTATTAATGATATCCTTGCACTGAGTAATAATTATTTAACTTTTATTCGTATTTTATGTCATATATTTAGATTTATACATAATGCTAAAAGTAAGGACAAACATCCACTTACAACGACTATTGTATTACCATTTGAAATATTTGAATGTAGGTCCTGATGCCTTATTATATCATGTTAGACGTAAGTTTTGGATCATAAATGGTAGAAATGTTTGTAGAAAAATTGTATTTCAGTGTACTACATGTTTCAAAAATAAACCTGTGTTAGAGAATCAAACTATGGGAGATTTGCCCACAGAAAGAGTTTTTCAGTCTTTCCGATTTTGCAATGTCGGTACCGATTATTGCAGGCCGTTCTATATTAAATTCAAAAATTAGAGAAAAGGGAAACTGAACAAAGTGTATGTCTGCATTTTTGTTTGTTTATGCACCAAAGAAATTCATCTTGATTTTGTTATAGATCTTACTTCTGATGCATTTATTTCATGCTTACGCGCTTTTTCAGCCGCAGAGGAAAGTGTTCATAACTATACAGTGACAATGCTACTAATTTTGTAGGTGCGAGCATGGAACTCAAAAAATTACATACTATGGTTAGACATCCAAATTTTCTTTCGAGTGAAAACATCGACTGGCAGTTCATACCTCCAAAATCACCAAACTTTGGCGGCCTTTGGGTGGCCGGAGTTAAAGAGTTTTAAATTCTCTTAAAACGAGTTATAGGTAATGCACATTGACTTTAGAGGAATTTCCCACGATCATTTTAGAAATTGAAAGCGTTTTAAATTCGAGGCCTCTTATCCCTTTATCATCAGATTTTGGCTATTTTGAAACTTTATCATCAGGCCATTTTCTTATTGGGAGGCCATTAAACTCAATTATTGAGCCACAATTGGTTGATTTGTCGGATAATAGACTTTCTAAATGGCGGAAAATAACAAAATACAGCCAACAAATTTGGAGATTATGGAAAGAGATTATTTAAATAACCTACAGCAACGTCATAAGTGGCGATTTGCAAAAAATATTGTAAAAACAGGTTCGTTAGTGTTGATTAAAGATGAGATTATGCCCAGTACATAATGGTTAAGATGAATAATTGCAGAAATATTTTTTGAAAAGGATAAACTTGTGCCAGTAGTAAATGTTAAACTACCCAATGGTAAATTATTAAAAAGGAACACTAGAGACATATGCATTCTTCCTACGGTAAATAATTAAA
Organism: Cheiracanthium punctorium; assembly: GCA_038373885.1. Classification (NCBI taxonomy): domain Eukaryota; kingdom Metazoa; phylum Arthropoda; class Arachnida; order Araneae; family Cheiracanthiidae; genus Cheiracanthium; species Cheiracanthium punctorium. The sequence continues at coordinate 1,089,044 of JAWZYV010004034.1, forward strand.
TTTTTCAGTAGTAGAATTTGATGTATAAATTTGCTTTGTGTATATATATATATATATATATATATATAGTATATATATTTTTTAATTTGTGAATGTAGATTACGTGTGTTTAAATATTGCTGAAATTTGTATAATTACAACGGGGGGAGGATGTTTGAGGGCCTCTGTCTGCAGCATCTGTTTTAAATCTTGTGAAGTGGCTGTCAAGTGGTTTGCAGCAGACGGCCAGCTCTGCATTCTCTCTTACCCCGTCAGAACGGTACGAGACCGTGTACGAGATGTCTTGAGAGGCAAAATGTGTGCTGTGGTGATAAGAGATGTATACTCGCTGCAGCCAAATCAATCTAAGGACGAATTAAAGGGGAGGGGCGTAAAATATCCTATTTTACTTTCATAAAATGGATGGATATGTCAATCTTCTATCTAGCCGCCCCCACCGACAAACTAACCGCCCCCCCCGCCCCCACCGACAAACTTGCATTAATCGGCCACAGAATCAATCCAGAGTAAAATAAAGATTATTTCCATACACAGTCTACTTTACTTATTGAAAGTTCAGAGTTTAACCTGAGCTGATGTGTGTACACAAACCTTTTTATTTTCCAAATAATTTTAGGGGGTCCACAACAAGTTGTAATTTTCAGATTTTGTACATAAAATCACTAAATTCAATATTTTTCATAATTATTATATTTTATAGTTCATTGAAAATTGCTTTATAGGTTATTTTACAATAATCTAGGAATAATAAAATATATTAAAATAAAATATGGACCATAAAATTATTTAATGTTAATAAACTACCATGTGGGAACACTAACACTTTGTTTAAAATGCAAGGCATTTCCTGTTTATTTCAACCTGGCTTTTGAACCTGTGGCAGGATTGATTGTGATTACAACTTTGTTTATAATAAAGCGCATTCCCTGTTTATTTTAATTTGATGTTTTAATTATGAACTGATTTTTCTATTAATATTGTTTATTTATAATTTTGGTTTTCATTTGGATACACTACAGTGGCTTAAATCGGATATTTTGTTTGGATTACACAATGGAAATCAGACTGCCAATCAAAAACATTTGATGGTATCACGATAACATGTGATGATTCAAAAATAAATGGATCCACACTCCCAACTAATTTGCAAGTTTTGAGGTGAATGATGTATCATATTGAAGTAGGCAACTAAATGAGAGTCTACAAAACTAGTCCTTTCACAAGTAAAGGTATTTTATGAAAAAACAAATATCCCAATGATCAGTGAATGAAAAGCTTGTGAAAAAAGCATTAAAACTTCTTCATGATAATGCAAAAATAAGAGCGATACCCCTTAATTGAAGATCTGTACCAAATACTGCAAAAAATGTAAAGCAGAATTAGCCTTAACATTTCCATTATGGCAAGGGCGGCTCCAGTGAGGGGGCTATGGGGGCCATGGCCATAGGCGCCGACTTCATGGGGCTTGAAGGGGCTTCAGCCCCCCCAATATTTTTATTCAGGGGGCTGAGCCCCTTCAAAAATTTCACTCCAACTTTTTTGTGTCAAATCATATTTCTTCCTCCAAATCGGTTAAACTTAAGAATCCTAAAAATAGAGAATGTATCGCTAGCTTCTTCTGTCTCCCACTCCGCTTTTTCTTTCACAGGGATTCAGGAATTACGTTGGGCGCCTGTAATGCCGTAAGGCACTGATGTCAACCTTCTTTATCAAGAGCGCAGGCACAAACAAATGACCATCAGATAGCTAGGCAAAAAGAAACGGGTGTTTTCCCCCACAAGAACCCTTAAGATTTTACACCGTGACACAATTGATGATGGAATTGCTTTCTAGTAGGGAGAAGACTGCGCTTTTTTTAGGAGGGTCGTTCTCATGTAATGTAATCTTTCTTTTTTAAATCAGTACAGCAAAAGCTTTCACTTTTGTTCTATTGTGAGATACAGACTCTTCTGTAGACGTCTGACCATAAGGGAGATTTTCCCATTGTGCAAAACTGCAAACGATTGTGACATTCCCATTTCCCAGCAGTATTAAGTTTCGATGCTGAAAATAAACCGTTTAAATGTGACTTAAAAACAATTCAAGGCAGAAAATTGATAGTCAAATTCAAGTTTGAAGATTTTAAATCATGAAGAACCTTGTGAGATGGATGAAAAATTGATGTTTAATACAGTTTCGGATATAGACAGTATTCATTTCTTTATACGCTTTATCAAAACTTTACTAATATCGAACGCTTAACGTTTCTGATTTAGATAGAGTTAAGAGCTAAATAAAAAATAATTTCATAAAAATCTTCGAGCAGCACAACTTCTGGATTATATTTTATAATTGCTTGCTCTTATCTTCTTTCTTTACATATAAAACTCTATCCCCCATCAAGGGCGTAATCAGAGGTGGGGGGGGCGGGGCGGGCTACGCGGGCTGAGCACTACTTAGCTGTCTCCCAGCTCCCCTACGATTTTCAAAAATTTTTGTTAGTTTACACATAAATACGAAAATTTAGAAACGAACATTTGAAAACCATGAAATCTTTTAAGAAGACTCGTTGTTTTAGGCGAATTTCGCTTCATAATTGCAAGATTTCTGTTCGGTTCATTATTTTGCTACTTTTGGCTGCATGTGGTGCCAGTGGCGGTTCCAGAGGGGGTCACAGTGGTCATGACTCCCCTGGGCCTAGATTAACCATCTCGCCAAGAAAGAAGGAAGAAAAAAAACGAGGGCCCAAGCCGAGCTTGGACAAGGCCCAAAATTCAGAGAGGCCTTGATCATGTGCATACATATCATATTGTGTTGCTGAAAGAGAATTCCTCTTTAGAAAACCATTAGTCTCTGATTAATTTACTTTATTTTATAACAACACTAAAGTATGCACACAATATTCTGACTATGTGCTCAGTCGTTGTTCCTTGGCAGAAAAATATGGAGCCGTTTTGTAAATATGTGCATTCATCCATATTCATCCATACATAGAGGGCAAAGGAAAGGGGAGTCACAGCGAGCATGATTAAGGTAAGGGTGGATGGGGTAGTTGCCTCGAACCCACAATGAAAGAAAACTATCAAAATCAAAAAATGGTTTTAGAAAAATGTGTGAATTGGGCGTGTGATACATATACTCGTATTCGACCCACACTTGCAAATAGCCTCCCTCTTCTGTAAAAGCAATCTATGAAGCACCTATGTTTGTAAATTATTATTTATGGAATATCAAACTAGCGTAACTGCTACAAAACCATAAAAATTATAGAGGAGGAAGGAGGGGGGCTGTCATGTTGAAAGAGGGACTATACCTAAACAGGGCCGGATTACCCATCAGGCTGAGTAGGCTTTCACCTGTGGGCTCCTACCATTTTAGAGGCCTGCGTTAAAATTTAGAAGGAAAAAAATATAATCAAACATTATTAAAGCTATTTTATTGTTAATATTTATACAGAATATGTATATGTAACTCTAAGAAAATAATTCTGATTCATTATTGACTTCGTACACAAGAAACACTTTTTGGCACTGTACACTTCTTAATTGAAATTTGAATGAATATGTGCTAGAAAGTTTGAAGCTGACTATTAAGCTTGAATTTTTATGTGCACATTTCAGTGATACCTTGCATTAGATGGATGTATATTTTGCAAATTCAAGGAGAACTTTTAGCACTATTTACAACGAACGGGCTATGGTAATCATAAGAAGGCTTATAAACAAAATACCCTTCGTACCCCAGTCATCACAATCATATTTTATACAACTTTTTTCTGTTCTGAATAAAAATTAATTTTCGTATATTGTTGCACAAATATCATCAGAATAAATTTCAAATAACATAATTCGTTATGGTTTTAGTTTATAAAATGAATACTATGTATACATTTAGCCAAAGCGTCACTGACTTACCAATTGCTAGTGTGCTAATTTAATTTGTTTTCATAATTGTTAAGGTAATCTGGAACGGTTTTTCAAAAAGAAGTGTGATTTAAAGTGCAATGCAGATTTTATATGTCGAGTTTTCTATGCCAAGTTCCACACGAAGCTCCCCCCCCCCCCCCGGCCTAGATCCCTCGCGCAGATAGTTGGCCATAACACAACATTTCAACATTTCTTTTCATTTTTAATGTTATTGAAAGATTATATGAGTATTCTTAGTTTAATGTAAAATGAAAGTTTTCAGTATTAAAATGTTTATGAAGACCTAAAATAGTGTAGACTCTGAATTTTGATATATTCTCGCACTTGGATTTCTTTGTTAAATCATTTAAGGATGATATTATTGAAAAATTAATTTTTTTCCTGCTGTGAAAATACTATGAGAATGAATTTAAAAGTATATTTTATTTATTTATTTGTTTTTGTTTTTACAATTCAAATCACGGAAATCCGTTTAATATGTATGTGTCGAAGAGAGGACTTGTAACTTTGTATGATGGTTTGTATATGTGTTTGATTTGTTTTAATACATGGAAAGGAGGTATTTATTACTTCTTTGCTTATGTTTTTTTAAATAATTTTAAATGTAATCTGTAAAAAGTTATCAAAGAAATGTAATTTAAATGTGATCAGTTTTTCTGCCTTAAAGTAGTGCGACATTTAATTAAAGTCGATTTAATTTATGGGTATTTCATCATGTAGTAAAATAAAAAATACTATTTTATATTAGTAAAAATTATCTCTGATGAATGTTTGCAAGTAAATAAAATAATCCGGATTTTAGTATTTCGTCTCGTTTGTACTTCTAGGATATTTTGAAATATTAGCTGGAGTAATGTTTTGCAGAACAGTTTTCCACATTTGACTGCATGCATTTTCTTTCCTATGAAATTATCATTAAATACATTTCTAAAAAGATTTTACTTGTTTTGCTGTTATTATAACTTAATTAAAATTCAGTTATTCTTTCAGAAGGGAGATTTGCTTTCTCCATATGTGTACTGAAGACTGATTCGAGATCTTGAGTTCAAATACTTAATTTAAAAAATGAGTTCAAAAAATTTTTGAAAAATTTATTAAATGGAATTCCTTTTATTTTCATGAAAGTGTTATGTAAAAAAAGCACATTTTGAAATCTCAATTCTAAAATTTCTGAACCCCTTTGTTATAATGACGGAGAGAAGGATTTTGTGTCCACCCGTCCACCTCCGTAAGGATACGAGCCCCCCCAATAATTTTTACAAGTCGGCGCCCGTGGCCATGGCCCCCTCCGAAGTTTGTTTTGTAACCTTAGATTCGCATACTTCATGACTTCGTGCGTTCAATTTGCATTTTGGACAATGTATATACCCATCTGAAAAGTTCAATGGCCCCCTCCGAAAATTCAGTCTGGAGCCGCCCTTGCTTTATGGCCTGTTAATGTAGAAAAACAAATAAAAAACAAAGAAGACCTTGCATTCCTTCAGTCAATGAGAAGTGACAGTTTGACAACAATCCGATCATGTAATAAAAGTCTTGTGGAAAAAGTCAAACGAACGAACAACGCATACAGCTACTAGCAATGAGAAGGGGGGGAAATCGTAAAGGAAATTAGTTCCAACTTAATGTTAAATGATATTCCTAGTTCTACTGATGATTCTGATGAGAAAAGTGACACAAATGATATTGTAAGGGAAACCTTTGATTTTAAAGGACCCTCAAGAAGTGCTCGAAGTTATCAAAAGAAACGAACGGGCATAACGTTAATTATATGCCATACGATATGAAAAAACCTAATTTTGTTTCACTAGCAACGAGCTTAAATATCAGTCCAGGTCAAAAAGCAGTATATGCAAAAGCACTAATTACAGAAATAGGAGGATATGCAAGTAAATTTCAGCATCATACTCAACAGTAGATAGATCAAGAAGACAAGTTGCAAAGGAGATTTCAGCTGCTTGCAAGGGCCAGTGGTCTTTTCCTAAATACATAACTCAGCATTGGGATACAAAACTTTCAACAGCTTCACCCAATAAGTACAAAACAGAAGAACGTCTCACCATTGCCATTGGAAATGTTCGCCAACAAAAGTTTCTTGGTGTGCCAGCATATCATCTAGGAACTTATCGTAAGTGTGGCTCCGTCATTGCACAATTAATATATGATCAGATTGTCTCATGGCAGTGCACACAAACAATTGTGAACATGACATTTGACACAACCTCTTATAACACAGGCTATGTTATTGCTGCCTGCGTCAGTGTACAAAAGAAATTGGGGCATGCACTTCTTTGGTCAGCTTGCCGTCATCATACTGAAGAAATCGTTTTGTCTCATGTTTTTGATGACTTAAAGATTGAAGCTTCAAGGTCATCTGATATAACCTTGTTTAAAAAGTTTCGGGGAAATTTTGATCAATTTGATAATGGTGAGCTCTTTATGATTTAGTAGGAGCAGATTCGTGGTTTCTATTTTATCTGCTTGAGCTAAACTCAAATTTTTCAGTAAAAGATATTCCAGAATGGTCTACGTCTGAATCCTACACTGCACCATTTGCAAAGTTGTAAGCTTTGGATATTGTCAATGACTCTGTAGAACGAGGAGTAAAGCTATGTACTGATTTCACAGAATCAGAAAAACATTATGATCACTACCAACATGTTCTGGAAGTTGTTGAACAAGATCGACGAAAACAGAAAAATCCACGAAAACGGCCAAAACATACCAACTCTTAACTTGAATGTACTTGTGCAAATTAAAGTGAAACTAGAAAATTAATAGTATATTATATACAATCTTTTGCCATGTCACAAAACAATTTTAATTGCATTATTCCTTTAAAAAATGTTCACTTATTATTATTATTTTTTTTTTTACTAATGATGCTTTGTTTTTCAGAATTTCTATTTTTATTGTACATTCCTGGGACCTTGAATATTAACTGTTTTATCGTTTTCACTCCGGCAGCCCAATACAAGCACTATGTGGTACTGCCATTAATTTCCCGCCGGAATACAAAATGTATTTTCAGTATTTTGAAAACACTACTTTGCTTTTTACGAGTGAAAATACAAGATACAAATGTAACATGGAAATGTATTTCAAATACATTTTCTATACTGTCCAACTCGGCTGTATAGATATGTATTAAACACACAACAAAAAGCAGGAAAACCGGGAACTTTCAAACAAATATTGGAAAACTGGGAGAAAGATTGGAGCATCCATTAAAATTGGTATGTAAACATACGTAACAAGATTAAGGGAAAAAGTATTATTATTATAACTAACATTATGCAACGCAGAAGTTATTATTCCATTAAACGCCGTTATGAGAATCAGAAATTTTTTTAATGTACATACATTTTTTACATACATTGCATGCCTCTATTATAGAACAGTTGAAAATTTTTTTTAAACTCAAAGCATTTAGAAAATATAGCATATTCCCGTAGCGGGAGCTTTGGCGTCTTATGGGGATAAATGTGTTTCTCCATTTTGGATACAGCAATTCCTTTTATTACGCAGATGCTGCTCAAAACAGTGTATATAAAGTAATTATTTTTGTTGTTGATACTATAAATGTACGAAATAATCAGCTGGCGAAGTGGCAAACCTTTCTTTATTGTTGAACGGTAGCAAAATCAAACTGGAAATGCTAACTAGTGGGAGGGCGCCAAAGCTCCCGTTATGGGAACAGATAATATAAGCGTTTCCAACATTCCTTTATAGGAATCTATTCATGTAGGATTTTAAGAATGTTGTTCTTCAAGATGTCGGTTTTAAATATGCATTCTACTTGAAACATATAAGTGACCATTTATTATTATTATTATTATTATTATTATAGTTTTATACGTCATAAAGACAAAATTTCACTTTTTAAAAATTAGAAAAAAAAAACCCATTAAATTAAAGTATATTGTTCCGATAAAAATATATAACACACCTTATAGTGTAAATGTTTATATAAAATGTGTAGTTCGTAAATTGCGTTAAAATATTTTAAGAAAAAAAATATATAATAGATGTTCCCGTAACGGGAGCTTTGGCGCTTAATGGGTTGAGGAAGTATGAATTGCGAATAACGATATGGGTGGCAAAAAAACACTCTTATTGCAGCAGCAAAATCTCTAACTTTCAAATCACTGAAGTCAAAAAATAACTTTATAGGCTGAAAGACGAGCATACAGTTGTACAAAAAAATCGTACCAAATATAGGAAAGACGACATAAATAGCTACTCTATACATAATTATAGCGGAACTAAATACTATACGCAATTATAGAACGAATTACTCGTACGAAAATGCATCAAATCCTTCTCAACGAGCTATACTTTCTTCATGGATCACAGGCCACAGCCTCACGCACTCTTGTTACAACATTGATTTTGATACTTTTTCCCTCATACAGAAAAACTACCTTTCCTTTGATGCCAACAACAAATTCCAGTCTCTTTTCTTGTAATAATTTTTCTCTCAAACACTATTCCATTTTCTCCCTTTATAGATCATATATTTATAAAAGCGGTGTGAGTGAAAATAGAGAGAACGAGGGCGGAGGGAGGAGGCACCCTCTTTCTTTCAATAGGGAAAAAGGTGTCTTTCTAATATACGACATATTTTCACCGTAGTTTTTATCAAAGAGTCGCGTCCGTCATGAGATTTAAGTTGACAATCCATCTTCAAAATTCAAAATATACTTTTGCTATTTACAGGGTGTCCCAAAAAGGTGATAACACGCTTTAATTCTTCATCTACTAGAAGTCAAAGCACGTTGTGCAGGCAATTACAACGGGCATTAGAAATGACTTTGTACGAAAATATGTCTACAGTCAATGCATTTCATCTTCGTCCACCTAAAATAAATAACTTTACATTCAATTTTTATTATATACCCAAATCAAATTTCATGCTCTTCTGAGAACGCGCGGAAACTTTTCGCAGTCGAAAGATTTCGTTTTGTGGGAACAGCTCCTGTCATATCAATGCTTCAAGCAGACCGCAATGATGAAAAAAAAAATATTAGCTGTTATCTTTAAACACTATTTTAAACAGATTGAAATCCCTTCGGTAAGACGTCATTTTCACTTGAAACAACTAATTTTGTCAGGCAAATGATTCACTTTTTTTACTTTCGGAATGGAACTGAAAAGAGTGGAAAATAGCTTAAAAATGAGGGAACGGGTTGATTTTCAGAGTAGCGCAGACTGTTTTCTATATTTTTATACATGATTATGTATTATTACGCTTTTTATGCTTCCTAATCTATTTGAGCTTTTTAATCTTCATGGAGTAATGGCGGTAAAATATTTATATTGAAGTGGTTGCCCAGAATGGTTACAGAGTGAGTCAGGGATCAGCGTAACTATGTAGTAGGATTAATAATACGTGGGCAATGTAAATTGAAAAAAATTGTTTAAAATAAAGTAGAAAAAAAAATTTCCTTTTCAAAAAGTCACATTTTTTAAATTTGTATAAAACCCCTTACAAAAAAAAATCTTAATTAGTAAAATGTGCTCCACACACACTAAAGAGGGGATTACAAAATTTCAGCCTTTCATCATAAAATGTCTCAGAAATATCTTTAAACAAAGGTGATCCGGTGCTGCTTATGAATTTGAATGAAAATGTTTATTGCTAGAATGTTAAAAAAGCATTTTCTTTTGTAATTTCTGTACGATCCGTGAAGTGCGAAAGACGTGATTTTTTTCCTTTTGAGAGCCATTGAAAAGCACTTGAATTCAGCATATGTTTATCTCCATACCTCACAGATTTTTTAGGATATAATTCTCAAACTCTGTACATCACCTCATTAGTGTACGTGACATTTTACTAACTGGGAATTTTTTTTTGTACGGGGGTGGTATGCAAATTTTAAAAGTGTAATTGTTTCGAAATGAACGACTGGGATTTTTTTCTTGCCGCAGTCTTTTTTCCTTCCTTACTTTGAACATTTTTTTCAATTTACACTGCCACTTATCTCTTATAGATAAAGAATTAAAATGTATTACGATATGGGACACCTTGTGTAAGCTCCCAACATCTTTTTTAATTGACGAGTTATGCAAAGGTAGTAATGTGAAACATATAAAAAAAATTGAAAGCAATAATTATAAAGTTTTGGAACAAGTATTTGACATTAGCAAAGTTAGCAAAGTAACAAGTTAATAGTTACAATATATTACAACCATGCAAAATGCTTCAGATAGAAGTTACCCATTCTTTGGAAAAAATGTAATTGCGTTATTAAGCATTAAATAAATGTTAATAAAATTAACGATACTTAGGATTAGAATTAAGAAATAAGGGCATTTTAAGGGTGCCGAAACTGGCCTATCTTGTTCGTGTTAATTTTTCGAACTTCATGCACCTTTTATTCAAAATTTATAGACTTGAATGCAAAACCTATAGTACTTCTAAAAGTACTGATACTTGTAACATGTTTTTACAGATTTATTTACTTACTAAAATAATAAGAGTAATACTTTTTTTTAATATACATAAATTCTTCGTTGTAGATGATGGGGACTGGATAACGCAAACCTTTGAAAATCAGGCCAGTTAAACCAATGGTAGCCTTCCTTTTCATATAAATAGTAGAGTTGTCAATAGTTAGGTGTGTAAACATATGAATCTTCTGTAATATAAACGAGGCACGTGTACGTATTATTAATATGTACGGGTCACGTTTTCCTTTTAAAAAACCTTCCTTACGGCCAAGAAAGATAAATAACTCTTACTTAGTTATTTACTTTCTCACCTACTGAACCAAGACTAAGAAAACAACTCTAAAGAAAAGTAAAACACAGCAGTTCCGATAGTCCTCAAGCACAGAGCATGCGTCAGGAAGTATTTCTCACAAGTTGGATCCTAGCCCGTTACTTTCCAAATAGATGACAACGAGTCGAGCTTTCTTTCACATTTCGCTTGTGCTTCCGTCCAAAACAAATAAGATTTACAGAGAAACCACCAACGCACCTTATGCCAAAATATATCCATATTTAAAATGTGATTTTTCGGCAGAAGAAAAGCAGGACACGTTCCATCAGCTGAACTCATAATTACATATAATTTAGTTTATTTATTGCGATCACTATTTCATGTTTATCAGTAAATGCATTAGTTTTAGTGTTATTTACCAATTAAAGTTTAGAAGGAAAATCCAGGAACAGTTTGATTCGCCATCCCTTTTTCAAAGGTAAAAAAAAAAAAATGTCAGGACTAGCCTAACACTCAACATTTTAACAATTTGTATAAAAAGGTAATAGTCATTACTAGCTGAAGTACCCGTCGTTAATAGGTTAGTACATAAGCCAAATTTCCAAAAACAGTCTTGGCAAGTTTTCAAAGTCAAAAAGCCCGAGATATATTCGGGCTTAAAATACATTCTTAATCAATATAGACATAATAATTTGTCGTTTTCCTCCATTTAATTACATGATCATAACATGCACATCTCTGTAAACTTAGCAGTATCCTATTGTTTGAGTTACAATAAGTAAATAAATTCAATTTCAAAAATTTTCCAAAGAAATATTAGAAAATGTAAAACGCAAAGTCATGTATAGTCATCCCCTGATCATCTTTGTTTAAAGACATTTCTGAGACATTTCATGATGAAAGTCTAAAATTTTGCACATCACATCTTTAGTGTATGGGGGCAGATTTTAATAACTGGTAATTTTTTAGTTTTTCTGGAATTTGGGGAGGGGGGCGGGGGTAATAGCTTGGACTTTCGCCATTAGGGACCGAATTGGTGTTGTAAGATCCATTTTTGAAGTAAAATAGGTATAGGAAGTACAGAAAGTTCACATTTTACAAACATTGTGATATTGACACATTTTACATTCCCCTTTGAAATTTACATTTTTATCAAACATTTTAGCCATAACTCTCATCATAAATGCTTTGTAGTGAGTATGTAGATTTTCATGGGAAAAGAGATGGTAATTAGGAGGATATATATAAAGAGCTTGGTATACAAAGAGAATATGGATAATTTAACCACTTTGAAAGACCGAATAACATTGCACATGCACGTTACGCAAATCAATAGAGATCTGTAGTAGGGATTGCTGTTTAGAGAATGCTCGTTTTGAAACATCTGCAATGAAATTATATTAAACTATACATGTCAATGATGCCAATATACTAGTAAATGTTAACTTTCTGTACTTTCGATACCTATTTTAGGGTAACTCCGGGAGAGTCGCCCCATCCGGGCAGGGCCCGATTAACCTCTGAAGTGAGGGGAAGCTCAGTCTCATTTCGCAACCCCCCCCCCCTCCCTTTTAGGTTGGGCAAAGTAAAAGAGAATGTTCTTTCTTTGATAAAATATTGTATTCATTAAAAGGAAATTTCATTGATTTTAATTTGTTCTAATGATTTCCTTCGATAAAAATATTTTATTCATTAATTTGAAATTTTCCTTTGATAAAAATATTTTATTCACTAATTTTCATAATAGGTTAGATCATTGTAACGAGATTTTACAGTATTTCTGAAGTTACTTTAGAAAATAAACTAAAAGCATTACCTTACTGGAACATTAAACTTTTTTTATTGAGTCGTATTTTTCATTAGACATGGGTTATTTCCAGGAATTCTTTGTTTTGATGGCATCATAAAAATATCGTCATGGAAATTTAGAATTAATTTTGACATTTAGAAAATGTTTAACACTACATATTGAAAGTCTACCTCTTTCTGCTGACCCAATGTTCCCCATAATAGAAAAACTCTCTCAACTGGAGCAGATGTTCCAGGCAAAGACATCGCAAACTGAATCAATTTAGAAATGTTGCGACATGAAGTATCAAGACTTCAACAACCGTAAAAGTAGCTTTCCACATCTTTTCATTAAAAATCTTTACAATAATAACTTAAAAGATTATTTAAAAACAAAATTTTCAATTTTTAGTTATTAGTTTTTCAATCATTTTTCGCACCTCCCCACCCCGCCTTCAAATTTATTCTATGGGGAAGCTCAAGCTTCCCGAGCCTTTTCGGTAATCAGGCCCTACATCCGGGATAGGATACTGTACCCCTTTTATTTCTTGTAATTGTCGATAAATAGCAGTAGTGAGATTTCCTTAACTAGTGTAAAGCAGGAATCCCTTTCAAGGTTTATCTATAACCAGGGTATAAAAAAAAAAATCAAATTAATCGGATTTTTAAAATTTAAATCTGATTTTTTAAAAGAAGTCCCATTTATTAGATTAGACTTTTTAAAAATAAGTTAAACTGCTTTATATAAAGTGTCGAGGCAGCTGATGAATTTCTAGCTATTAATAGTTTAAACCTGCAAATAAAATATTTCTTTGGTATGCAAATAAAATTATTCTTTCATAAGTGGGACTGATTATATCCCAGACATCACATAAGCTTAAATCAAGCTTGACATTTCTTTGAATTTCACGTATTAATACAAGCTTGACAGTTCAATTCATTTTAAGCTTGCAGCAAGCTTGGAGATTACAAAGAAATGAGTCAGCAAATATTTTCCCGCCGAATTTAAGCCATTTGAACTGTCAAGCTTGAATACAACTTGATTACTGCTTGATTTGGAAGGCGACATACAGTGCCGCGCCGACCATGGCCAGCGCCTGCGTACGAAAAAAATGAAGCGCCTCTCAGGGTTTAGTACTTGCCCACCTACCTTACTCCCCCCACCCCAGAAAAAGGAAGAAACTGTGGAGTTTTCTAAAATCTTTTCCACCCCACCCCCACAAAAAAAAACACTTATGAACTTTATTTTTAATACTGTTTGATCGTAAGAAGTGCAATTAATTGTTAGATGCTAAAAAAGTATAAATAATCATAACCAAATAATGAAGTTAATAAACTACTCTTTCTGTTGGGAAATATAAAACTATGAAACTTTGAACTCTTTCCCTGACCCAGTTTCTCCTGCACGCGTCGATGTCCGCATATGTAGATGTATGGATCTGCATGTGATAATTACCCAAACGAGGGCCCCTTACTTAACACGTGCTATGGGGCCCCTGGCAACCGTGGGGGCAAGAACGCATGCATGCTGTACTTTCAAGCCACTCTCTTCCATGCGCTGCTGCTAAGCGGTCGACATCCCGACCAGCCAAAATTCAATCTTTGTAAATATGATATTCCCCTTTAAAATGTATATTGTATAACCTAGACGGAAAATAAATATATTGTACTCATTCAAGAGCACGAAACTAAAATATATACAATTAATAATGTCGTGTATTCCAGTTTTCGTTCCAGCTAATTTAGCGGGATGACGGAGGAAAGACGGACTTACGCCTTTGAAGGAGGTAAGTGATACCTCTTTTACCTCCTCGCTTATTTAATAGATTATGAGACTGAATAGTCTCTGTGCCTTGAAAGAATATTAAAATTTCTGAGGACATTGTGAAACAAAAAAAAAAATTAATATGGCTTCATTTAAAGAAAGTCAAGTGGTTGAGAAATTAAACCAACATAATTATTCAAACTGGAAA